>CM057819.1:4960475-5560475 GCA_030067965.1 Latrodectus elegans | reverse complement strand
AGTACTTTATGAAAATATTCTTAACAAATTTTAAGTAAAAAAATTCATGAGAAATAATTCAAATAGACGAGTCAAAACTACTAGCAATGCGTTATTTATCTATTTTAAAACAAACGAACAAGCTTTCGCAATATCGTAAAAATTATAATAGATAATAAACAGGCCAAAAGAATTTCACGTTAGTTACAAGGCGCCGACGGAGCAGACGATTTCAAAATAACTACAAAAATAAAACTGGACGTGAAGGCCATATTTTCTAGCGAACAACTACTTCGGTTCCCTGTTTTATTCTTCCAAAAGGGAAAAGTGCCACATTGTCAGAAACTTTATCCACCTTTCATTAAACCAAGAGGCAGCGTGAAGAGCCTCGATGCCAAAGTTAGCTGGAGCTGCATACCCTCCCAAAAAGTATCGAAGCACAAGAAGGCGAAGTAATGGCTTCAGTCGAGATCAAAACAAAAACTCCTTCACATTTCAATTTTTATTTTTTACATTAAAATTTAAAGCGAACTTAACAGGCAAAAGATATTGTAAAAACATTACGTAACACCCTAACAGTATTATTGTCCTTCAAATAGGTTTTACTAATAGTGAGTAGTATTCACGTGTCACAAGAGCGGAAACCCAGAAAACTCCCGAGCACCCACAACCGCAGCTTTTAAATTTGTTCAACGATAACAAGGGTCAAGGTCCTGACCTTCTACATTAAAAGGACCGATCACATCATAAAATTACAAAATCGCTTTACTATATTCGAGGATAAAATATTTAATTATATCAAAGGCTATCATGGCATACACTGGTTCAATTATTCCAAGTTCAGCACAGCGTATACCTTTTTAAGTATTTAGATTCCGAGTACACACTGATTCAGTTGTACAAAGTCTAGCGTAACGTAAAGCAATAAATTGTTCTCGTGTTCCACGGGCATCGAATCAGATACGTAAAACCTGGTGAGGCACTATAGAAGCTTATCATTTGCAGGCTCTGTTCTTCATGTTGCTTTGATTCGGAAGTTTGGAAAAGAAGGCTCGAATTCAGATGTTGACATGCTCAAAATTACAAGACCGTTAACTGAGATTTCGATCGTTATAAGTAGTGGAAAACGCAATGTAAAATACACTACAATAAATATTGATCGAAGGAGTAACGAATAACCGAATCTGAAGCAGTCAAACACTGTAATAAATTGACAGTGTCTCTCAACTGATATGGAAATGAAGTGAAAGCCTGTAATTTACTGTTATCCTATATCTTTAAATTATTTACTAATACTTTTATCCACGCTATGTGATGCCGTAGTAAATGTACTGCATAAAATTAAGATTGACATCTTCTAGTAAATTTTCTCTCACGATGGTTGGTTCGGACAGAAAATATGGTTTCGAATATATTTCGAGCTCCTACATAGAACCGGTTGGGGAAATCGACCGAAACAGCTATTGATTTACAGATCAGAACACTGAGGAATACGTTTGGTACATTAAAATCAAGCTTTTGGTAAATTCAACTGAAGAGAAAATTTACTTGCATTGAAAAATTATGGAAAATGTTTTTGATATATTTAATGTTTTGGATGATGAAGCAACGCTAGAATTTCTATTTACTTTAGAAAGATATAGGCAACGAATTTCACACAACAAAACCTTACATTTCCGAGCAACTTCTCATATGCTAGCTCAAAACAATTATATCATCGCTTCGTGTTATAATTAAATAATAATAATATATATCCACACATACACACACATTTGTACTTTTTCCTCACTTATTCAAAAATGAGCTCGAAAAAAAAAACCAAAATGTAAATTCACATCAGTCATGTTGAAGGTCATAATCACGTAGAAAATTAAACAAGGTTATAAAAAGATTAAACATCACTACAAAAAGCACTCGTGAAAGTTTTCACATTGTTTTGCGAGAACACTGAGATTCCAAGTGATTCAAACGAAGAAAAATAATCATGAATTTTCTTTCAAGCATTTCTTTTCAGCAAAACTTAAAGAGCAACTCGTCAAAATAAGAGTTGGAAAGAAAAATATCCTTTACACCTGGAATGAAATTTACCTCTAACATTTCAAAAAAGGAATGGGGAAAAAAATTTTACCTCCAAGATTGGCTTGTTTAAAAAAAAAATTAGAACAACGAAACACTTTAGTGATCCTTATATATTAAGGCACCAGAGATACCCTCCCACTCCTGCCAAGGAGGAATGTTCTTCCCTTCTGGAAAGGCGCCAAAGCGCCAACTTGGCACGAGTTGCCAGGTTCGGATTTAGTAACAATGGTAAACAGCAATAAAACAGAATGCAGGTTTGGAGAAGTGGGTAAAAAATTCGAAATGGCACCAGGTCAAAGCACTCGAGCGAAGCTGCTATTCGTAACCGCAGAGAGAAAGAGTTACATGGTCAAAAGACACTGGGTCCAGAAGCATCCCACCTGTTCGCTTGCCAGAAATTAGTGGCAATGAAAAGACATAATGGATCCCTCGATTATGTTTTGGTAATGATACGAAATAGAAATGACAGTTCTCATTGATAAAACACCAAATAGCACAAAAGGCTAATTTATAAAAGCCTTGCAGTTCTCACCAAGTACTCGAAGATTGTTCTAAATTAATATAGCACACAAACAACCGCGGGGCACAAATCGCAAGGCAAAAGATGTCGAGTTTCAGAATTTGAATAAACTTCCATAATAAGTATCAAAAAGAAAATTTGAAAAATAAGAACCGCCGATCATCGTATTCACCAAAAAACAAAAATTTCGGAAATATAGAAATTTATTTAAAATTAAAATATTCTATAAAAAGAATTAGCAGGCAATCATTAAATTAGAGCAAAATTTTGATTTTTCAACAGTCAAGAGAACAAAAACACGTTCGTTATATTGAGGTTTATAATAACGCAAATGTAATTAAATATATTTTTCGAGTTCGAAAGAAAGAAGTTTTAACTATCACAGTTCGGCAGAGCACGTTACACAAGCAAATACATGAATCACTTAAGACATCTTAAATACACTACTAGCCATTAAAATTGCTACACCAAGAAGGCGACATGCTACAGACGTGAAATTTATACGAAAGGAAGAAGGTGCTGTGATATGCAAATGATTAGCTTTTCAGAGCATTCAGACAAAGCAGGCGCCAGTAGCGACACCTACATTGTGTTTAAATGAGAAAATTGTTCAGCCGGTTCCTCATACACAAATTACATTTGAACGTTGTTGCCTGGTGAAAAGTTGTTGTGATGCCTCGTGTAAGAAGGAGAATGCGTACCAGCACGTTTCTGACTTTGATAAAGGTCGAATGGTAGCGTACCGGGATTGCGGTTTATCTTATCGCAGTATTGCTGCTCGCGTCGGTCGAGATCCAATGACAGTTAGCAGAATATGGAATCGATGGGTTCAGGACGGTAATACGGAACGCCATGCGGGATCTCAACGGCCACCTATCACTAGCAGCCGAGAAGACAGGCATATTATCCGCATGGCCGTAATGGATCGTGCAACCACGTCACGAGCCGCGAGTCAAGAAACGGGGTCGTTTGGAAGACAACAAGTGTCTGCACGAACAGTTCGACGACGTTTGCAGCAGCATGGACTCTCAGCTCGGAGACCACGGCTGCGGCTTCCCTTGACGCTGCGTCATAGACAAGAGCGCCTTCAATGGTGTGATCAACGACGAACCTGGGCGCACGAATGGCGAGACGTCATCTTTTCAGATGAATCCAGGTTCTGTGTACAGCATCATGATGGTCGCATCCGTGTTTGGCGGCATCGTGGTGAACGCACACTGGCAGCGTGCATTCGTCATCGTCATACTGGCCCATCACCTGGCGTGATGGTATGGAATGCCATTGGATACACATCTCGGTCACCTCTTGTTCGCATTGACGGTGCTTTGAACAGTGCACGTTGCATTTCTGGTGTGTTACGACCCGTGGCTCTACTCTTTATTCTAGCCCTGCGAAACCCAACGTTTTAGCAGGATAATGCCCATCCGCATGTTGCCGGTATTGTACGGACCTTCCTTGATACGGAACATGTTCAGCTGTTGCCCTGGCCACCAAGATCTCCAGATCTTTCACAAATAGAAAACGTCTGGTCAATGGTTGCCGAGCGACTGGCTCGTCACCAAACGCCAATCACTACGGTTGATGAACTGTGCCATCGTGTTGAAGCTGCATGGGCATCTGTACCTGTACATGCAATGCAATCTCTGTTTGACTCAATGCCCAGGCGTATAACTGCTGTTATTACTGCCAGAGGTGGTTGTTCTGGGTACTGATTTCTCAGGATCTATCCAGCCAAATTTTTTGAAAATTTAATCACTTGTTATATATTTCTAGTATTATATATTTATCCAACAAATATCATTTTGTTATTTGCATTTCTTCCTGGTGTAGCAATTTTAATGGCCAATAGGGTACTTTAGAGAGAGAGAGAGAGAGTACAGCATCTTTAACGACATCCGCTAACAGCAGTGACAATCTGATGCCGACTGATCTGCTAACAGCAACTATGTTCTGACGTACAGAATCAAAATTTCTAATTTTCAAAGCAAAACAAAAATCGACATACTGAAAAACGAATTGAAAACAAATTTTTTTTGTCAAGGTTAAAAAGCAAAAGTAAAACGCAAGGGAAAACTTTACTCGATATATAGAAGTATTCAGAATTTTGTATTACCGCAGTTCGACAAAATAAAATAGAAATTATGAAATGAAACGCATCTATCAGTATTTTAAATACAGTCCAACATCTATTGGATTTAACATCATCCACAGATTATCCAAATACTGTTGAATATTAAAGCCTCCAATTTTTAGAGAAGAGCAAAAATATTATCATTTATACAGTTCCTGTATATCGAAGTTTATTGTAAATGCAAAGCAATATTTTTTTTTTCGATACACCGAGGTGTTTCAAAATTTTAATAACCACGGATGGTTTGGCAAAATATAAACATAACATAAATTATGTAATTAAATTTACAATTATTTTACTTAATTTTTTTTTTTTTTTTTTTGATAAACCTGACTTTAGCACATTTTTCAATTTTAACATTACTCGCTCATAAAACTTAGTTTTCAAAAGTAATAAAATAAAAATTGGTTGTAGATCTGCACACGCTTAATATCATTTTTTGAAACTACTAAAAAAATTACATAAATAAATTTGAAATTGGTATTAAAATTGTATCAAACGATTCTTTACTACATACTTACAAAAAAATTAAATATGATATTAGATTCGAAAAGAACACCTAACTTTCCCTTTAAATTAGGAAATAATTGTAAAGTGTATGCAAATGTAACTTTATCAAAGTAAAAACAAGGTATACAACTCAATATTATAATATGTATGAAAATAAAGTATTCTTATATGTAGGTTTATACAAAGCATATATTTTTATTAAATCAAATATATTTTCCTTATTATGCTACGCTTTTAAAGATCCCTGTTATTTAGTCGCCGAGTTTACGCAATAGCACAGTCCACAATTGCATATACTTTGAATTACTTACACATATAATAAACTAAAAAATAAAAACGATTTCGTCAAAATAAATAATACGTTAAGTCGAAATAAAAGTTATATTCTACCTTTATAAAGCTTCGACACGGGAATTAATAGCTATAGATTTCACGCTTATATCACACAGGAACAATAGCAGTTAAAACTTCTACATTTTGTGCTTACATCACAAACACCAATTAAACTAATAATTCTGTATTTTGCTTTACAATATGTCATCAAAACAAAAGTTTGTAACAGGCATAAAAAATTATCAAATAATTCTATATATTGCATTTCTACGAGACCAAAAACTATTATTTTGAAGTTTTTAATTCATAAAAAAATTGTTAATAGATTTCAAAATTATATATTCGGATTTCCTGACAAAGGAAAACTTAAGCAGTAAAAGTTAAATATAAATAGACTTACGGTATAAAATTACAGCAACACAAAAAACGCATTCTTCTGCATTAACTCGAAATGGGAAAAAGTTTTAAAAAATCTATGCAGACGAACTTTGATTAAAATAAAGAATTTTATCAGTTGAGTCACGTGACAAGTCTTAAGTAAGGCAGTAAAGATAAGATTAAAACCAAGACTTCTTTACTAGCTAAAACCATCCAGCTAGCATCACACTTTTTAGTAGAATGCCTTAAGAATTAAGTTCTTATTTGAATCCTAATGTTAAAATATTCAATTAGAAATATTGTTATTTATTTCGAAAAACTCTCTCTCTCTCTCTTCTCTGATTGGTAGGGTATAACCCAAAAGACTAACTTAAAAGTGAAATAATCAATATAAAGGGGTGAAATAGAAACAATTTCTTCGGAAAACTAAACGAAATTTTAGTAAAATTTCACTAATTTAGATATAAACAGTTTTTAAAATAGTTTTCAACAATTAATTTAATTAAATAAGTATTTTTTCAAAAATATTTTGCATCATACAACATTTAAAACATATTAGATGCAATTTTTGAATGACTTTTTTTTAATAGAGCCCCTTTGAAGAGTAAATATTAACAAAGCTACAATAAAACCCCCTCTCGCCATTGCATTTCAATTATAAAAAATGCACTCTACGATTAATTTTGATCGAGAAATGCTGCAGCTGATTCCTCCTGTCTTAAGTTCTTTACTTTGCTAGGTCACAAATTGGATTGGCAATATTTTTCAAAAATATATATACATCTTAACTATTTTTCAAAAAATATTTATCTTATAGGATGAAACCCTTTAATGCCTGAAGCGTTATTTGAAGTCTGTATAAAAAAAGAAAGAAAAAACATGAAGAAAATGCATAATAGGAAGATAGATATAGAATAAGCCTTACAGGAAATGAGATTCCACGCGTACTGTAAAAGTATTTTCCAGGTGAATACCTCGAAGCTACAGGAAAAACAACATCACGAAACTGTAGCTCAGAGACTGTTGGTTTGAAGGTCGTATGTACTTCAGGAATGCAACCGAATCTTCAAGTATATAAAAAGAAGCTAGAAATACTCGGGACAAGTACGCATATTTATATCAAAACTGTTAGTTTCCATCTAGATCAATGACAATCGAAAGGGAAAAAAATTATGAGCAAGAAAGAGCAAACTATGAAATTTAAAATTCAAAATAATCGCAATATATATGTATATATACGTACATATATACACAAGATTAAAATATACTATAAATA
The DNA here is from genome assembly GCA_030067965.1 of Latrodectus elegans. Classification (NCBI taxonomy): domain Eukaryota; kingdom Metazoa; phylum Arthropoda; class Arachnida; order Araneae; family Theridiidae; genus Latrodectus; species Latrodectus elegans. The sequence continues at coordinate 5,553,269 of CM057819.1, read as the reverse complement.
AATGCAATAACGCATAAAGACATGGGTAATAACTTTGATTGCTAATTGAAATTAAAACACAGGCATGATAAATAAGTTTTTTCTATCTATCAATTTTCCCACCAGATTTTTTCTTAATTTATGAGGAAATACGAGAGAAAAGTGTATTACAAACGAAACTATTTAAGCAGAAGAAATTAAAATTATACGTAAATAGAGTGATTGGAATAAAAGTAATCAAACGGAGCCCATAAAAGCACAGGGAACCAATTAAAACAACCATACTATTATAGTCAATAAGAATAAATTTAAGTACCTATATAAAACAAGCTAATCTCTGTCAAAAAACCAGAATTAACATACAAAATCAGTATCTTTAAAAAAGAAAGGGAAATAAAACCATTCACACCCTTACACATGAGATCAAGTAAAATAATTTTTTAAGATAAAACTCTGGTGACAACATTGTTTCCAAATTGAGTGTGGAAAGCTTTCATTTTCTTAGCGAAATAAAGTATTTATAAGCTATATTGTATTTCTCATTCAGATAGATGCAAAAATTAAAATTGTTATTCCATTCTTCTAGAATTTCATGCTAGGGAGAAGTGTTTTAAATACATAAGAGAGAGATTATGTATTTAAAACACACACACACATTTCCTCTAGCATGAAAGACAATTGTTATTTTTTGAAGTTAAGAAAAACAAATTATATTTACAGCAGAATATAACCATACTGATTATTTTGTACAGATGAAAATTTAGAGTCTAACTGTAGTAGCAATCTAAGTTTTTATAATTTTACAATTCTTATTTCAAAATTATGTAACTAACAAATATAATTCACACACACAATATATATATATATTTGGATAGTTATGCACATTACAAAAATTCATTCTAAGCCTAACATGGTATCCCATAGTTGTGATTTACGACAAGTATGCATCAAAACATTTCAATTTAACATTCAAACTGTTTCATAGAATAAATTAATCTTTTAAATCTCCAGATAACACCTTGAAAACTGCAACAATAATCAAATAATTTATTTCCTAAAATACGAAACAATTTTCCAAGATCAAAGTTTTTCGGTAAATGAAGCATTTTAGTAGCGAGTTAATAAAACTTCTTAATCGCTTCATCTCACGGCGGATCTTTTTCGTTCCATTATAAATGGGAGATTTTTGCGCAAAAAAAAAAATTTTTTTCCCTCTCCTCGGAGAAATTTTTATTAGCCAAAAGCAGACGATACCCTTGTGTGGGTGGAAAGCATCTGAAGTGTTGTCATCGACCGAAATTCCAGAATTAAGTGGTGGCATCAGGTACTTAAAAAGGGAACGCTTCCGGTATGCTTCGGGTGTTTTGCGAACTCTGGGATGGAGTAAATACCAATAGCGCTCGAAGGGGTTTCGAATTTGTTTCTCCAGTTATTTTGAAGGTAAAAGAAACTTAAGTCACGTGTTAGTTTTCATTTTCCCGTAAACAACGGGTGATCGTTGCTGCAAAATGTATAAGCCAAAAAATCATTTTAAGAAAGCAAAAAATAAGAACAAAGTTTAAGCAAAACTTAAGTTCTAGAAACACTATTTATAAAGGAATACAGCTAATACAAAAAAGAGAACTATATACTGGATTATACTACTTTCTTTTAAAACATGAAAATAAATATTTTGTCAAGGATTTTTACCTTGCAGAGTTTGAATTATTTTATTCAAAATTTCTAATTTTGTTCTTGCAAATTTTCTAAAATTTTAAATTTTACATTCTTTTTTTCCACAAACATTATTTGTAAAAAAAATATTTTTATTTAAATATTTTTTTAATTTTAAAATTAAGTATTTGTATAAAATTATGAAAAATTATTATATATTTCCTACAATTTTACATTTACCAGGATACAAAAGCCGCTGATGAAATTGAGGATTCTTATACAGTTAGTCACTTTACGCTCATAATAAACAAACTGGAGATCAAGTCCACAAGCTGTTAGCGGAAGCTTAGAAGGATGACAGATCTCCAATTGCATTGGCCAGAATGCTGAGTAAAATGCTAGGACACAACTGGACTGATCGATCAATGTCATGAGTTATTTCACAGAATCGAACCTAAAGCAAACTAAGAGTATCAGCGAAATACTCAATCTTGTTGAAAAACGTTTTTATTTGGAGTTAACAGTTTTATAAGAAATAAGAATGCATTTTTTGAAAAGTTAAAGTAAAAAGCACAGTAAATGCGTCAAAGTTAAACGTGTTCACTGCTTAAACTTAATAAAGATTGCAACGAATGAGATAGTTATAAAATACGAAATTCGCAGCCTTATATAATTCAAACTTTGAATAACGAACAATGGAATCGAATATTCTAAATTTTATAGGAAGATTTCGATTTCTTTTTAATTTTACGATTGTTTTAATATTACTCAGTAAATAAGGCACAAGAAAACAAATGATCCTACATTTGACATCTTATCTACAAGATTCACTTGAGAAACAGATAAAATATTCCGCTTCCTTCGAATTCTCACAGACACGGAACCGTAGTCCTTTTCACTTCATTCTCCTCAAGATGGCATAAATATTTGTCCAATAAGAGGTGATTTGTTTGTGTGATCTATATATAAGAACTTCTGCAGAAATGTGGAATACTTTTAACATTTCAAGATAAATTGTTGGCAAGTTTTATAGTGCTAATCAAATGGAAGCGTAAAGCAAAGCAATGTGGCTTTTAACTTTCCAGAATTGTATTTTTGTTTAAAAAATCATTATTTTTTAAATGACGAATTAAAATAATAGTAGCACTCATTTTTGACTGATTTATAAGCGTCTACTCAGACTATACTCAGCAGAAACTTGAACAATGACACAAAAAGATTGAGTCATTGAGAGCGGCGGCTACTTTCCAAGTGCAGTCTTATGGGACAAACTCTACCATGCTTTGAGAGCACCTGCTATCATCAAAATTCAATGCGCTGGTCAAGTTGTTGAAAGAAATAACAGAAAGAATATTCTTGGGCAAGCTTTGTGGAACTAGGGACCGACTACTCAATTTTAGATAGGCTGACTACTTAGCAAGAGTGATCAACTGGAAGACAAAAAGACCTCGAGGAAAATTCTTGAGAAGGCCAGGGTCTACCTAGGTCTGAATGAAGGGGGAGCACCTATGTTCAGTAGTACAAAATAGTGGGCAACAAATGATCAATGCTGATACAGTAGCATTTTTTTTTATCAATGAGCGGAAATAAAACTAAGCAACGAGTGTATATTTTAGTTCCTATATGGCAATGTGGCAAATAGCATTTCTGATCAAACTCATTAGTTTCTATGAAAGCTTTAGGTAGTGACTTTTAGACCAATGGTAAGTGCTAAAAAATGGAGATCAGCAGTTCTTAACCAATGATCAGTGCTAATGCAATAACAAATCTGCGAAATAAAGCTTAACAAAGAGCAAACGTTTTTCGCCAGATAGGCGAGTATTATTTTTTAAATAATGAAGCATAACAAAACAATAACTAATAGCTTTTCAGCGTTAGAAAATAGTTATCGGTAATTTTCAACCAATGCCCAGTGCTAACGCAATAACATTTCTAATTAATCAGTTCAAACTACGCAAATAATGTGAACTTAAATTTCCCCTATCTACTAATACGAGTAAGAATTTTTTTATCAATAATTACTTACTTAAAGACCAAATAAAAGAAAGTAACTTAATAATTTTTAACTAACAATTAATGCTAGAAAATATTGGCCAATAAATTTTAACCAACAATCAGAGCTAATGTAATAACATTTTTAATCGGACCAAACAATAACTAAAGGTGAATTTTATTCAGTGGTGAAATTTTTGATGACTGCGAATGTCACAGAAAATTTAAAAGTGACCGATAAAGTTCAATTTAAACAATAACTTCTCGTTAGCAACTTTACAAATAGGCAAAGCAAAATATTAATAAGTAAATCTGAGAGACTATGCGTTATTATAAGGCAACACATGTGCTGATACATAGTTCGTTGTAAATATTCTGATAAAGAGAATTATGTTTCCACATCGAAGTCCAGTTTAATACTGATATTCAATACATCATGTACAAAGCCACAACCCATTAAGAAAATCTTGAGCCAGTTAAAAATTAAGTAACTATGAATTATTCCCAGACAGTTTTATGGCATTTCCTAGAATTTCAATTTTACTTTTCTTCCATTTAATTAACAAAACATGGCTAGTAACAGAATATATTGGAAAGTGCTAAATCTTTTTGGTTAAAAAATATCGAAAGAGCTGTCTAATACGACATACTAGATAAAAACGAAAAGAAAAAGAAATTTCCGCTTCCTGTTAAAGAAGTTTATGGTGTATATATATATATATATATATATATATATATATATATATATATATATGTATGTATATATATATATATATATATATATATATATATATATATATATATATATATGGTTAAGTTTGCTGGCTAAATTCAATAAAATCCACCCGTTTATGAAAGATACTGTTCAATGTTTTAAATTTATTTAAATACAAAATATATTTAAATACCTTAAAAATTAGCCGCTAGTTTAAAGTAAATTTTTGGAATATAAAATGAAAGGAAATACATTTTTCTAAGCAAATATCAAAAATGGAATTAATTTCTTCTAGAAAAATATCAATACATATTTTTGCTCTTATTTTGTGTATGTATATATAATTCAAATTAAACAAAAATATTAAGAAGTAAATGATGAAACTAAGTAAATATTAGAAGAGCATGAATAAAAAATTTTATAGTATGTTTTTATATTATAGGCTCAATAAAGTTGAACAGGAATAAAGATTCCCACTATTTCAAAAGGATTAAATGCGTAAATAAATGCAATGTTATACATGAATATTAAAAAAATAAAAATTTTAATTCGATTAAAATAAAGCTAATACTTTTATTTAAATACTTAACGAAATTATTTTTCAATATAAATTACTTTTTTTTTTTTAAAATAAAATTTAATGTATATTTTTCTATGAAAAACATTAATATCATATTTTGACGTGAGAATATTTTTAAACTGTTCTGATCTATTTCTGAAAGATACAAAAATAAAAAGGAAGAAGTCATATATAAAGAAAATGTAGCAATACTTTTTTTTTTATCAAATTATAAAAGAAATCACGCGTTATCTATATATTTTATCTATACATTTTTAAAATTATCCTTTAATAAATTTCCGATCAAATAAAATACACATGAAAAATATTAGTATGTAATTAAAACGCTATTTATTCTAATTTATATTATGAAAAAATATGTTATTTACTCATTTAAGTGTCAATAATATTTCAAAAGTTACGATAAATTTAAATACCAAGAATGTACATTCAGGTATTTATTATCTCGATAAGAATGTATTCAATAAGACCCAGTATTTGAAACAATTACATTAACATTGCTATTATTTCGTTATGTAGGGGACAAATTAGGCAGAACATATTTTTAACATCATAAATTTATTATCATGGAAAAAATATTTTGTTATAGTGATTTTGGGAAACAGAGAATTTAAGCGAAGAAAATGCATTGCATTTTGCAGCTACAATGGAATATTTGCTTTAATGTTTGCAATGCTACACACATTTCATGATGACAGTACTTCCTTCATAAAAAATGAATTCGATTGGCTTGGAAAGCGGAGACTGGGTTGAAAATGAATACCATGTTAGACAATTAGAAACCATTAAATTAAGATTTTAGTGCTTATTAGTTGTTCAATACTGAAGGAAATTACGGAAATATTTAGTCAAGAAATGTTAAGAGTTTTCAAGAAGCACTTTTCATGAATTATGCAGCATGATAATGCTACTCTCCACTTTAAAATTTTTCTTTCAATTTTTGGTAAAAAACCAAATAAATACGATTCCATTAATTTAATTTATCTATCTCACTAAATGATCTTTCTCCACTTCTATGGTTAACATTTCGCGATTACCATTTAGAGTTTAATTACTCAATAAAAAAAAATTCTTTGTGATTCTTAAGGAAATTTCGCAAGAACGATCTCAATAGTCTTGAAGATTGGGAAAATACTGATCAATACAAAATCGGCAAATTATTTTATATTTCATGAAATTTAATCTATTGCATATAGTACATAATCATTATCATCTGTGCCAAAGTTAACGGATAACAGTCACAGTTAAGTATCAAAAGCATAGAATAATTTACAATAAATTTCAAAGCAATTTTAGAAGCTGTGATTAATGAACTGGTAAAGTTTTTCTATCCTGAAAGAATATAAATTCAATGAAGTTTTCGGCAGAAATTTTGCGCTACTTAAATAGTAAATTAATTACTGTTAAAACTCAAATTGAAAAGGGGAGAAGCAAACACACAGGTACACAAGATGTCCCCATTTAATTAATGACGAGTTAACAATTCCCAAAAACATGGAAATTGAAAGTGAAGCTAATGAAGTGTCGACGAAGGGAGGGGCGCAGGAAAATTATTCCAAATGAAAGACTTCCCTTTTGATTGATCGGAGAGGGGCATCGTCGCTATGCGACATCGGAAACAGTCCCAAGGACCAAATATTGGGTGCCCATTAATATATACAAGTTCTCTTTTGCATCCAACCACCCCCGGTATTTTATCCGTGGCAACTCAACCTCCCCGACCTCCACATTATGGCGAGCATCCAACAGCCTTTTGAGACACGGGTTCCACTCATTAAGTGTATCGTGTTACCGGGGGACGAGAGATTGTGTGGAATTATTGTTATTCATGCCCCCAGCGACTGCTGCTGAAAAGGGTAAGGGTGCCTTTTAACTCGCTCTTCTGAATGCATCGATATAAATGGAACTACTTGAATGTTTGCCCTTTTCGAAATTGTCGAGAGGAGTGGAGATGTTCGGTTACGAGAATTGAATCCAGAGCCAATTGAAAAGCCATTCATTCCGTTTTAAAATTTACTGATTAATCGTCGTAGGTATTTCTCTGAATTTCTCCGATTGTAGCAGGCTTTTCAGAATTTTGTTAAGCATTTTAAGCGACCGATATCTTATTCGAGCACAGATGCGATATAATCCAAGATGCCAAATTCAGAGTTTGGGAATTTTTTGGTGGATTTTCTTATGTATCTGGTAACCTGGTTTTTATTACGTCATAGATATGGAGACCTAAAAGAATTACGCCAAAAATTCTATTTTCCCAACCCTAGTATTTAAGTCATCGCGCATGACACAATACGTCATCTTGGCAAAATTTCTACATCGCCGAAAAAATTTAAAATTTGACATCCTGGATTATACGGCATCTGTGCCTTTATTCAAAGTTATGGAATGAATAAAAGTAAAACAATGTTAGATATAAAGTGCATTACATCTAACTGGATAACACATTCTTAATGATAATTGTTGAGTATAAAGAATGCAACTATTTTATACACGCAATTTAAAGTGGATTCAGAACCACGATGGGCATCCACACTCGAGAAGAAATTCGAAAACACAAGGAAACTTATCTGCCATGAAAAAGGAAACACATGATATACGACTTCAACAATTTCGGGAGAGGAAAATAGATCTGTTGTTTTGTTAGTTGCTCTAGAATTCCTCTTAATACCGGAACCTTCAAGTTTAAAGTAAATTTTGAAACACTAGAAACATGTCTTATGATTCCGCAGATAAGTGGTAACTAAAGTTCAAAGTGGTTTAATGAACCACAATAAGTATTTAAAGCACGTAGTGGAAATCGAATTCAAGAATTGTTACACTCAGATTTCAGAAAAACGAAGTATAATGATTAGACTTAACGTACTTTGATCATCTCCTTCACCAAGGAAGCCAAAATGAAAAAAGACTCTCAATTGAATCAGAACATTACATTGAAGGTCTTAAAGTGCGTGGTTTGATATTTAGGAAAAGTTAGGGGGGGAATGTTATTGTAGCATATTTAAATGTGTGAACCGATTCTTATGACCAAAAAATTACACTTCAATGACATCAGGGCATTCTGTCGAGATTTTGAATAAGAAAACCAAACTATTATTTTCAATTATATAAGGTTATCAAAAATTGAGCAAACTATCTAATTTACTGAAGCAATACTTTTTTTTAGAATTTAAACCAAGAACAAAATATAAAAACTTATGTTTTCAATAAAAAAGGAAAAATATTTGCTAAACACACATTACTTTTAGGCATATTGTCCACAGTAGTAGGAATTAAAGACGCCATATTAGATTTAACGGAAAAATAATCCACAATTTTTGTTTTACCGTTTTGTTTTAAAAAATCGATTAAGTTTAAAGAACAATATATACACCAAAAATAAATTATTATCGGTCAAATAAAAAGTATTTAGAAATTGAAATCAGAATAATTATATAACTACTAAAGTTATCGCCATAATTTAAATCAGTGGATTTGAATCCTATTTAATGGGAGAATTTATTGGTAATAAGTTATTTAAGAGATTTTAAAATGAAATTAAAAGGAAAATCAGAGAAAGATTTTGAACAGTATTCCAAAAAAATCCTAATAAACAATTAAAATGACATAAATTTAATATTTCAATCTGAACTCAGTTAAGAACGAAATACAGAGCACAGTTGTGGAAATCCATTTATTTTAGTCGAATAATGTAATTATTTTTGCAAACGAAATTTAAGGCTTTTAAAGATTATATAAATATAAACAAGAAATGTATGTTTTTTATTCTTTTGTCATTTTACAGTCATTTTTGCGAAAAAGGGCTAATTTTTTTTGTCATGAAACCACAGTTTTAAATGGATTCAGAAACACTACAAAAATCTCCATAAAAGGTAAGCATCAATTTCAAGGATTGTTGAACAGAGGACCAAAGTGCAAAGCTGGGCTGGGAACTTGATGTGCCTAAGGTAAAATTTGAACACACGATCTCAAAAAGTAAGGAAGTGTTTCGAGGAATTGAAATCTGTAGTTCTAACATATTCCAATTTCTCGAAACACTTCTTTAACAAGAATTAATTTCATTTTAAAAGAAGTACCATTTGACAAGTTTGCATTTTTCATCTATACCACAAAGTTCAAATTCTTGTTATTCTCTCATTTTGTTTAATATATTTATTCGATTCACATAACAAAATATATACTAAAAAGCAATTAATAATGTAAAATTAATATAAAGTTTCTTTCAATTATGTCGAATCAAAGATATAATTTTATCTCGCGTTTCTAAGAAGTATCAAAGGAAGAAGTCATTCCTAGCATAACATTCAAATTATATTAGATAGAAAAGAAATAAAATCATATCAGCAATTTTTTCGGATGACACTGCACGCTATTAAAACAAATCAATCTATGCATCGTTTTTCCTCCACTACTGACAAGGTCCCGTAGTAGTGGAAGTAAAACCTTAACACAGCTACAGGTCGGGACCTGATAAAAAAAATAAATAAAAAAGCAAAACGATGTTACTTCCTTTTAAGAGTTGGCATCATCAATCTCACTCAAAAAGGTGGACGCTTGCCAAAGTATTTATTAGTAAAGCTTTCCCACTCTAGAATAGTGGCTATTTGTTATTGGCCTTCGTCATTTTCTCTTGTTCCAGTAGATCTCAATTAAAGACTTTAAACATGGGTGACTGCACATTCAGTGGCAAGATTGGTAGTTACGTCAGAAAAAACATGCGCCCAATCTTGGCGACATTTATCTCATACAAATAAAGAGAGAGAAAGAAATGAAAGAAATTTCTTATAAAAGAGCTGTGCAATTGACGCGAAAGTAAATAAAAGCATCAAAATGGGTAAAATAGTAATTTAAAATTAAGACCAGGATGCCAAATTATGAGTTTGGTGATTTTTTTGGTAGAATTTTTATGTATCTGGCAACCTGGTTTTTATTACGTCATAGATATGGAGAGCTATAATTATTATGCAGAAAATTCTATTTTGGCAACCCTAATATTGACGTCATCGCGAGATGTCACAATACGTGATCTTGGCAACATTTATTCATCACCAAAAAAAAAAAAAAAAAAAAAAAAATCCAGAACTTTGTATCCTGGATTATACGGCATCTGTACCAAAATTAAAATTTTCTTAAATAAAATAAGTTATTTTTCTGTTATTGGGACTCAAACCAACCATCGCCAAATTGTCAATATTTGCCAGAAAACACAACGCATAAGAATAATTCCTCGAATGTTAGTAATTTTAACATCCTTGGAAAAAATTCTAAAAAAATTAGCTTCGCACAGTGCTTTCTAGTGAAGAAAAATAGCGACTTCATATGAGACACTTAATAAATTTAGGAAAGAATTTGGCAGTCCGGCTTGGATAACAATAAAGTGCCAAAAATAACATACAATGTGAATTATATTTAATCTTTGATATCAAATAAATTAAATTTTTTATGACACACAAGTGATACATTACTAAATCTTACGTTGAAGTTTCCAATTTTCTTTAATTAAATGCAGAATTCTCAGGGTTTTTTTCTTTTTTCTTATCTACATACACAGATTACTAAGTTTTCTTTTTTTCATAAAACTTACTATTTGTGTTGCTAAGTCTTACAATTTTAGAAACTATTTTTTAAATACATCAACGGTTGCAGTGTATTAAAATTTGCATTTTCAAAATATTACACGCCGGTATTAGATAACTGATCACTATATGTGAAATAGTTTTGGAGGGATTATACATCCGAAATTAAATAGTACGATGCCAAACATCAAATTATTTCGCATGAGGGCGCTGGTATCATCCTTTATATATTTGTCACGCACGTTCACTTTCTAAATTTATGTAAACTGACATAACTATAAAATTAATTTTGAAATAAACATTAAAAATCAACGTTTTTTCTTGCACATGTGCATATATTTTTTTTACTTGTTTCATTGATTGCTCCCAATGAAATCCATTTATTTAGATATAATGTACAGAAAATATGAATATATGGTCATTTTTCAGAATACGAATTATAAATTAAAGTTCATCTTAATAAATTACATTTCATTAAGAAAAAAATAAATTACTTTCCATTAAACTAACTATGGAATTTTATATGAAATATTAAAAATAACCGAATTGGCTGAATGCTGTGAAACTACGCCAAACTTTTCAAGTAAAAATGATACGAGAAGCATTAGTTAAAACATATTACCCAGCGCAGGTCTGGTGCGATATTTAGCTTCGTCATCAACCACAATACTATTTTCGCCAACCGAATTCAATCTAGCAATTTAGCACAATTTTAGATTTGTTAACATTTTAATTATGAATATTTTGTGTTATTTAGCTACAAAAAGGAAGGTTAAAAAAATTTCTTACCATAATTCTGAAAGAAAATCCTTGAGACTAGAAAAATAAATGTTCAAGCAGAATTTTCCCCACACAATTTGAAAATAATTTACCAAAATTTTAAAAAAATCTACAGATTTAATGGTTATCAAAACTTGATTCAAATTCCGCGCACACATTGGAGTTCCTGAATCCCAGATAACTAGTCAAAACTCAGCACACGAAAGAATTCATTTTGGCATCTACAGAGTCATTTGGCAACCGTAGCATTTAAGAGGATTTAACGAAGGTATATGATAGAGGATAAAAATTTAATAAACACATTTAATGATAACCCAATAGTTCCGTAATTCAATAATTCAACATTTGTATTTCTTTCGCGTAAGATGTAGAAGAATTTATTAGAAATACAGCCTTGACGCATTAAATACATAAAATATCAATATTTAATATATTATTTGCGCTAAATAATGCGCCAAAGCATTTTTATTTTCTAAATTTAATTAAAGAAAGTTTAATATATGAATTCTTCCAAGAAAAGTGCAAGTTCGTTAGTATAATTTTAACTTTTTTTAATCAAAAGTTAAGATCTTTAATTTAATTCTAATTTAAAGTTAGAGAAAGATTGTGAAGTGTGATTAAAATACTTGTTGTTATGAAAGATGAAATTAATTTTGTTATTTATAAATTGTTATAACAAATATTTTGAAAAAGTTTTTTCATTTTACCATATCTACAAAAGTTCTATACCTGTTCTACACATGTTTTGGAAAAACAAACTTTAAAATTTTATAAACTTCATGCAGTTCTCTTATGTCATTTTTTATTCTACTGCTTAAAAAAATGTCCACCATTTCATGTTCTTTTTTTCCATTCTTAGCACAATCAGAAGATTTACAAACTGACAATGACCAGCGAGGCTCTGCAGAAATTTGAGAAAAGGAAACGATTTAAAAAAAAAACTTACTTACTTACTTTCGAACACCCTAATTTAAAATACAAAGAAAAAAATGGCGACATGTTGAAAAAAAATCTCTGAAAAAGAATACTACTACTTAAGATCCTGATTGGGTCTCTTAAAGTTCGATTTGAAAAATGGATCATATATTCGGTCGATTTGGGTTATTTTTCTTTTTCAGGGCTGAGTTGGCATAGAGCCAGTGGTTATAGCTTGGTGAAAAGTGATTGTCAGCAGTGTGAGATACGATAGCGCCCCTGCACGCTTCAACTTTAACCTTTTTACGCGGAGCGATAGTGGATGGGCGATTTTTTCGATCGAAACTCTTAGCCAGTTTTGCTGCTAAGGCGATAGTTTTTGATGCCAAAAGTTAGAATGAAATATCGTTTTAATCGAGTTTTTTTTTGTGATTATTGCTTGCGGAAGTTATGATTGGAAAATTTAACTTGCGGTCATATCTTTTCACCAATCAAATAAAAACTCTGGTTGGGCTAAAAACCAATAATTTGTTCAGTAAAGATAATAAAAAAGGTGTAATTTTAAGAACTTCAATTTAACAAATCTTGTCAAACTTCAAATATAAAGAAACGCGAAAATGTTTTAATGACATTTCAATACAAATACAAATGGTACTTTGCAAGGATTTATTTCCCAACCCTAGCAGCAGATTTCACACCCTGATTTCACAAACTTCATTCCAACTAATGCGATTTAAATCTTATGGAAAACGAATGATAAATTTTTTATCCTAATTAAAGAATATTCTAATGAAATTTCAGTATAAATATCAAGTTTTCTCTTATCTCTAGAAGCATAAATTTAAGTTTAAATTTAACGAAATTTTGCTGTAAATTGAACTTTTAAACTACAACAGCAGAATCAAGCCAAGATATCCAGAATTTTAGTTCAATGGAATTTCAGCGTAAATTTGCAATTTACTTCCCTATTATATAGTCATACCAGTCAATTATTTTCCATACGATAAATGTATTGGATACTGATTTACTAATATTGTTATTTAAGAACTTAAATAATAAGAGACAGGTTTATTTTAATATACAAGTGAAATCGGGGAACTAGTTTCAAATAAACCAGACTCCTATACCATTTACGATTATATTCTTATGTGAAGTCAAATTGAACCGTAATTTAAGCATAACTTATCCAAAAAAAAAAGAAAGAAAGAAAGCCCAGCACTTGTACTTTTTCCATAAGCTATTCAGGATACGTCAAGCTGTACTGACAATCGAATGATTATATATTCAGTTCAACAGTTTGTGGGGTTTAAGTATTTGTAATGGTTCGAAATTCATTTTAAATTGTAAGTGATGGTTTAATTATCCCTCGTGGGTAAAAAAAAAATGACCACTGAAAATCTAAGTATAAAAAGCAAATCAAAATTAACCATGCAATCATAATTTAAGTCTTGCATATACGAAAGGGTTACAATATTTCTTCAGAATAAAATATTATTTGTTTGTCACGCAACGGTTACTTTTTGGACTCGAGGGTTTATTAAAAAGAGATCTACAGTTTAAGGTGGATTTCGAACTGATACAAACATCCACGCTCAAAATAGGATTCAAATTGACGAGCTGTTGTACCGAAGGTAAGGGCTCTTAAGGATAAAATAAACTCAATTGTAGATTTGGTTTGTCGTTCTGGTTGCATCTTTAGCATACGAAGAACAATTGGATATACCTACAACTTAAAGTTAAGCAACTTAAATCGCTGAGAGCATCCAAGTCCCAGGTGGCATTCGAATTCACGAACTGCTGAACCGTAAGTGCCAACCTTAACAGTTCAAATAGTCTTAGTCTGGCTCATCCGGATGGTATTCAGTGTTTCTGTACTTTCAGGACAAGGCAGACTTTACAGCAATTTACTGAAAATCGGAAAAAGAAAAAAAAAACATCAGGCAACAAACACACCTTGAAAAAATGATATTTTGCCATGTCAAATTAAGAACTCTGCAAAGATCAAAAATTGTAGCACCCACGTGAGTAGTATATGTCCGGTCTTCAGGACACACAATTTTCTGCCCCGATGAAGCAATTTTTAAGCATTTTTGCATGTATATACCTCAAAAATTAAACTTTTTAATCAAAAATTAGCATCATTTTTAACATATCTACTCGGAGTAAAAATTAATCTACTCCTTGTAAAAAATAATCTACTCGGAGTAGAAAATTATTTACAACGAGTAGATAATTTTTCTCTCCGAGTAGATTAATTTTGACTCCGAGTAGATATGTTAAAAATGATGCTAATTTTTGATTAACAAGTTTAATTTTTGAGGTATATGCATGCAAAAATGTTTAAAAATTGCTTCATCGGGGCAGAAAATTGTGTGTCCTGAAGACCGGACATATACTACTCACGTGTTTTTTTTTTTTTAATATTTTTTTCCGTTGTAATTTTAAAATGTTACCGAGAATGTTCTGAAATCGGAGAAAGTCATTGGAATAACAGCATCAATTACGTCAAACACAGGATCCTTCTTTTTCCCCCGCAAGACTCGAAAATACTCTTTTTCAAAACAGTTTAATTGAAATGTCGCGAGAAATTATTCAAGATTTCTTGGATCGCTTCCAGAGTCCTAAAATTATGCTTCCGTGTTAATAAACAGGTTGTCCATCCATTCTTCTGCCTTTATTTAATCTCCAGCAGGGGGGGGGGATAAAAAAGTGTTGGAGGGGGAAGAAAAAAAGGGCGCGTTTATCAGTTGCGGGCAAAATTCCAATTCCACTTTTTTTTTTCTTTCCCATGCAAGTTGTTTAGGATCTTCTTGCGAATTGGTTTCATTGTAATCTAATCCCCGGTGACAGGTGGCCATGATTTACAGTTCCTCCCCGTGAGAAACAATTGTTTTCTTCTAGCATCAAAAAAGTGGACTGGATTCCTATACTTAGTGTCTTCATTTATATCTTTCTCGGATGTTTTCTGTTTCAGAAGCATAAGCGAGAGTCAATTGCGGCCATTTATATTTATCAGTAAACATATTTTTAAATGCAAATTAAAAAAAAAAAGAATCACATTAGTCACAAAACATAAGCGTCACTGTTAAATCTGTCCGAATTTATCTGTGAGAAAATATATTGATTTTCTTTACGATTAGATTGGCATTGTTATAACAAATTAAAAAATAAAAATATATATAAATAATTAAAAAAATTTACATCGTCCTGGCCCAATTAAACTATCCATAAAGTAAATGCTTAGTCTGATCTTCATTTTGCTTTTTCTTCTGTTCCATTATCAACGTGTTAATGGTTTGAATCAACGGAAAATGCCTTCTGAAACCGATGCTTTGGACTTTTTTTTAATAAGAAATTGTTTAATTACAAAATGAACTTCCAACAATATTTTTAATTTTGATTCCAAGAAGTTGAAGCCAATGAGTCGCTACTCGATATGGGTGTCACGTCTAAATCAATTCGACTGTTGCTAAGGCCATTTGACTCCAAACAATTCGAAAGGACTTCTGGAATTATGATTTCGAGTACTCGTATCTCGAGTATTTACGCAGAAAATCTTCATCAAATCAAAAATCAGGAAGAAAAAAAAAAAAAAAAGAGAATTACAGAAGATAACGGATTTCAAGAGAGCGTGAAATCACAAGAGAGCGAATAAGAGCAGTTGGTGAGCCAGGCAGGAAAACGTGAATCGGTCAAAGATACAAATCAGAAAAGATGGCAATTTAAGGAAGTTTGGGAATGAATATCGCTGATGACTTGAAAATTTAAAAACTAATTATTTAGAAGAACAAGTTACTTTTCAAGATTTCTAAAACTTTTACAAACGGAATAAAACGATTTAGCCACATGATCTCAACTGGGGAAAAAAACCCACTTTTTTAAATCTTGGGTAAAAACAGAATAATTTTTCAAAATTACTAACGTTGAAAAATAAAAATCTTAACTTCCAACCAGTAGGAGTGGCACTCTTCCTTTGGCCGAGTAACGATCACCCGAGCGAGGATCGCTGCAGGACTGAATTTAAATTGCGTGCTCGCTCAAATGGCATGTGTAAAGAGTGGCCATAGAAAGAATAAACCAATCTGCCAGGCCCAATTTTCAGAGTGGAAAGTTCCAGGTTCCATCCTAGCCCCCGTCAAACTAATCAGTAATCATACATAATCTATCGTCTGAAGGCTGCTGTAAGACGTTTGATGTCCGTGGCTACAAAAATTTCCATTTGGTTTGCTTGTCACTCGACAGTCATTTCTTACATACGAGGGCTAATTAGATCGGAAATTACTGTTTAAAACGGATTTCGAACCACAATATCTAAGGCTGAGACGGTATTCGAACCCACAAACTGTAGAATCAAAGGCAAGACCGCTAACCAATTGGTTACTAGATTGGCACAAAAATGTTCGTAGATTGTGCAAAGAAAGTGGGAAACACTCAATACACCCATATCCGAGCATAAAAAAATCTGCAATGCAACATTCACTCCCATTATTTAACAATGAGTAGTATCGAGCTTGGAACTTTCCACTCCGAAAATCAGTGTCCTAACATAGGCCAACGAGAACCCATGATGCTTGTTTAGTAGAAATTTCTCGATATTCAATAATATCAGGTGATTTAACACAGCTGAAACTAATATTCTTAATTATTTGAGCATCGCATCGTAATGTTTTACTTACAGTTTTTTCTAGACAAAAGACTTCATTCACGTGTAGAAGAAGAAAAGTCTCACGGCCGCATTAAGAAAGATGAGGAGTGCACACAGAAAGAAAAAAACTTCATCCACAAATCTACAATGCCTGGAATTGAACCAGGGATCTTCCAATCTCAATGACGCAGATCTAATTTTAGGACGAAGTGAGGACCTCAGATTATATTTTAATGATAAGGCGAACTCACAAATTTGTAAGCAAAATAAAAAAAATTTTATACAGAACTTATTTTCAATTACTAAACCGAGAAAATTTAACTAAGTATTCCGAAAATTTGACCAAATTCAGAGACCATAACAAGTTTTTTCTTTTTTCCTAAATAAAATGTTGCGGGTTTGAGATCGAGTTTCTAACCCACCCCTAACTCCTTGCAGAATATATCGGCATCGTTGTATTGTGAATTTTGAAGAACCCCCGTTTTAGTCCCCAAAGACTTAACCCTTTTATGCCTACAACTCTACTCCACATTCATTAAATTCCATCTTTAAACGAAGGAAGACTCGTTTTGCGAAACTTGAGAATTCCACGAGGGAGGGGGGATCCCATTATCCACTTTGTTTCCAACCCCCAAGTACGGCAACATTTGAATAAAAGCGACAGCTGAGGAGCGGGTTGGAGTGATCTTGAGCTTCTTCGTTCGTTTGGGGAATAAATGCCGGATTTGAGGGAAACGCGGTAATTAAGGAGGGGGAAATAGAGAATTGTCGCCATTGCGCCAAAGTGCCCGCTTATTCTGAAGTTTTCGGAGGAAAATTAATGAGATTGTAGACATTTATGATTATAAAATTTGGACATTGGGCAATTTGAAACGGAACATTTAATTATTTTCAACAACGAATAATGTTACTGTTGTAAAAATAAAAGATTTCTGATTTCCATATAAATTGAAAGATTAAAAACCCAATTAAAGAATCACAATTTAAGTTTATAGTCATCAAACTGTTTAATTAAAAAAAAAAGTTATTTTTTGAAAAAGAAACAGTAGATTTCTGAGGTTTCTTTTGTGCTTACTTCCGACAATCCTGAACACAGCCAATCATCTCACCACTTTGAAAATGGTGAAATGAGATCGACCCACCTGAGAGGGGATCATCTTTTTCGTGTCACAACATATCAGTGGAAAAGCACGGAATTTTTAAAGCTCTCTAAACGTAACGATCTTTCGCCGGATCTGATATGGAAGCCAACTGAAGCACAGCAGAGGTATGCCTTTTTTATAAACTAAAGCGGAACCAGAAGCTCTGACGGAGATGCAATGAAATCACGTATGTATAATTTTGATGGAAGTTATTTTATAGTTAAGCAAAAAGCTGTACAGAAATGTTCTTCGCATCCTTATTGATTTCCAAAAAGTCCTCAGAGATCGTAAATTCAATTCACGAATCAAGGAAAATTACCAAGCACACACCTAACAGATGTGCAAGCACAATATACTAAATATTTTCAATAGCTCAAAGTGACTGTTATCGTACTCTTGCATGTAACAACCAAAAATGCAGTCTTGAGGTAGATATTTAATTTAAAATGCTTTCATATCGTTTATTCTTATTCTCTCACAGGTATCCTTTGGAAAAAATTCTGAACTTTTTTAGTTTTTTTAATTTTTATAATAAAAAAATGTTTTAACAAACAAAAATAATTTATATCATTTTTAAAAGCTAAATCAATAATATTTTTTAAATTATTACAAAAATATCAAAACATGTAGAAGTTTAATTAGACTTAAAATGTAAGAAATCAAATAAAATCTGCAAGGTATAATACAGCATAAGAAAATATTACTATTTCTCGTATCAAATTTTAAGACATAAAAATGGTTAAAGTTTAATATTTTTCAGTCTACTCAAAGAGAAATATTGAAGAAAAAGAGCGTTAATAATATTTAAATAAGGCGTATATATATTCAATAAACACACCCGAATTCATAGGAAATATACAATAAAATCTCGCACTACTTTTAAGGTGCGGTGCGCAAGCGCTAAAAATTCTCGTCGAAATATATTCCAACTAAAGATTGATTTATTCAAGTCTTATGATAAATTCCAGGTATTTAAGCTGCTAAGCCAACAGATTAAAGGTTAGATTCCAAATTTCATATCAATATGAAACGGCAAATGGATTTTTTATTAAATGATATAAAAAAGTCAAGATTATTGATATAGGAAATGCGCATGCGCGAACTTAAGAGAATTACCTTTGAAAATTTTTATCTTGTCTAGCATTAAAAAAAAATCTATTAATAACTTTCAAATAGTTTGATTAATTAAGAAATAAAGGTTGAGCGATTTAATTTACCGAAAATAACAATTTTAACATTTTTTATTTAATCAAATATATTTTAATTTTAAGTGCAGCATTACTTTTAATAAAATTAATTATATTTTAAATACTAGAATCTGAAGTTTTATTATTTTTTTTATTACAATGTTCCGCAACTGACATATGACCAATAGTAATATAAGCGTAATAATTCATCAATTAAAATTTATTCAACCCCATATAGTTTAAAATTATTTTTCTGATACTAGCATATGACTACTTTTACAGGCAGCATTTACTAGAAACTCTATATTTTTTACCGATTGATATACCACTAGTTTTAATAACATTAAAATTATTTCGTTTTTGCTTTTATATTTTTATCTAAGAATTTAAACGATCCAGAAATTAAGATAAATCGAAGGGTAAAGATATGTTATATAATCCCTTTGGAGAGATTACATTTTCAATTTACCCAGAAACCAAGATTTTAAGCTGCCAAAGCTATTAATGATTGATGTGCCCAAGAGAAATTTTATTGCGTCTATTTTTTAGAGTTCTGTTTAATACTTTCTCTACTGTTCTTTCAAAGTAGTACTTTCGAACATTTTAGTTCCATAAAAATTATTCCTGCATGTTCTTTTGTATGTAAAACTTGATATTTCATCATTTTCGACATATTTTCATTATTAATTAATATTACAATTTATTTTAGTTCTTATAGAACACTTTTAGACGCAAATTATTAAGTACGATAGTAAAAATGGTGACTTTTCAATTTAATGCTAACAAAATCGTTTCACAAAAAAATTATGACATTTGTTATCACCAAAAAACTTTCATTGCAATTTGAAACTAAGAAATAAAGTAGGATCATCTTTCAACCATCCACTTATTTGAAAGATTTTAATATAATAAAAAGAAATGGTACGTATGAACTGTGACTTCGATTTATATTCTAGCAAACAGGTGTGAAATATTAAGCTACTATTTCAAAATATGGTGGGAAAAAAGAGCAGCTAATTTTATCTCCATCGAAAAATAAATCAGTTTATTATTAATAATTCAATTTCTATAAAAGCATAATTACAGATAACGTAATCATAAATTTAAAAACTGCGAATGCGCTAAAAATAAAAAAAGACGACGAAAAATTGAAAGTTGAAGAGATAACTTAGTGTGCCGTAATTAAATTGCAATATTTGGCGGTATTGCAAAAAAGTAGGCAAAATTATTCCTAAACATCAAGGAAAGCAACATTTTGTGAATAATTTTCTAACGAGATAACTCTATAAACTAATAAAGTCTATGTAATTTTACTATTTAACCAATCGAATAAATGTACTGTGCGCAAAATATCTTTTGCCTACTTTTGTTGATTTACGAATGGCAGCGCCACTGAACATGGCGGCGAATAATCGGTATTGTCTGCAGTGGTCTATCATTCAGTAAAGAGAATTGCACCAAATGCATCCACGTCAGCAAGATAACAATAAATCCAGGCCTGCCCTAAATTTCGACGCCCGGTCGGCAGGTGGTTGCCAATTAATTCACGTCTACAAATGGATCTTCCACACGAGGGCATTAAGAAGCAATCCATTAGGGTGATCCCATTTTGTCCTTGTGAAGATTGGATTTAAAGAAGAAGAAAAAATACATTTTTTTCATATCTCTACTTTTTTTTATGCAAAAAAGAAGAAATGCAATACATTAGTTTAATTGCAAATTCTTTTTCAAAACCGAAAAAGTCCCAAAGAGGATCTGCTAACAAGGGAGCTTGCATGTAGGATGACCATTCTTAAATACAAAATCTTTATTGTATTTTTGTTTTAAGAGGGTCAAAAGCATTAGCAGAAAATTCCTGACATTCATTTCACTATCATGTTGCACACAAATATATCACCGGCTACATAAATATTATTAAATAAAATACACATAAACATGTATTTTATTAAATTACATATTTATAGCAGTTATAGGCATACATAATCCCTATGTATTTATATTTTGATGGGGATTACGCAAAGTCTGATGACACGCATTTGGACTTGTCACACAAACTCACACCGTTCCGTTGCTGAGTTCTGGGTTGGTGACACTCGTGGTCTTCGATTCGTGCGCTATCATTCCGGAACTTCACGCATTTTCCACTTTCCTTGATCCAGTCTTCCCGATGCTTATAAAACTTTCATCAAGTTAACGCATTTTGGTTATTAATACTTACATCACACAAGTTATCAACACAGCGAGTAAACAAAACAACGCCACAGCTCGAGGTTTTGCATCCGCGTTATTAATACTACTCACACTTTCATGTTACAAACGCTTCACACAGATGGAGCCGCAGGCCTGGAGGATCATTTGAAAGACAGAAGCTCTCAAATAACATTTTTGAATATGTAATTTTAACTCTTGTTGTAGAAAATAAAGAATTTAACAAATATCCAGCCATTTTGTTTTCAAAACTCAGTAATTAAAATTAATGATGTTTCATTGTTATGTTGCCCATATTGATTAAGAAAGATTGATTTAATTAGCTATAACTGTTAATCAACAAATCAACTTAAATTTGCTCTTTTCGTATTAAAAAAAATGTGAGAAATAATATATAATCACATAATTGAAATTAACTTCTTTAAAAGGTAATGAAATTGCTAACAGAAATCGAAAAAAAAAAAATCTTTTGAGAGACGGAAATCCAATTAATTATCGTTTGAAGCATACGTTTTAGTACTAAAGGCGACGGATTTCAAGAATGTATTTTCTCGTCGCAGGAGTCTAGACATACTAATTACTGTCTTCTAGACGTCCAGAAAGAAAATTTGTACTGGGTAAAGCTATAGTGTAGAGCCTAGGGACTATACAATGACGAATGAGGTACACTTTTGGAGCATTGTCAGCGGACCCCTAATAATTACGATGTCGTTATTGGAAACGCTATGAAATTGAATATAGTTTAACATAGCGTGAATTAAACTAGTACAAGAATATTTTAACTGGAAAAATACGGAAACGAAGAGCAAATCATTTAATAAATCGACTTTTATTAAATGGAACGCTAAATTTCGATTACCTTATAGAAACAAAATATCGAATATAAAACGTTTTATGTTAAGAATGGAATATATTGTGCCTTTTATGAGATATTCAAAATGAATGCATGGCTGTTTTAGACTCAAATTGGATATAAATGGATTCAACCAGTACAATAAGCATATACGAATAGAGGAAGTAATGAAAACAATAGCAAAAAGTATTAAATTCATGTAACAAAATCGAATTTTATTAAACAGGAAGCTGAGCTTCGATGACATTATAGAACAGAACAAAGACTTCATATTCGAATGAATAGTTTCACACAAATGGAAAATAATATTTCGAATATAAACTGTGCTTTCAGTAAACTGTCTATTTCTTCTGATTTATTAGTCCTTCTACAGTCACTTATGGAACACAAGCTCTGATATGACCAGGTTTGTTTGTTTGTCGCTCAACGGTCATTTTTTGCACACGAGAGCTAATTAGACCGGGACCTACGGTTTAAAGTGGATTCCGAACCACTACAAACATCCATGCCCAAGGTGTGATTCGAACCCACGAACTGTTGAACCGAAGGCAAGAGCGCTAACCATTCGGCTGCCAGCTCGGCCTGATATGACCAGGATCGGCAATTTAACGAGGATTTTTAATGCCGATAAATACCCATCTCCTAGGTGAGAACTGGACTACTGTTGAACTGTAGATCAGAGAACTGACCATTCTGCAATTGGCTCGTCTTGTTAAGGAAGCATTTGCCATTAAGTTAACAATTTAAACTCCTAAATAATATTATGATATAAGAAAATACCATAGAATGGAGTTGACGAGTTCGAATCCAACTTCAATGCTGAATTTAATGGTTTAGAATCAATACTAAATGGATCTCCCAAACAAATTAGCTCAAATAAAAACAATTAGTGAATTCGAAGTGGAGATATAAGAACATGTAATAAATAGCACGCTACATTAAAGTCATATTAAGTTGGTAAAACATATATTTATATCCTAAATTAAAACATAAATACAGTGATTAATTTGAAAATAATAACGAACAGTCTTTAATGTGAAATCTGGTATAGTTTCGACTACTACTGAAAGTTACTGTTTTATTTTGTGCATATTAGAATAATTATACTGGGATCTACAACTTAGCTGAAATTTAAACCACTAAAGATGCACACCCAAGATCACAGTTGAATTAATCAATAGTTAAACTAAAGGTTAGAGTGCGAACCATTCATCTGCCAACATGACAAAATTAAGATTTAGAAAATGATATTGAGAATCAGGGGCATTGTAAAAAGGCATTGGGTTTGTCATGCTTTAAAAAATTAATATTGCAGGCAGACGTAAAAAATATGCATTTAAAGTCTGAGCAGGACCTCTCAATAAATAAAGGATTTTTCTTTTCTTTTTTAAAAAATTTAGAGGAAAGAAGATATTGCAATGGTTGGGCGCCGTTTCTTTTTCCCTCCGGCGGAGGGAGAAAGGGATTTTTCACCCGGCAAGGCTTATGAATTCCAGCTGGATAAGCAAGGAGATCTTTTCAATGCGAAGGAATGCTAGGAAAATAGAGGAATAGGGAGGACCCATAAGTCAAGTGATCGAGGAGATTTCCACGATCCACCTGCCTATCGACAAGCATGTTAATAATGGGTCACTTAACTCTCCTTTTCAGCTTAAATATCGTTTTCTGTCATAATTCATTGCTGAGTTGCGCTGTCTCCGTTCGTTTTTTTTTTTTTTTTTTTAATACATAGCAAATAAATGGCCAATTTAAAAGTGCTTCAGTATGAGGAAAAAAAATGCTAGCACAATTTTAGTCATAGATATGACACACAAGTTGCGAAAACTTAAACATGTAAATAACTTAGCATACATTTTAAAAGGATTTTAAAGACTTTCCAAATAGGATGGATCATAAACAATAAATTACGGAAACTACATTAAAAATTGGCGCATTCAAAAACTGATTATGGTAATCTATTTTCACATTACATACAGAAATTAAATTTTAATTTTAAAAAATCTAGTTTAAATGATAAATTTCATGCACAAATCAAAAATTTACATTTATGGAAAAAAAAAAACTGATTATATTATTTAACATTATTAGCTGATTTACATTTGATTTTTTTCCCTTTTCGAATGCGTAAATTACGATTTACACAATTTAAAGTATATAGATACCAAACTTTTACAAACTTTCACACCCGAGATGGGAATTGAATCCATTAGCTATTAGATCGAAAGCTAGAATGTCAACCATTCACTCGTTTGTTCGATACTGGATATATTCTATACCCTAATAATTAATACAACAAAATCATGCAATGATAAAATTTAGCTGATACTGAAATTATATTTTATATATTTCCATAGCTTTATAAAAACGCAGTCAAGTTTTTTTGCTTAAATTAATGCAGTTCATATTGGTCTAGTTGGTTGGTTGGGTTTCATGGCGCCAGGTCCAAAATAAGACAACCTACGCCCAACAGAAGACAAAGATGATGATGATCTAAGAGAAAGAGGAAGGTTAGAAAAAAGATTAGAGAAAGAGGCAACCTAAGTAGTTTCATCACTTAACTTTCTTTCATTTACTCTAAGTCATAAAAAATAAATATATTATACTACAATAATTTCAAGAAGATAAAATAAAAAAATACTCACCAAATTTTTGCTAAAGAATATTTGGTCTAAATTTCAAAGCGAAGTAGCTTTATAAAACAATATTTCTTTTTTATAACACAACGAGACACAATAAAAAATATAGCTTTCATAAATATTCGCAAAAAAAAAAAAAATTCACTGACAGCCATGCATTCAACTCAAACAATATACAAGATGATAAAAAAATACAATTACATTTTACTCATTCATGTTTTTCAACGTCATTTCCTGATCACGGAATAAAAAACCCAGCTAACGACCCTTTCCTATTTTTTGCGTATGAATATATTTAATTATGCAGAAAATTACATACCTCATTAAGAGAGAGCTCCGAGAGTAACACGTGTTCGACACCCACCCTGAGATTCACACGTCCGCCGATGCGCCAGGTACAGTCACCGTTACACCTGTCGCATTTTATTTGAATAACACCGACGCTCAGACGACAAAAAAGCGCGAGAAAGACTGAAAGTTTAGTTGTTGCTTAATAAACAGCGAGCTGCATCAATGACAAACACGTATATATGACATTAGGATGCAATCGTTTTCCGAACGATAACTTGTAAAAATTCGGCACAGAGCGCGCTCAACTTATCTCTACTTTCTCTTAATTGATATTAGTGGAAAACAAGGCGGAAAACAGTCTCTCGTAATTTATGTTGGCGATAACTGTAAATTAATATCAAGATAAACATTTAATTTCGGAGTCGACGGAGGTAAGTTTAATGGACTTTATATCGATAAGGATGAGAATTTTACGACCTCAAAAGTGACTTTTAATTTTAAACGGCTTCAAAGTACACGTGCCGCCCATCTGAGCAATAAGCGCAAATTTAATAAGATATTATAAGGTGCGAAAGGTAAGATATTAAAAACAACTATTATTACTGAGGATAATTTATTGCCAAGCTTTAGCATTTCAAATTATTTCAAAAGCTAAAATTTCAAATATTATTTAAAATTATCATTAACAATTTTATAACAAATTTACATATTAATAATTTATATCTTCTATAATGCATATAATAAAATTTGACACGTAAATATTGTGACATCAATAAATAATTAATTTCAATAGGAAAAAAAAAAAAAAAAAACAGCATCTAAACTAATAAGAATTAGGTTATAGGTTAGGCTATTGAGATATATTAACAGGTGGATATTCCTATCGATAAAAATATAGCCGCTGACCACCCTGTCTAATGGTCAAAATGCCTGACTGCGGATAGGGAGGTCATGGGTTCGAATCCCGGTTCGGGGATAGATGTATTTTCTCTGTCTATCTATCCTGTCTTTGTCCTTTCTGTGTATGAAAGAACCTCATTCATACACAGAAAGTTACCTGTGAATAGTTACCTACCCTATAAACGGGTCCTATGGCATGAGTGTACAGAAGCAGCGCACTCCATATTGCCAGCCTAGCTGACACAAGGGGAAAAAACAGCAAATTCTCTAGTGCTTTTGAACCATTGTGAATGAAGCGATGAATACCTAAGCTAGCGCATTACTGAAGGAATAGAGAACTGTATGGAATATTTAACACATATAAATTCTTTCAGCATGATGATCTTCAGTTGTGTCAGACATCAAACCCACTACCTTCCAAACACGAGACTGAAATTTTTTTTTCTACAAAATTCCATCACTGTACTTCAAAACAACCCAAAAATTTTTTAAAGTTTTTGGTTGCTGATTTATGTTGACAATAAGCTAAATACACAGTAAGTTAACTCACCATTATATATCATGATCAATTGACTAGAGCGACACCTGAACTGGTATTCCTTTTCAAGCAATCGAAAAGCACAGCATCTCGGGAAACTTATATATATATATATATATATATATATATATATATATATATACTTTTACTATTATTGTTCTTAAATTGTGTGTGTGTACTAACAATATAGCTTTATTATCTTTAGGTTTTAAAATATCTTATTTTAATGCACCTTAAAATACGTATAACACTCACACTATAACCATAAAATTTCAAAAAATAAATAAACCCTGCAATTTAAATTTTATATACGGATATTATTTTTTCAAACTCTTTAGCAATTCTCAACGTAAATTCCCCCTTTGAAAGAAATCCGTTACGAAACTAGTTTTATACCTTCTTGGTTTCAACGGTTGGTATCCATTAGTTGCCAAGTACCGCCATTAATGCAGGAGACTTATTCCAGAGGTGCACACGGTGTCTTCGGACCAGCCAACCAGAAGACGAGTCTTCAATTTTTATGCCACCGCATCATTGATTTGTCTGGTTGAAGCTCGCCAACATGTAACGAAATATTCGAAAGTAAAACGCCGTAATTATTATGAATTCATAGTTTCGGCAAATGAACACCAATAAGTGTACAAAGACCTCGTTGCAAATTTCATTCGCTTCTTGATATATTTATGAACTGATGCAGAGACTTCCAATAACATTATTAGATTTTGGACGAATTATATATATACATAAATATATATATATGTTTAAGTCTGCAAAAATATAAATATGCAATTGCATATGTGTTTAAATATATAAAATACATAAAATCTTAAGAATCCAATATTATATAACTAATATAAATTTTTAGAACTTGACGCGTATTACTTCGAAGGGATATAACTAAGGCAAGCACTAAAAGCATCATTTTTCCACCCCTTCGAGCCTGGTTTTTCATGGCCCAAAGTGTTTCGTGACAGTTGAGGCAGGAAAGACCACACACACCCACGCCACCACCACAGGTCAGGGAAGCCCTTCAGAACACCATCAAATAAACAGGCAGGTGCTCTACGAGACATCAGGTAATGAGGAGCAACTGAGGAATTCCAATAACGTTCCTACTTTGAAGAGGGGACAGTCGCGACGAAAAATTCCGGGAAAATGTTCTCCGGAAAAGCGAGAATGCGAATTTTTGTTCGGCATTCTTTTCCAGAATGAGGTGAGCTTGAAATTGAACAAACGACGCTATGAGGTATCTGGGACATAATTAGCATATCTTCATTAAAAAAAAATTTTCTTTGAATACAAAAAAAAAAAAAAAAAAAACTCATTTCTTTTGTTTCGAAGATTATAAATATGTAAAAAATATTTGATCGCCAAAAATAATTTAAAAAATTACAAACCCTAAAAAAATTAAAAATTTTTATAAAATGCATTTCGATTTTTTTTAATGATCATTGAAAAAAAAACAATTAAGCAATACAATATCTGTTAAATTTATAATAATTAAATTTGCATAATTTTACAGATAAAGAAAAGGTATTTGGAAAACGCTATTATAAATTCTAGGAGGTAAATTATTATCCTTATGATATGACAATTAATCGTTTAGACTGGAATTAATATATTTTGCGCCATGATTTTTCTCTTAGTAAATTCTAACATTATTTGTTTTTAATTAATTTATTTTATAAAATAGGCAGAAGCATTTTAATACCTATAAAAGAACTAGTTAAAGCTTATAGATCTAAAATAACTTTAATGAATATATCGAAGTAAATATCATGTCGTTTAGACAGTTAAAATCATTTATTGCATTCTTTTCATTCTCCTTTGGTTCAATAGTTCTAGGATTCAAAACCCAACTTTTGTTAAATTATTTGTAGTGATTCGTAAATTATTTTAAAATGTATATTTCAATATAACTATCCCGGCCTAATGAATAAAGAATGACTGTTGTGCGACAAAATAAGTATCCTTTTTGAATTCTGGATGCAAAAATGAGGAGCACGAGCTTTTTTTCCTTACATATAAATCCTATATACATAAATATTATAATATGAAGTCGTTTCCCAAAATATGAAAACAAATATTAAAAACATCTAAAAAATTTTAAAGCCATTAAAAAATTTTTTTCCGAAATATAACTTTACTTTGGCTGCCTTCTAAAGCAGAGAGGCAACAACAATCAGCGGATGCAAACGAGCAGAGTAAAGCACAATTATTACATTTATTATCATTGTAATATAATATATTATTAAAATAATACTATTGTAGTAACACACACATGTGTAATATTATTACAATATTACTCTTGTCATATTATTAAATATAATATTTTATTATAATAGTTAAAAAAAATATTTATTTATCTTTTACTAAGTTACTTAAATAAATTAATAGTATTTCTTGAAATATTTAATTTTAAAATATTCATTATTTAAATACAAAATTCATATTTGACTAGCTTTCATCTTTAAACAATAAATAACTTTAAATCTAATTAACATCAAATCTAATAATAAACACATTAAATCTGATATAATAATCTAATTAACAAGTAACCCGAAAAGGAATTCAAATAATTTCTTATAATAATGCAGTTATAATATGGTTAAAATTTTAAATTAGCTCAGTTATGCAGCTTAATAATTTAATAATAATAAATGTAATAGTATTTAGATAAAAACAAAAAATATTTTCTCGAATGAAAACAAAACAGGAATAATCTACATAAAATAAAAGCAAAGAAATTTAGATTTTTATTTAGTTAACTTTCGCAAAATATTGAAATTAATATCAAATAGTTTTAAACATGGATAAATAATATTATTTCATTATTTATAATGAAATAATGATTTATAATAATATAATATCAAATACATTTATGCTAAAGTATTTTATTCTTTACATATTTCAATTATTTTAGTCTTTCTTGCAAGATGACACTGAACTTTAAACAAATAAGTAATTACTTTTTCTTAATTCAGAAAAGCTTATTTTTAATGGATTAAAAATGAAATTTCGAAAATGAAACTTTATTTTCGAAACTTTCAACAAATAGTTGATTTTTGAAACGTTTTGCAAAAATTACACCAGAATTACAAAATGACTTATTAAGATGCTCTGAAAGGGCAGAAAACGGAAGCTTTTATTACTGCTTGCCAAGAGCAAGATTTTTCTTTAATTTGAATACTCTTTAATTAAGAATTCTAATTTTAATTTTTTTTTCTCACCACGGAACATTAGGCGTTCCAAACACCAAGGGAACAGACAGAGAAACTAATGGTCTAGATTAATCGCATTAATAATTAAAAAAATTAATAAAAAATAAACGCAAGATTTGTGAAATGAGCAATTACCCGAGTAAAACATCTTATCTTTCTCGGGGGAATTTTATCCCACTTAAGAACGCCAGCGCCACCTCGCGGAAATGAAATTATTAAGAGAATATATTTATTTTATCATACCAAGAAGGAAAACGCGTTATCAGCCCGGAGTCCAACTTTTGAATCCGGGAAACAAAAGAGACACTAAAAGTCTAAAATCCGCGTATAGCTGCAACCGTATTTCTCAAAATATTTTATTTTATAACTCGCCATTCCAGAGAGATGTCTGTTTCATCCTCAGAATACAATGGCAAAAATAAACACATAAGATGGCTGAAGACTTGAATTAGTGTGGAACTTCCATTCTACTTAATTGAAGACGCATTCAGTGGCGCAAAACTTTCTGGCGATAAAATAGTTTTATTTCAAGAGAATAGCATTCTGGCGAGATAAGCAGGCGGGGGATTAAATATGGCTACCTTGTTTATGGTGCTCCAAATGTCCCTCAAGTTAATGTAAGGAAAACATTGACTACACTCTTCAAAGATTGTGAAAATGAAAAGAAAAAATATTCAACTTGATTCGAAAATTATATTATTATTAGCAATCAAATCGAAATGGCAGTTCAAAAGACAACTATAAAGAAATAATGGAGAATTTTTTAACAAAATAACTAGGTTTTAAAGTACAGAAATAATGGTGAAACATTTGCAAACTGAGCAAAAGCATATTAATTCCCTTTAAACCAGTAAAACAATAAATAATGGTTCAGTGCTTTTTGTTTTTCTTATGCGAGCAAACAGAAAAATTGTCTGATTTTTAAGTTCAAATGTTCATAGATTCAAGTCTTAACTCTTGTCTAAATATTTGTAGTGGTCCAGAGTCCGCTTTATCATAGATTCCTATAGAATTAACTCTTGTCAACAAAATCTAACTATAAAAAAATAAAAAGATTAATGAAAGCAGCCTACGTAAATTATCCATTTAGCTAAACTGAGATGGTAGTAGCAGAACTAGCTAAGAAAGAAAAATAGCCATTGAGTACATTTTGGAAAATTCTCAAGCACTCACCTGATTCAGATATTCGAACTGCAGGAATTTTTATTTTTTAATTACTAGATGATTAACAATGATAGGCATTGAATCTGAGTTCTTAATCATTCAGTGTAATATCATAAATAGACCACGGTAAGCTTCGCATAGTAAACATCTTATTTTCGAATTATTTTATTGAATATTTAAAATTCGAAATTGTCATCCAATAAACGGAAGAAAAAAAAACGAACACAATTCCACTTTGATAAATAAAACAGTAAATGTCGCGACGCATTGAAACGATTTATCTTCGAAAAATTATGAGTTATATAATTAAAAGTTACGATTAAGAGGTTATAAATGAAACGAGCCAAGTTTGGCGACATTCACGAAGACCACCGCGACAAGCAAAGAATTGAATGTCGGATTGGTATACTCTTTAATTTATTACGTCCATTATTCAAAGGGAGTAAATCATTTCCAACCAATTACATAAAGGAACAGGCAATATGTTTGAAATATGGTCCTTTTCTTTTCTGTAATTTTTTTATTATCTTTTATATCACTGCATTGAAAAGAGTTTTGAAGAGTTATTTTTTATAAAATATTTTACGAATTTATATTATCAGTGAATTGAATCGCTGACGAATTTTTAGATTAAATATTAACTTCATGCTAGATTATATACTATCCTGCTTTTATTCATACAAAAATGGAATTTGTCGTAAAAAATAAATAAATAAATAAATAAGAGAGAGCGAGGTAGAAAATAAATGAAACCAATAAATAAAAAAAATATGTATTTCCAGTTAAGGGAACCAGATTCAAATATCATTGAATACAACAATTAGATTAAACATTAGGTCTGAAAAATAATCAAAATATTTACGATGTTTCTATACACGGTAAAAGTTGCAGGGAAATTAAATTTTCAAAAAATTACTCTGGAAAGGAAAATGGCTATCTCGTAATGAATTTCTTGGCGATTTTTGCAAAATATTAAGGCGACGAATCTGGTTGCAGCAACCAAAATGAATAAATACTACTTTTCTCTAGTGGCAGACTTCTATAATTGTTTAAAATAATTACTGAACAAATTGCTTAATATCATGTCTTAAAATTGGGAAATCAAATAAGTTAAAAATTCTGATAAACTTGATTTTGATTCTTAATGAATTTCTGTTTATTATATAGGGGACAACTAATAAATGGTTAGCTCTTAGGCTTTTAGTTTGATAAATCGTAGGTTCTAATACCATCCAGGAGGCTGATGCTACTTTCAACTAGACTTCACGTGAAAGAAGTGAGCGTCACAACAAAGAGACAACGAACCACACCAACTGGCTCATAAATTAAGGTGAACGAGAGAAATCTGATCAGCAATTTTGACCACTGTCACACGTGACAAGATAGAAATCTGAATAAAATCTATTATTTCCGTGCCTAAAATAAAAGATTAAAATTTCGAATCACATTATCGATCATCCCCACAAGAAGATACCTGATAAAATAAAGAAATTAGTATGTAAATGAGATATTCTTTCTCTTCTATTGTCCATTTATAAATCTAATTCTAACATTGGTTCCTATTGGTTTGTACTTGAAAATGCTGCCTTACAGGGTTTCACGCGGCAATCCAAATTTTAATAAGTCTAATAACATCAGCTTCCCTATACAATTGATTGTATGTACGTCGCCATGAAATATCAAGGTAGACAGCGTGCTCCTCAAAAACAGCGAGCCGCTAAATACTAGGTTTCAGAGCTATATGAGTGTATAAATCTAAAAATACTTTGGCAAAGGATTACTTTAGTTATCATTTTTTTCTAATTTTGTACTTCACTCAGACATCGGCTAATAGTTGCTTGAATTCAATATCCAAGGTTATTCACGTTTAAGCCACGAGGGAGGATTATACTTGAATGAAGAGCATTTTATTCTCGATGGAAGTGAATAATGCTTTTTAGTTCTAATAATCAAAACCATGGTATCAGCATAAGCAAGAACATGAACTGACGGGCGCTTATAAAATATTAGCGATGGATTAGCCAATGTTAGCAATACCAACACACTTGGGATCTGCACAGCTCTAAAAACAAAAGGGACACAATGCACCGGAAAGCCACCCTAACTAAAAAGCAACATCATTGCATTGGTCAACATTACATCACAAGAATGCAATTAGAATAGGCAAAATAGGTTGTTCATTAAAATTCTGAAAAGTAGACAGAATTTCTCGGCTAATTTCTTTTAACAGGTAAAACTATAACTCCTCCACATTACTCAATTGCAGACAATATTTGAAATCTTCCTTGTTTTATTTTATTTATTTATTTTTAAATATAAACAGCATATTATTCTTATATATTATAACAGAATTTTTTTACAGAATATTATTTAACAAAACATATACATTTTTTTTCAAATTAAAAAAAAAGTAGGAAAATACTGTAACTTTTAGCAAATAATATAACTCGAAATATTTCAGTGATAAATTGTTCACAAATGAAAAAAGAAATTCCTTAAAATGAATTCTAGTTATATATACAGAATGGAAGTTTTTAGCTTAATTGTACCACAAATCTTTAAATAGTGCTAATAAAATAAATGATGAAATAAATGATAATAATAATAAATGCCAAATGTTAAAGCAGCGACAAAATATAAGATTAATGAAGCAGAAAATTTAACAACAGGTTTCGGTATTACGCAGCAATTACAAAGTAAACACATTAAAAAGAATGATATCAACTATTTATGAGCGAAAAACAAGCATAGATATGTAAACATATTTGACCATTACTTCAGCGACAAAATTCGAGATCAAACGAGTAAAAAATTCAACAAGCTTCAAAAACCACGTGACAAAATACAAAACCAAAAAAAGAATTCCAGGTTCCAAAACATCACTACTCAATATCCTTCAGGCGTGACAATACTAACAGAACTGAAGCGAGAAATTCAATATACTCACCTCCTTTTCGTAGTGCTCAAAAAGCGCAATAAATATATATTTCCAGTCCGCAGAAGCCGACAGCTCAACTCAGCTCTGCTAACAACACACCTGGGTCTACATGGCGCACAGAATATAAAATCTCCCCTTGGAAAAGTTTTCTTTTACAACTGAAAGAGAGAGACGTACACACGCTCCTATAAATTTCATTCTTGAAATTCATGCGTCTATTGTTCTGTCAGTGGTCGTGAAGGCTTCGACTAAAAAATGGCCCTCCTTTATTAACACTTCGCCGAGATTCACGATTGTGTTGTACTTGGTTGGGATGGGTGTTGTGTAACGAACAAATCTACCTCTTTCGAGGAAATAAATAAAGCGAAGACACATTCGATGAATTTTTTCACTACCTCCTTTTTCAAAAGGAAAATTGTAACAATTGTAACTCGTGATGGCAACGTTTTGTACGTTTGCATACTCAATTTGCAACGCTAATTTAAAGTCTAGAATGAATGCAACTAAGTATAGGTTGAATTTGGTTTGTTAGTCACTTTTTGGTCTGAAAGCGTAATTTAACTAGAGTCCATGTGGTCACCGAACTACTAAAAACATCCAAGCGCTTAAAATATGAATGAAAGCCATAAATTAAGAAATTAAAAATTAAGTGAAACGTTTTGCCAAGCCTCTCTATTTCAATTTTTAATGGACCAAATTTTATCAAAGCCTGAATTGCTACTTGAAGTGCTCACTAAGTATAGGTTGAATTTGGTTTGTTAGTCACTTTTTGGTCAGTTAGTCGCTCGATAATCATATTTTGCACAAGAAGACAAGTTATTTTTCGCACATGAGACAGTCAATTCGGCCGGATTTGTTTGAAAATTATTTGGTCACTTTACAATTACTTTTTACACGCTAGACTTAATTCAACGAGTTGAATTGAATGCGGTTGGTTTATCGAACTATAATTTTCAACCATTAGGGATGATTTCGACTCCTGGAACAGAACTAAGTTCATATAGCCGCTTCTCGGTTACGCAGTGGATTGATTAGAAGAGTTGAAATGGAAAAGATCAGAATGAGATACTACGGTCACCGTTGCGACAATAAGGTTAATTACGCAGAGTTGAATAAATTTAGATGATTACCCATTTTTACCGTCACTGTTTAAATGCTATTGCTGATTCAACCGATTTGAATTGTTTATTTGTTTGGCTTGTCACACTAAACGGTCATTTTTTGCAGACCCCAGTCTACAGCTTAAAGTGGATTTCAATGTACTGCAAACATATCTTTACCCAAGATGGAATTAAATCTACGAACTGATGAATCAAAGTTCAGAGCGCTAAGCGTCTGGCTCCCAACTTGGATATCCACTTAAATTGGTGTAGGTTTATCGAATTAAAGTTACTATGAGCACTTGCTCATAGTAACTGTGAGGTATGAGCACTATGAGGAATCAGTTGGTTTTGTTCTAGTCTCTGTTAGAGCACTAGAAGTAATTCAAGTTAAATAAACTCTTGATCGCTAAGCGGTGATTGTTAGCACTTTCGCAAAAATTCCACTGCGTAGATTGAATTGAGCTTGTTTATCATTCTAGAGTAACATTTCCTACACAAGAGAAAGTTGCTTACTTCTTTCTGATATGAAATCACGTACATATATAAAAGAGACTTTTTCCTTAAAAGACATTAAATCGACAAAAATATCTATTCTTGAGATAGAAGTAAATTCCCGATTTGTCATAATAAAAGTCAATGCATGAATTACTTTAATAAACTCACACAATCAAAAATATACATATCGGTTATTTAAACTAGAGAGATCCTAGAAAACACCCATTTCAAAATCTTAGAACCAATATTCAAGCACAATATTAAAAATAAATTAGAAATTCTAGAGTCCGCACGCACGCACGCACGCACACACACACACACATTTTTGTTTTAAAGTGAAAGTACCCGCGAAAAAAAGAAAAAAAAAAGGTTTAAAATTTCCCACTTTCTAAAAATGCTAACATTACCTCCTTTTTTTTTACCATAAATATTTGCGTGCCAAGTTCCCCGTCGCATAAGTTTCATTTGCAAAATGGAGCGTGACACCAGATTTAATGAGGCATGAGACATAATGACGAACAAGAGACAATATCGAGGGATATATCCAGAAATCCACAGAAATAGAGGTTTTAAGATATCATGGAAATACAGACAACGAGTCCTGGCAAAAACACATAAAACCTCTTTCTCGTGGACACTTGCAGAGGTTGCCGGGGAAAGAAAAAAAAAACTGTTATCCGAACCATAAATACACTGGAGCGATATCTTTACGATTGGAAGCATTCTTCTGTGTGTATCCCCGCAACAAACAAAGGCGATAAAACCGCAGCACAGATAGAGAAGACTTTCCCCTTCTTTTCATAATTTAGAAGTTCCACTGAAAATGTAGTTGATCCACCGACTGACGACGCTTCAAAAGAGCATGTCATTTACACCGGTATCAATTATAAACATACACACACAGCTGCATATTTATCTTAAAATTCATACAAAAGTAGTAAAAAAGAAAAAAAAAATTAAATTATAAAGGAAAAAGTCAAAGACGGTGTAAAACATTTCTATACTCACGTCTAGTTCTAAATGAATTAAATATTGTGAGTTATTATATATCAATAAGACATACAACATTAGAAGCGTAATACTGATACTCTAAATGAAAATAATATAAATAAATTTTAATTTAAAATAAGTAAAAAAAAATGGAAACACATTTAAAATAAAATTGTTTAATAGATATATTATTTTTCAAATTTTAAATTGTATATTTTTATTATCAATCAAATTTCTAATATTTATATTGGGTTGAATGTATAGTTAATTTGTCAAATGTCAGTAATGTCAACATAGTATTATTTGTTCCAACAGTAAAAATAAAAGTCCTGATTATCTAAAATGCCATTTTAAGCATGCATAATTTCACATTCATATAGGGTATGAGTTTGAGACAAAAAGATTTGGTATCCATTTGGTAGTACCGCCTTCTTTGAATTGGAAATTCCCGTATTCCATTGGCAGAGCAATGAAACATATTCGGCGTTCATTTTATTAAGATGAGTCTTACATGTGGTTCGTTTGTCACTCAACAGTCAATGTTTGCACACGAGGGCTAAGCAGAACGAAACCAACAAGACAGATATAAAAATGGAAAAGATGGATTTCAAAATCCATAAGATGACTTGAGATTTTGCCCTATGCAGTTATATATTTATTTTACTTTAGAAAAATTAAATTACATATTATAAAAAAAAATCTTAAATTTTATATTATAATAGTTATTAGATACAAAAAAATCCCTGCATGGTTGATGTGAAAGAACATATGCATCGACGCATACAATAAGAGGCAGACTTGAAGAATAACACATATTAAAATGCGCATAGAACAACAGAATTTTTTACGCGAAGTATCGCAAAAAAACTTAAACAAACCGTATTAACCGTAAAAATGTACTCAACAAATGCCCGTAAAAAAAATCAGAAAGTTTTGATATATATTTAATCATTTAATTATACATGATCTTTTTCACCAATATAAATATTGATTGCATATAAATGCAGAAATATCTTAAAAAAGTTTTAAAGAAAAATAGGAGAAGCTTTTAAGAAATACTTAACTTTTTCTAAAAACGTTTCTTTTGAAGCGGTCACACTAACTTCTTAGCAAATAATGTCTCAATATTTTAAGTAAAAAAAAAAACTTTTTCTTTCACATTTATAATCATAGAGACATTAGTTTTCTTATGAAAGTAATTAGGACCAACGGTTTTCAACTTTTCAATGCGAACATTTTTTTATGCCAAGTAATTAAATATCCATTACTTTCAGCGTGGTATATTTTTTTTCACGATTTCCCCATACTAAAGCTATAACATGACGTAAAAAATATCTTAAATGTATTCATGACTTTTAGGGTAGAAGACAAACATTTTTTAAGACAGGAAATGTATACCAAAATTAGTGACTTATAATTATGTATAGGGTGAGTCTAAATGTAAAAATTTTCTCTTGTGTAAGTCACTTTTGTGTGTTTATGACATGAAACTATATTACTTGAACAAAAATATTGAGCTATCTAAAATTAATACAACCGTGTTATTTGCATATTTTAAATATTAGTTTAAGTTTTTAAGATATAGCGATCATTTTTCCTTCAACACATTTTAATAATAAAATTCACTGCTTCAAATGTCAGGACATCTGAAGCAGTGGCGAAGCAAGAACGAAATGTTTTGAAAAAAATATTAAGTTGCTTGTAAGATGAATATTTTATTTTGAATTGGTCCGTGAATTAAAATTTAAATTAAATAACTGCTCACTCCCCCCCATTAGGATTCAATTCTTTCGGATACTTTTCGTTCAGTGGACATTTATAATTAACCATAAAGTGGTTGTTTCTTTTGTTCCAATTGAGATCATGATTACGCCACTTTATTACGATTCTCATAGGATTAAAATATCCACGACGTCAGATAACGTTTCCTCCACGTCATATTGTATTGTCGTCATAAATCCGACTTATCGACGAATTTGCATTTAAATCGAATTCTTCGAGCGGTAACAAAGGCGATGAGAAAAAATATATTCATATCTTTTACTAATAATAATGATATAATTTTTAATTATAATTTTTCCGTTTGTAAAAGTTTTCACAATCACGGCAATTATCAGTTGTTCTTAAATAATTACTTTTCAAATTTTCAAGTCATCAGCGATACTACTTCCAAAATTGAACGCGTTGAAAATAAAATAGAAGACAAAGCAAAATGAAAATGAAAAGGCAAAACATCCACTTTGTGTTTAATATAAATCGGCAAAGATAATTTAAATCTTTAATATATTTTCCTTTATGTTCTCATGCCATTAAGGAGCAGAAAACTCTTGAGTACCTACTTCCGAAAACATGCATGAAGACAAAAATGCCCCGTCCAATACTTGAATTTTCCGAGACATTGAAGAAGGAACAATTTGTGAGAATCGAAAGCTACATTCTGAAAAATATTGAATAACGAGATGGACTTCAGCAACTGATTTTTTTCATGGACGTCTATTGGAGCGAGACCTTCAGAGCCTTTCGGGTTTTCTCCCTAGTGACACGTCAAAATAGCCTACTATTCCCCAAAAATTCACCCAGAAGGTGACATTATGTGACAGAAATTATAAAAACATTTCAATGGCTTTAGTTAGTAAGTTATTCTTTATTGTGCCTTATCATCACTAGTCATATTACTCTTATTGTTGTGTCATTCTTAAATTATAGTTTTACCATCATGTTATTTTTATTAGAAATTGCAACCTATTTTTACTATTCATTACGTAATATTATTCTTAATGCCATGCTATTCTTACTATGTCTTTTAGTAATTATTCTTATTATATCTTACGTCATATCATTCTTATTATATTTTACCTTATATTTTACGTCATATCATCATTTTTTTATTTTTGTTGTACCTTATAACATAATATTGATATCATATTATTCTTATAGAATTTTTAATGCTTTCGCTGAAAATGCATATTTTTATGAGGAGAAATTTAAAAATTTTTACTACAGAATATAAAAATGAATACTATACATGGGTTTATAAAAAAATCAAGCAACGTACTATAAATTAGAGGCTATATATGTAAGACTTAAAAGTTACCTAACTTTAAACCCATACAAATAACTGTTTCACAATTTGTTTTGATGAAACCGATTTGCTGCTTAAAATAAAAACTCGATTTAAAGCTTGGAAAGAGCCTCGCAAGCATAATCGGATTGCGCAAAATGGATTAAAGATTACGAAATAGCCAAATCGGATTATTTCTGGAGCACAGATTGCTAAGTGCTCCAGTGCCACTGTTTCAATGCATGTTTTTTCTTTCGATAGCGTAGAACGAAAAATTAATCGATTCTCCTCTAAACATTTCACATTAATGAAGTGGCAACGCTGCGTTCATGAACGAATTCATTTGCTTAACATGCACATTTTAATAAAGATTCACATTCAGTCAGCGAAAAACCATCGTACTGAAAGGGCCGATACTTGCCAAACATTCAGCGAAGTCAAATGTTTTTATATTAGTGAGGCATACAGGAGGCTGCCATGTGGGATGTCGATCACGTCACTTGACGATCGTACAAAATGGCAAAGTGGTTGTTCGGTGAAGAGAAACAGTGAAAAACGTAACCATAATAATTAATAACAATCTTATTAAGTCATTTTCCTTAATGACTAAAGTATTCAAAGATACGGACTGGAGGAATTAAGGATTTGTTTAGGACGAACACATTTAAAGTAGATTTCGAACTACTACTATTACAAACTACATCCTATTCAGAATCAAACTCACAAATTTTTGGATTGAAGACGATATCGTTAAGCATTCAGTAGACTGTTCAGCTTAAAAAATTTAGCAGCAAAAATATTTAAGCTCTTATGTGTTATTAAGTTTATAAAATAAATTTAGCATTTTAAAATTTAAAAATATTAAGAAAAGTAAGACATAAAAATTAAGTAAAAATAAATGTAAAAGTAAATGTAGTATAAAAATTCTATTATATATATATATATATATATATATATATATATATATATATATATAATGAAATGAAATACAGGAGAAATAAGCATAAATTAATTACTCAGCAATGCTTAAGTAAAGCATTGAACTCGATGGAATCTTATAAATTAAAAACGGAAACTTAAATACCTCTTCGGAATGAAAAAAAAAAAAAATCAGAAAAATTAATAATGTAAGTAACTTGAAGAATTCATAAGTTCGATCAATCAAAAGAATAAAATATGTAAAAGTTTGAAAGTAATTGTGAATTATATGTATAATTAAGAAAACTTTAGAGTTTGACAAGAAGTCTAGTGAAAACAAAATTATATCATTTGTTTAGAATTCAGGGTTCTCTTTAAGGAAAAACATTAAAAAAACTCAACACCAGAGAAAGCAAACACTGATCATCGTAGACAGGACATCTTGTAAGTATTACCTTAATTTAACAAAAACGATAAATTCTACAAGAATATTCTAAGTGAAAAATCAAAGAAATGCTTGAAAAAAAATTTCACTAGCTTTCCCTCAAATCAACAGAATAAAATTAAACAATAATTTAACATTTTTACCACTATTTATTCAAAGAGATAAAGAAACAACTAAGGATTGATAAAAAAAATAGTAAGTATCATATTTAAGAGAATGTTTTTATGCAAATAAGTATAATGCATTAAAACAAATATATGTAGCATATCAAATCATACCTTTATAACTATCTTCAGCTTATCACACACAATAACTGTCTTCCAGATTTTAAATTACTTTCTTTAAAAATCTTTATAAGTTCAAGTTCCTGCCATTTAAAAAATGCTTACAATTCTGACGCCAATTCCAAAGTTTAAGGACGATTTAACAAGTGGATTCTTAAGACCAACAAACGATATCGAAATAAATTCATTATAATCAACGGAACAAACTAACAGAAAACTATTTGTAACATCTTTCAGAATCTACGGACGAAGTCAAAGTCAGGCGGAAATTTTTTAGTTCAAAAACAATCTTTCGGAACGAGAGGTGAATCTTTCAGAAGATAAATTGTGATAAGATTGAGAACGCATAAGATCTTATCTAAAGAAATTGAGGTCATCGTTTGTTAAGCAATTGCTATATCTCAGCAAAATCACTGATAAAACCCTGCAATTTGCAGTTTTGGAGTAAAAGTAAAAAATCCTTTAGCTGTAATTAAGTAAACATTTAAGGCTAGGCTGTAAATCTTTATTACAAAATGGACAATGACAAAAATAAAATTTTTCCAAATATTGTTCTCACCCGAATTGGATAAGTGAATTATACGAAAGTGCTTGTTTAAAGCTAATATATATTAGTATAATATTAATTTATATAGTTTTAGGCTACCAAAAGAAAATGTGTTTATAATTGAACACATTTATTAAATTATATATATATATATGTGTGTGTGTGTGTGTGTATATATATATATATAAGTTCTATGGATACAAAATTGTGAACATTTTCTTGTTAGAATTACGTGTTACACTAAACAACCATGTTTTTAAATCAGAAAATTAAAC
The DNA here is from genome assembly GCA_030067965.1 of Latrodectus elegans. NCBI lineage: Eukaryota > Metazoa > Arthropoda > Arachnida > Araneae > Theridiidae > Latrodectus > Latrodectus elegans. The sequence continues at coordinate 5,511,241 of CM057819.1, read as the reverse complement.
TAAAAAAAAATAATAATAATAATTTTAGAATTTAAATTATTTTTGAAATAATTAAACAAAGAAAACAATCTTGTTTAGAATTTTTTATAACAAAAGAACATACAGGCAACTTTAATATAACAAAAGAACAACAGGCAACTTTAATATTAATTTCAAATAAAAATTTATGTTTCATAACATGTTAAAAGAGATTTTAACAGTTATGTAAGAAAATAAGGACTAAAACAATTTACTAATTTTTCTTAACTAACTAAATAGAATAAATGAAATTATGTGGGAACATTTTTCTGTGTGCATCACAAATCATCAACATAAAATTGCCGCCTAGAAATTCAATTTTGCAATACTTATTTTTGTATACGTTCAATGAATATAAATTTGAAATCCAAAATCGGCCTGAAAAAAATAAACGCTTAAAACTAGGATTGCAAAGTACAAACATCATATACGGCAGTATTTTCAAAACAATTAAATTTAAAAACGAAATAGAATGATCAAATTAGATTAAAATTTTTATACAATTAATTCATAATGACTGGATAAAATTTCACACCATCTTTAAAGTTGTAGTAATCCCTCGAGTTATAATCTTAGATGGGCGCCTCTGACCATTTCTCTATCTATAATGTACACCCCTTTTGGTGTCAAGAATGATTTTGGAAAATGTAATTTACCATCAATTTTAAAGAACAATTCTATTAAAAGTTTCCAATTTTAAAATATTACAGCAGACAATGTATATTTAAAGGAATACAAGTTATTGTTGAAAATTAAGACCAAATTTTCAGTAAAAAATGAGGTTAAAAAATCGAAGTAACACACTTTATCGAAGGCATGGGGGAAAAAAATCCCACTTAACCTAGAAGTGACGAATAAAAGCTTCGATTCAGCTTAAGGTAATCAATTTGATAAAATTAAGCGAGAAGAGACCGAATCCCCAGGAAGCATTGCCGGGAATAAATGAGGATTAACTTCTACGGGGAAAAAGAGAGAGGAAGAAAAAAGGAAATGCAGTGTAAAAAGTGATGGAAATTTTATTCCTCCTAAAAGGAAAAAGAGCTGGAGAGCAGCATTAAAAAACGTTGCCTTAAAAATAATTTCGAGACATAACGCAGAATGAAAATGATAAATATTGAATGGGCCTTCGTTTACACTTTTACTCGATGCCGTGATACACTGTAAGTGGGTAGCAATCAACAATCAGATAAGATTATTACACAATCACCAGATTAACTACAGAGAAACCAATAAGACCTTCAGAACACAGTTATCTAAGAGGGGAACTTTAAACTCCTTCAAGAGAAATTATTTTGAAGTCTACTAATATGAAAATCGCAGAACAATATCAAACTAAATCAATGCTAGCGTAAATATGCAGAAATGAATGGTATTCCCCAAGCAAATCATACAAGGTTAAAATATCACAGTTAAAAAAGTGTAAACGATACTGGTTAAAATTTGGACATGAAATTAAAATATGATAAGCAGTGAATGGCTCATCACACGTTTCACAATAAGGATTTAATTCGTTTAGAAACAAATGTCTGTGTGTGAAACGTGTGTATCCGATACGAAGGCGAGTTAATGTGGTGTAGTTATGAGCTCAACTGGAAAGACAGAAGCAACCACTTACAAGCAATCTGACTGCACAGACAAAGCAATCTAAAACATGATGTAATCTTGATCCAGATTGCTTTGTCTTTCCACATACTAATCGGGAAAATAAGCAGCTTAGGAAGTTAAGGACATATTTAAATATGATTGGTTAAAAAGTTTTACAACATCCCCTATTAAGCTGTCCATTACAAGTTATAATTGGTCGAAGTTGATTTGGCCCTAGACGCTCACATTCTGCAAAGGAAAAGGAATTCAACGGAATCCATTTTGGCCATGGCCAAAATTACTTCCCGAGGCATTGCAAACATCCAAACAGAGATGGCGAGTTAAGCATGGCCTACTGTTGGGACATCGCTCTTCCTTTTCCCAGCATCCTGGGTAGGATCACAACCTGTCTTGAACAGCGGAAAGCCTTCTTCACTTGATTGCGGCTTACTATCTATGAAAATTTGTTTCACAGGTACTGCATACGTGGGTATTAACATGCTTCACAACGGCATATAGCCGCCAGGTAGCCCACTATTCGCTGGGATTACTCGATGTTCAATGGATATTATAATGTTGCACAAAAGTCTTAAACCCTATGCATGTCCATCATATGGCATAAAAGTCAGATGTGAATATAAAAACTGAATTTTGATGAATTTTTACTAAAAACCAATTTTATGTTGATATCCTTACGGTCGCTTTTTGTACACAAGAGGTAATTGGATAAGAACTCGCGATTCAAAGTGGATTCTAAAGCACAATAAACGTCCTTTTGTTTTGCAACATTGATGTAATATGATATTGGTTTGTTTTTGATTTCATTTAGGGTCATAGTTTAGCCACGATAGCTAATTAGATCCAGATTTACAATTTAGAAAGGATTCAGAATCATTAGGAACATCCGCGCCCGATATACGAATCGATTCGGCGATCAGTACAGAAGGCGGTTTGGTGTAGGATGGAAAATATTACCGCATCCAACACAAGAAACACTCCTTTTGATAAATGCTGTATGTAGTAGATTATTTTACAAAAAGTAATTCCGGAAAACATTCTAAGCACTATTTATTATTAAAGCACAAATATACTAAGATCCTTTTCCCCTTTTGCCAACACACTACTTCTATTACAGATCATAAATTTATACTGCAGTAAAATAAGAAGCGCAGTGTATAGGCGGAAGCAGTTTGATTCGAAAGAAGAGAATCAAACCCTAATATTGATCGGAAGATTTTCTATAATGAAAAAAGAGTTGAGCCGTCTTCAGAAAATGAAAGCTTTTAAGTCTAGAGCCACACTAAAAATACGTTCAAAGGACACCAAGTTTCCTTGTCAAGGTTTGATAAAGTAACAAAAGTTTTAGTTGATAGGACTATGATGGGAAATTTTGATCAGGAAAAAAGTTTTTATAAAGGTTTGATAAAAATGAGAAAAAAAAACTTATTGGAGGAAGAGTTTATTGTATATACATCAAAACAGTCTGACTGTATCACTGAATTTTTTTTAATAAAATTTTTGTTAGATATTTTTAGGTTTTTTCCCCACCTTTTATTAGAATCGGCGAAAATTTCTGAAAGCGCTATCTTTCTGTAGATTATGATATCATCCCAATTTTGATCGAAGATCTAGAAATTGATACAAGAAAAATGCGTAAACATAACTAAAACTTTCGTAAAGAAATTAAAAATTGCTTTGATATCTGATTATAAAATTTAAAATCAGAAGCATAAGTGAAAAATATAAATTACTAATTATGATGACAACATAACTTTCTTCTTCAAAATAATTGCAAACATGGTTATGAAATGAGAAGATAATATTTAACTAAGTTAAAGGAAAATTTATAAAAAGCATTTATTCAAATAAACTGGCAGATTAGCAAATATCGCGAAATATGAAAATATGCATTTTGTATTCTTTTTTTAATTCAATAAGTGCGTACATTTCCATGATAAAATAGATTGCTTCTTCAGAAAAAAAATATTCAAGCTGTTTCAATACCTCGTGGAAAAAAAGAGATATTCTCGTATACAGAATGAAACAAGTTCGATACCCAAACAACACTAAGATTGTAATGTTAAAACACTTTTTTCGCGTTTTGTATTCATACTGATATGGAAGACCTCTAGTTGGCTCCCCGTTGAGATCAACCAAGCGAAGCATCATTTGCCGCAGGTATTGAGTGGGAGGGTGGCCACGTACACTCTCTCACCGGGTTGCTGGAGCTCCGTGAGTTGGGGACACGCCTAATCTCATCTTTGACATGCAAATTCCACCCATTGGTATGGGGTGAATGTGGAGAAGAGGATGGCAGCTCAGGTGAAACCACATTTTTAATGAGAGAAAAAAAGCTCCTCCAACAGACATTTACAAACAACTTTAATAATGGGAAAACATCGGCATTTTATTTTATCGCATGTTCAATACATTGAACATCTGACATGTTGACATTCTCAGTGGATATTCGACAGGCTATCGATTGGAAAGCAAGGGAAATCCTCTCAGCTTAGAATAAAAGCATAAAAAGCTGATATGCAAATATACATTTTATCATAAGAACTTTCAAACATATTACGTAAAGTATGCTTATTCTCCCAAAAGATATATTTCTACATAAAACATGAAAGGCGCATTTAAAGTAACTCAAAGAGATGGAGATAATTTGAAAAAAAAATAATAAATCCATAAATACAAAATGTACTTTTAACAATTGAAAAGAAATAAATCATTTATAAATAAAACATTTGTTCGAAATTTAAAGTAGGCGTAATCTATTATGACGACAGTAAAAAATACACATCTTGTAAATAAACAATATCTATGTAATATACTATATTGTTTATAACAATATATACATATTATTAAAAAATAATATTACATATAGAAAAAAAATTCAAAACCGCTTACTAAATGGGTAAAATACAGTTGAGACAAGACGATACATATTCAGGACAGAAAAAATAATATAATTTATTTTTACAAAGTATTGAAGTTGTAGGAAGAAAGATAATTTTTAATGGATATATATTTAATTTCTTTGTACCACGAGAGCTTATAGGACCTGGAGTATAGAGTGCATTCTGAAATAAATATATTTATCCAATTTCGAAGCAGCCTGTCACATTGAGTTGATTTTGCAACTAAGCTTTGTGATGATTTCGGAAAATTATGGCTGTGTTGAAACCTTTGCGTGTGAATATCTTCTACACTTTCATTTGAACTTATTGCTTCTCTTATCTGATTGAGCAGGCAAGAGACTTCCTGGAGGTTTTTCAATTTTATAAATCGATGGACTCATGGGGAGAAGTGCATTTATCAGCTGTAAGATTTAAATAGTGTCGTAACACTTATCAAGCAGATGAGAAAAAAATCGCCCTGCTATCCTTGTGCAACCCTTCTCGAGCATCCTCACATATTTCCGCTTAAAACTGATATTTTTACTTACTTTGATTTTGCAACTCTAACCATTTTCACACCGTAAAATGATTAACATTTTGAATGCTTCCGAATGTTACGGACTCACTCATTGAATACAAATAGGTCTACGAGGAAAACATTCATCTGGTTTTACATGTATTTGGTATTGTATCTAGCATTCTTTAAATTTTCCAAGCAAGTTTTCACATGATTTTAAATGATGATCATTGTCCAATAGTCATTGCTCATTTTACATCGATGCGCCTTTAAGGTTCTCTTTTAATCTAATCTATTAAAACTAAAAAAAAAACTAATCTAATTTAGTTTCACACCATAAAATGATTAGCATACAATTGCTGCTGAATAACAGTGATTCATCCAATTTTACAAAATACTTTCAATATTCATGCCGTGAAATAATTAGCATTTAGGTAGTTAATCAACAGTTTGAATTCACTTCTGATAGTCATTTAAATGAAATAATATAATCTGAAAATAAGGAGGGAAAAATATACTTATTAGACTAGAACGGCTTAGTTACACTATATTCGCATTTATTGAAAAGAAACGTTTTCCTACCTTTATCACAAGATGAAACACTTGTACACTTGTAATGAAACATGTCTCAACTATTTGGCGATGCGAACGTCATCTGAGTTAGCAAAAACTGAGGATGAAGTTAAAATTTCTCGCCAAAGTCACAACAGAAGCTATTTAAAGAGGATTATCACCAAAAAATTACACATCGGTTCAGCGAACTTGAATAAAAACAAATAAATATAAAAATAAATAAAAAAAAAAAGAATTCCACAGAGCAAAAGGTCCCAGAAAAGCACGCATAAATTTACTTTCTGAAGGTACACTTTCGAGAACTTGACTCGACGTAACTAAACGAGGTACACACTCCTACAAACGAGAGTGAAAAGTGAAAGTGAAAAATGCATAAGGTTTGGAAAAGCACGTTATAAAAATAAAGAATAAAACATTCTCCTGTAAAGCCATTTAAAGGGATAAAATAAACAATATAGCAGGAGCTTGTTTTGGTTTTCAACTGAATAAACTCAGAAAAAAGTTGAGTAATTTAGTAGAAAATTGAACATAATTGGGCGCAACGAAAAGAAAAATTTTTTTTTTAAATTCACTGTTAGAAAAACTTGCATCGCTGCGTTATCATCTAAAAAAATGACAGATTAGGAAAAATAATTAGCACCTAATTTTAACAGCACCAACTTAGCATTTTATAAAGCTTCACCAAAAGTTTTATTTTCAAAAAAAATATTCTACTTACCTTTATGAATGATTTTTTACCTTAGTGAAAACGCAGCTAAGAGTTTTTTTTCCCTATTTTTTATCATAACTTTATTCTTAACAGTCAAACCTAATTTAGCTACTAAACACACAGAATCAAAGAAAGTGTAATTATATCTCATAAACTAAATGTCAAAGTCCTTAATAGTTATATATAAGTATTGAGTTATATATTTGTATATTCAGAGCGCAATACAACGAAATTGATATTATGTATTATAAAAATATTTTCAGAGTATAATTCACAAGAAAGCTTAGTTTACGAATTTAAAAAGGCGCGTAGTAATAATACTATATAAGAATACTGAATAAGAAGAGTAGTTAATTCTTTCTTTTTTTTTTCGCGTAGGCCGAATATATTGAAAACTAAAATTTATTTACTGATATATCATATACTAGAATTGAACTTTTACAACACTAGGTTAACGGATATCTCTTATATAGCTACTAACTCTACTGATTTTATCGGGAAACTCCTGCTTTTTCATCATTTCTCCCCATTTCCCAATAATGTATGAAAATCTACTGATTTTTAGCAATTTCAGTAAAAGCCGAAATATTGACGAAAAAAAAGTCTATTGAATTGTTTTATTTGCTGAGACAGTCAACATAACATGCAGAAGTACGCTATTTGCAGACTATTAAACACGCCTCATTTTCAGGTGTAAAATTCTTTGTTGACAGATTTACCACTTTGTTGCTTAATACAAAACTGAATAAAGGATTGGACATTCTCCTAACTGAGTTCTGTAAACTACAAAGTACTGTCCTCGCAAACGAAACACTAGAGGAACCAAGAGCAGATGTACAGTGGCATCTGGTCGGAAATCTCAAAAACAAGTTTGAAGAAGAAATGTTTTCTAATGTTTCCCACAGTTTATGCATACCATTTTAAGTGTTCTACATTCTAATGCAGAATGTGAACGGGTGTTCAGTCATTTAAAAAAAATGAAAAAGGAATTTAGGTATTCACTTTATGCTGAAATTTTCGAAAGTTTAATTAAAGCTAAATATTCTCAAAATGAGAAAAAAATGTTGTGAACTGCAGTTCGCCAATTCATCTCAAAAAATGCTGAGTCAGAAATGCATGAAAAAAATTGCCCTGAGTTATGCGAATATTATTTTTTTTATAAATAATTTCTATATTCCTAAAATATTGAATTAAATTTATTTAGCCATATATTTTACGTCATTTTGTAAGTTTAATATTCATAAATTGCACTAGTGTTGTACAAGTTTAAATAAATATTGGGTAGCAATATAGTCAAAATGAATTGGGGCATAAACGATGATATATATTTTATATATGTATATATATATATTTTATATGTAGTATACTTTTATTTTTCAGAGTTACTTTATGAGCTTGATGAATATTTTATTAAAATATTAAGATAAACAAAAAATTGTTTAACGTATATCCTTCTCAAAAAATATAATCTAAAAAGTAAAATTGTCTTTTTGAGGTGTTGCTGTTTCAAGCAAAAATGTCACAAGTAGCGTCACCTTATTTTTATCCTCAAAATCAGTAGAATCTACTGATTTTTTTTTTAAAGTTTGCAGTTATACTCTTATAAACCTCTCTCTACGAACACGCATACATTTGATGCATAACCAAATACATAAATTAGAAAATCTACTTAGAAAGCAATATTATTAAACACAAAGTAAAAAAATATAAATATGAGATATAGTGAGAATTTTTATACCATATTCAATAGTTTTTTAGTACATTACTTAACGATTATACGTTGATATTGCGATATCTTTTTCACAAATAATTAATTTTGTCTCCTTTCACATTATGCAAGTGCGTTCTTTTTAATGTCGTTCACCGGAATGATTTCATTTCAGACAATGTCACCAACAGTCTCGTATTTGCATTATTATTCTTGTAATCGTTTTATCACAGGTAAACCTTTTTGAATAAAAATTTAATGATGACCATTTTGGATGAACGCAAACGTATACCAAGAAAACAATTTCAAAGCTTCAAAATTTTTGAAAAAAAAAAAATAGTCTTTATTACATATTTATCTAGTTTAATGGATAAAAGTCAGAACAAAAAATAATACAAAAATCTGTCACTTTGCAAAAAATTTCGATTTTGAAAAAGTGCGATCGATTTCTGCCATTTTCCAAAATTTTGTTTAACTGCGTCAAACTGGTGCATTATTCGAATCTAAGTGTTAACATACATGAAAGATATAATCCGTCCTTGATTGTGATTCAGTTGGCTCCAAAAGAATCAAAGATTTGTGAAATATTCAAAAATTTATCAAATTGGTTGCTGCACAACGAACGTTTGTAGCTTGACAACTAATATCATAACTGCCACCTTTGAAACAAGATTGATATCCATTGAATAGAGAAATAGCAAAAATTCTTTTGAAATTGAAAAGAGATGAAAAAAACTAGTATGAAATACCCCAGAATTGTGTCGCAAGATATGAACATTGAATGCAATAAAGCTTGCCGAAACAGGAGTTATTAAAACAATTATGAAAATTAACGAAAAATTCCCATTTTGAGCAATGCAATTTGATCGACTCCTATACCACCCTCCCCTGTTATGATCATAAGTTTGTTTGCCGCTTAACGGTCATTTTTTGCACACGAGGGGTAATTAGACCGGGACCTACGGTTTAAAGTGGATTCCGAACCACTTCAAACATCCATGCCCTAGGTGGGATTCGAACCCACGAACTGTTGAACCGAAGGCAGGAGCGCTAACCATTCGGCTGCCAGTTCGGTGTTATGATCATAAAAAACACATTAGAAAAATGATTAAATTATAAACTATATATTCAAAAGAATTGGTTGGTGCAAGATTTTCAACAGTAAAATAACCAGTAACTGTGAAATTTCTGATCAATTTAAATAGAACAGCAAGTGCAACATTTGCAAAGTGAAGTGTAAGAGCAAAATGTTTGACACATTAAAATGTTACGAAGTTTTTTAATGTCAAGATAAATTGCCGTGAAGATAATCATTCTGCAGGTAAGAAATCCATTTTTAAAATCACAAATCCATTCAGACAAAAAAACTTGAAAAAAAAATATTTTATCCCATTGTAAAATAAACGAAGCGCTATTTTTGATTTCATTGAAAGAACATTAATATAACAACGCAGAAATCGTCAACTTATTTTTGAAAGAATTTCTTATAATTTGAATTTTGTGCATCATGAAAAAATGCTTTCAATTGTATATTTTAGTTTAAATTTTGTAAATCACATCAAACAGCCAAATAAATTTTAGCACAAAGGTAGAGTGCTACACACCTTTCAAAAGAGGAAGGATCGTATGCACTTTCACTTAGTTTTGAATTCTGCGATTTAAAGACTAGTTCTTTGTACTACCAGGTGGTATTGCATTTCGTGATGCGAAATTTACTTTTTGTAATTCGCATTATTATTAGTAATACCCCCATGTACAAAGTCGTCGAATAACATTATGACTGGAGACCACTGATAGTATACTAAGGAATGCTATTAAACTATAGACAGATGGAAGTAAAAGTGAGGATAACCAATCAGGAAGCGGCCTTTATATCATGACAGCAGCAGGTGGGATCAAGAGTTAAAAATCTAGACTTTTGCTATGTTTTGAGAAGCATTGTAGTAAGTCCAGAACAAAAGGTTATGGCGAATGTCGGAGCGCATCTGAAGGATTGGAGCGATTCGGGTGACAGAACCAGCATTTCCATACTAGACATGATCAAACAGATTGCCCCTTTTTTAAAATGTATATCTACAATGAATTCCCTCACATATGATGATATTTATGGAAACGAAGTTGCAAATAAACTGGCTAAGGGAGGACCCTGCCACTATCAAATCTGAAGATATTAAACGAAATCACAGGAAGAATTTTAACCTCAGTAAAAGAACGATAGCCGTTTCCTAGACCTTACTTAAGACTGAAAAGGTCCTGCTGTTCTTTTCAGATTCCTCAGTGACCACTTGAGGGTGATCAAAAGATTTTTCCAATTTGCAACAAGTCCTCTTTAAAAAAATGAACACATTGTCTTCTACTCTCCCGCAACCTTTTACTTAGAAATCCTTTCATGTTTTTCGACTTTTTGGGGGTCATGGATTTTGTCAAGCAGTCGCAAAACATGGAGGATATGAAACAGCAACATTATGACTACTAGTTAAAACATACAATTAAGTGTTTCGTTGAATCATATTAACAGGATTTGTTGTATGGTCATCTTAGACAAAAGTCTGTAAAATACTTATCTTACTGCATAAAGCAGTTGCTCCAGTGCGGAATTTAAATCAGCAACTACACACCGTCGCATTCCTCTTCCACTCATGGCATGGCACGTGGTGCAAAGTAGTTTTTCAGACACATATCTTCAACGGTGTCGTCAATCTAGTTAAGGAAAATTTCAATATCATCGCATACGTTACACACTGTAGCTCTTGGCTCTTACGCTAATACTTTTGCGTATCGAATAAATTATGTAATTCACCCATTCAAAGACAGAAAATGTTTTCCTCGCCAACATGTGTTTATTGAACATTGAACTAGTTTAGATAGGTTATTAAGTGACTCCAGTTGTTATTAAGTTAGATTTTATGTCACTTTGTGGTCATTCTGCATACGAGAGCTAACTTAAGCAGATTCTGAAAAACTACAAATTTCTACACCCGAGGAGAAAACTGAATTAACGAATTGTTGAACTCTCTGGTCATAGGCATACTATAGCCGAAAAAAATTTGTTCGCTAACTAACCACTTCAATTATTTTTGCAAACAAGCACCGGAATATACAGTTGAAAGTGGATTCTGAACTGCTAATAAACATTACACGTAAGAGATGGAAATCAAACCCACAAAATGTTACACTGAAGAATAGAGTACATTTGCCAACTCTGCATAAAAATTTTACACTAAACTATATCTAATAATATTATCTATTATTACTAAAATCCCCTAACGCTAAGGTGTTTCAGAAATATTTTTTTATATATAATATTTTAAAAATAAAAATGTGAAGCATACCTTAACACTCCATTCATAAAACAGCATAAGAGAGAAATCATTGTTACTTACCTAGAAAAACAATTAAGAAAATGTTTTTCAAGACATTGAAATGAAATCATTAGGATTTAGCTAAGAACATTTATTACACTCATTCTAAATTCAATTAGGAAGTAAGCAAAAACAAAGTATTTCTTGTAAAAATTCACACAAATAATGCTTACACACAAATATAATTATATAAATACTTTTTTTATAATGTAATGATAAATAATGTCATAAAAATAGGTGTATAAGGATGAAAAACATATTTTTTACATCCATATGACTTATTTCAGAATTCTAGATATTACAAATATAAACAAACATGTCCCTTATAAAAAACAATAATGCATGTCACAATAGCATTTAGTCAACTAAAACTGAAACTATATCTATATATTAACTGTTGTTTCAGCATCCTTTTTTAATCTTTTAAAAAATTGCGTAACATAGTGAAGAAAAACAGTCAATTATATTGACCAGTAACCATCTGATAAATGAAATAAGCGATATTGTTCACATGTTAGAATTAATAGATGATGAAGTAGGGCTTGTCAGCAAGATGATCATCAAAATTCTGACAGGGAACAGCTCCAGGAAACACATTTTCTCACTTCCCCAGGAGAAATTGATATTTTAAATTTGATTAAGGTTTTAAAAATGATAAACAACTGACCAAAAACAAATTACTTCTAAATACAAACGAGTGACTTCTCAACTGAAAAACCAGTGGCACATTTTTTCTTAGCTTAAATAATATGAAAAGGTTTGGTAAATTAATGCCATAAAAATTAATATAAATACTATTAAAAATGAATTCCTTAAAATTTTAAGTTTATGTATACTAGATTATATCATCGACAAAATTAAAAATAATATAAAAAATTAAAAGTTTATTTAAGTACTTATAAATCATTTATGAAATGAAGTCATGAAAAATAGAAATTTAGGCGAGGTAAATCAGTTTGAAAACATTCCATGGATAAAAAAAATTCTATTTAAGTACTCATTAATCTTTCAAGACATTAATTCTTGAAAAATAGAAATTTAAGGTGAGATAAATGAGTTTGAAAATGTTTCCACGATAAAAAAAAAAATAATAATTCTATTAGTTTACTTATTTACCTTTCAAAAAATTAACTTATGAAAAATAGAAGTTTAAGATGAAATAAATAAATTTAAAAAGGTTTTTTTAAGGTTGACTTCAGTAGTTCTTTAACTTTCTTAAAATTTTTATTAAACAATTATGTTTGGTAAATTTTATGTTATTAGAAATACCAAAAGCATAATTGAAAGCAAATACTATTTTTTTAATGTTTTATTCTAAATATTGCTGATAAGTATAACACTCCCTTATTATCCAATTACTTTCCAAACAACTAAAAATAGAACAAAACTTTTATAGCGAAAAATAAATAAAAGCGACTGCGGTAGTTAAAATATTGCCTCGTAAAAACAAACGTCCAGCTAATATAAGTCCAAACGAAGCGTGTACTTTTACTTGAAAGAAAAGGGGGAAAAAAAGTCTCACTCCATTTGATCCCAAACCCCAAGAATTCTCTACTATCCAATAGATTTCCCAGATATTAGGATCAACAGAAATTGTTCACCAAACACAAACAATTCAGAGGCCAGTACACAAGTGACCAGCCATATCCGAAGCTAAAGAGAGAGAGGGGCATACAAAGACTGACCTTTAAAAGGCAAAACAGAAAAAAAGTTCTTTTTCAGATGTTTGCTATTAGATCAACTCCAAATCGCCGATTTTGATTCGAACAAGAACGAAGTGATGAACGTAATTGTAAACCACAATTCGTATTTCCCAGTTATGTCGTAAAATCTAACAACAAAAATATTTATATTAATAAATTTTCTTGATTATCTCGAGTTTTAACTTAGGTACAGTTTAGGTAGTTTTACCTTAATTTCAATTAATTACAGCCCGAGTTAATTCGAGCTCATATATTGCAATTAATTTCCATCACGGATTATCTCGGGATTAGCTTTAATTCTGAGATAATTCGTTCGTCAAAAAATCTTTAGAAGAAAATAAACAATATTGTAGTGACATCGTCAATTTTGAAATTTAAGAATCATTTTAAGCTTAAGATAGCGTACAAATGCGATGAAATAAATTATACTGATAAATTCAGTTGCAGTAGAATGTCATTACAATCATCGTATTTTTACTCAACTTGAAGCTTAAATTATCTGTAATTTCAAAATTGAAATTATTAATTATTTTTCTTAAATATTTTAATGATGAATTCAACTATCACTACTATAAATTAAAAAATCAAAGTCTATTAAACTGAATTTTTCTAGTTTGTAAGAGATTAAAAATCAATTTCGAAGCCATCCAATTATATTTTGCTTTAGAGCATTGTATTTAACATTAAAATAAAATAAGAAATGATATTTTGTAATTAAAAAAAACTAGCAAGAGAATTTCCCAGGTAATAAATGTTTAAAACAATTGCATAAATGCATCCAAGTTTTCTTCTAAATAATGAAAAAAAAGGTCAACTTTTTTAATAATTAAGGTAAAGAATTTAAAAAATATCAAAATATATATTCAAACAACAAATAAAAAAAAATCAAGGCCAGTTATTAAATTATCAGAACTTAACAGATAAGATTACTATCGATTTGAAGATAGTTTGCGGGAACGCGTTTAATTTTAAGGAAATGTAAGCATAAAAAAAATCTATATCTCATTAAAGATAGAAATAAATAATAAATAGACAAGAAAATAAATTATGATGAGGATTACAATTTTTTAGGATAACTGCATTTAATTTGCATTGTAAGAAGGAAATTAACTGTAACTGTATCATTATTCTTTTCCAACTGCCTTTTCCTATAGATCCTATTTTCCTACTTTTTCTATTAACAAAACTGTCAATTTTTTATTCCTCATTTTTAAAGTAAAATTGTTAATAAATTATATAAAATTATATTTAATATTAAAAAGTTATTAAATGAAATAATATATAGTTCATTTTTTTAAAGCATCGTTCAAAACATTTTCAAACCGAAATATTTCCTATTTATTTTAAGTTTACAAATGATATTAACACAAAAAACATACATTTTTAATTCTTCTATTTACAATATGTTTTATATTTTTAAAAGGAGTAAAATAATTTTAAGATCCATTACTTCGATTATTTAATCGATAATATTATTAATAATTCAGTTACATTATTTAAAATCGATTGATCGATTTATTTAAGATCGATTTTGATTAGCTCGATAATTTCTCATTTCGTCACTTAACTGGTTTGTTCGTGGGATCAAAGGGCATTTTTGCCCAAAAGTGTTAAATAGATTAAGACATATTTTATAATGGATTCTAAAAGTTTACAAATATCCAAGCCAGAAGGGAAAATCGAATTTATGAACTGTAGATCTATGTATTACATAAATAATTCAGGCAAAAAATTACTTCATTAATTAATTTTCGCTTAATATATAAGTAGAATACAAATGCACATAATAAGAATACTTCAAAATATATATACAAAATTATACAGTCGAAATATGCGAAAAACTTGCATGATTTTTTTAACTATCTTAACAGTATGATATACTAAAGCCAATTAAGAAAATGGGGGCTTTTTTATTATTTAAATATAAAAGCTTAAAATTAAATTTGTTTATTATTACAAAATTAATTAATATGTCAGATCGTTAAATTTCGTTAATATGTCAGATTGTTAAGATTCTTGTTAAATTATTAAACTGACTTCATTGTCACCTATACTGCAAAGTAAAAATAATTTTCAGGGAAATCAATAACACGCTTAAGGGACAAATATATTCTCCTGTAAAGGTGATTTTACCTCTATTTTATCAACTATGCAGTAAAAACTGTTTTCTAGTGTTATTATTTGCAATAACGTATAAATAATCCCAATGGACAATGATTTCTTGCACATAAAATACATTTCAGAGTAGTCAAATGACAATGATGTAAAAATATTAACAAAAAATTACTAAAGATAAAGCACTGTTATTGTAGCTTCATGAACTATGCAGTGAAAACAAACTTAACACACAATGCTTCATCGAAGATTTCTCCAAATAAAATAATTTCAGTTGTTGTTGTAAAAAAAAAAAAAAAAAAAAAAACAGAAAGAACTCATTCAGAATAATGCAATGATGTAGATATCCTTAACGATTATCACATATACTATACTATGCAGTGAAAATAATTATTAGAATAGAGGATGGCAATGATGTAAAAACAATATGAATGTCCCTTAGTAAAAGTGGCTTTATAATTATCCCTTGCGACGAAAGGAAGTCAGTTTAAAGGATTTACTAATATTTATAAAGGTTACCATAGGTCCATGCACTCTTGTCAAATTCGCTTCACAGCCATCAATTATAGGATGCAGCCAAAATAATTTTCAGAATCATGAATGACACAAAGAAAAGATTTTAATTGAGTAAATGTAGAACAATTATAAATTATATCTAATTTTTTCTCAAATGTTCTTAATTAATTATCTAAAAAAATGATCAGAAATTCCCAACAAAATGGGCTGCATTGATCACTTTTCATAAATAAGTAGGTATACATACATTATGAAAAACACACCACTCGAAATTTTAAATAAGAGGGAAGAAAATGTTTTCTTTTATTATATATTTTGAGAATGATAAAACATCTTAACATAAAATATCTATAATGATCAGAGAATATTTTCATAATGTAGCATACACAAGATATTTACATTTGTTCCAGATATTTTGAGTGCAGAAAAATCCAAATTTTTCCATCATTAATTATATATTCTCAAAATACGATAATAATAGACTCGAAAAATCAAAACATAGCGAATTACTATGTGTACAACATAAGAAAGAAATATGCTGATTTTGCCGAGTTATTATCATTTGCCTGGCTTAGGTATATCTTCAAGATTAAAATTAATTTTCTTCGACATTCATTTTTAAAGATTCTGTTCCATGTTTTGTAATTGGAAACCGTTTAGGTAAATATTTGTAATGTTTAAATTTAACGAAAAATTAGATTTTCTAAATAAAAGTTTTGGCAAACAAATTTACTGTCAAACGACTTTAAAATGAACTATGACGGTAATTTTACTATCACTTTTATTTTATTTATTTATTTATTTTACGAAGTTTGCTTTTCGCATGAACAAAAATTTATCACTAATCTATTTTGGCGACATGGTTTTATACTTAATATTTTCTGCGACACGCTGACAGGTAACGATAATAATAGAGACAAATATAGTTATGCAAGCACCACAATTAACTGCAATGGTAATGATAATAATAGATAACGTCCTAGAAAGTTGGCGAGACGCCATATTAATGTCGCCCCCCCCCCCCCAGAAAGTATTTCATTCTCTCTTAAAGCAATTATAGGATTTATGTTAAAAAACGACAGAATTAAAACTTTCCGGAACTTTTTTTATTTGAAAATATATAGGTTTGTCCTTGAAGTTTGGAAAGAATGAAAAGAGGAAAATTAATTTCCAATTACGAATGTTAACTTTCAATCAACAGTTAAAATAAATTTCAGACGCAAGGTCAATTCATACAATGGAATATGACAGTGAGTACGTTCATTAGAAAATAAAATTGAGATTCTAATTGTTATCCTACTAAAATGAATGTTCTTTTTGGCACACAATTAGTATTCCAACTTACAAACTTCGATTCACAAAATCCTTCAAATTCACATATAACAATTTAAACTTAAGTAGTTACATAACTAAAGAGAATATTTTAATGAATTTTTTTTAAAAGATAAAAATTATTAACAGTAGCAAATAATAAATATTATAAAAGTACAATACACTCACACACATATATATATATGAAATTTAAATTTCTTAATAAATCTTGCTTCATACGATTGCTATATGTGCTAATTACTTATTATGGTAACTTTGTAGTTGAAAAAACTTTCGATTAGTTTATCGCGAATGTCTAAATGACTAAGAATTTAATCTGCAATAACAAAAATATGAAGCTTGGAAGTGCAGAGGTTCGCGTGTTCGATCCTGTGTCTGGGCAAGGTGAACTTAGCATTTGATTCCTCAATGGGTCAATAAGACTGAGGACTCAATAGTGGGAACTAAGAGTTTCGCGTTAGACTGAAAACCTAAGCAGGAAATAGGTCAAGAAAACATATGGGCACTATAGGTGTTGAGCTCATAACAGCTGCAATGCCATTAAGTTTAGCCAGTAATGGCAAAAACACTTTTCAATTCAAATAAACATTTTTGTTTTGCTTAGTTTGTCACTAAACGTCCCTTCTTGAACACAGAAGCTAACAATTTAAAATGGTTTCTGAACCATTACAAACACTTATGTTCACCTGTGGAACTGAACCATTAAATGGACAGTCAGAGTGCTAACTACATTGGGCTTCCACTTGACACACAGAAATAGAAACTTTTGAATGACTTTCAAAAAATGCAAGCTTATAAATTTGTAAAAAGAGAAGAATTTCATTATTACATTGGATAAAGTATGTTTATGACATTTCTCAGCATAAATTTTTCAAGAGAACATTTTTGCAAATTGGTTTTTTTTTTTTTTTTTCATATTTAACTATGCACGACTACATCGCTACTCATTTTTGCATAATACCGCAATTGTTTGGGTTTTTTTTTTTTCCTGTTTAACATTTACATTTTGCTCACATGAGTGCATTAGATCGAATTTAAAATGATTTCCGAACTCCTAATAACACTGAAGCCCAAGGTGGATTTGAACCCATGACTTACTGCAATTTAGAGTGCTACATCAATCTGCCAGTTTCGTGCATATAATCAGGAGTTTATAGTAATCTAAAATTAAAATATTCAAAGTCAGATTAATAAAACTTTGAGTGATAGCTGCAACAGATATAATCGTTTTAAATGCATATAATAAACACATAAAACATACAAAAAAATTCAATCCAGTTCGAATAATTTATTCTAAATTGCAAAAATAAATAAATAAAAAGCTTAAATATTCCTAAGTTTATTTCGTTCACTCCAGATACCACGAAGTACTACAAGAGAGTATCTCCTACCCATGCCGGGGGTCATCCAACCCAAAAAACGAACTCACACAATGCAAATTTGCTCTACATTTATTTTAGTCCCTCATTTACATAAAAATCTCCACCAGGCTTCATAAACTGGCGACAAGTGGCACAGGAGGGGGAATAAAAAGAGCGAAGCGCATCTACACTTTAAGCGATCAGGGTAGTTAGCGTCATATTGCGTCAGCGTTGTTCGTAATATATGAGGGAAGTTGAGTTGCCGGCCTTCTTCTTGCCACGGATCTATTTATTAGTTTACGCGGCGGAAGAAGGCTGGCAAGTACATAAGACTCAAAGAGGTTTTTGATCTCGTTTTTTTTTTTTTTTTTTCTGTTTATTCCAGAAAATGCAAGGAAAAGAGGAAAATTCCTGAAGGGTTTTAGAAATTGCCGAATACTAAATAGATAAGCAAGCAATTTATCGATATAGTTTCCTGAAGATCCATGCTGGCTAAGCCTTTATGGCAAAACATTATTTTAGAGCCTGTATTAGACTGATTGCTTGTTTTGCTTGCATGAAAAAAGGAAAAGTATCTGAAAAGAAATTGACTTAACCCCCCCCCGAACAATTGATTTATATAATAAAATAGGTTAGTCCTGCATTTATTTTTCTTTTGGTTTATTATTTCATATATAGTATTGAACACAAATCAGCATTTCTATAGTTCTGATTTTTTTAATATTCATTCAAATTTAACATAGAATGAACAATCCGGCGTTAGTAATCTGGAACGTGGTAAAATTCTCAGTGTATTCTACAAAGCTATCTATCACATAAAATTCAATCATTCTCTCTCTTCACATTGAATATTTAATTTGTAACGTGAGAAGATGTTTCTTTAATATTATTTGATTAGTGAAATGTGTGATCATCATTTTATATATGTCGAAGAAAGTTATTTGTTATTACAACAATAAACAACTTAAAATACATATTTAACTGATGCATAGTTTTAAGCTATTCATTTCGAAGAATTGTACACAGATAATAGGCATTATTCTCATGTCCCAAGGGAGAAAACCAGGAAATCCAATACTCATCTTTTATTATTCAACAATGTTTGGAATCGATTCTGAGACTTCCCACTATAAAGAACAACCTAACTAACGCGTTTAGCTCAAAGTGTTAGGACAACGAATGTGACGGTCTCAACTTATTGGATCAATTTTGAATCCCCTTCCGGTTTTCTTTTTATAACCACTCTTAACAATGCGGCAGATTAGACGAAGAATTATGATTCAAGAAGAGCTTTGAATTATTACTTCAAAAAGTGATTGCAAATAAAAGTCACTTTAATCACCAACATTATATGGCTTTTAATTTCATTACGGGTTATAAAAACAAAGAATAATGCTATCTAATTACAACCACTTCTATAAATTTAAAACTTAAAATCCTAATATATTTCCAAAGAAAATCGGCTAGCTCTTTTCAAGCGTCAACAATAAAAAATCGCCAAGGAGAGAACATAATTATCAGTGCAAATAAATTACTCATACCAAAAATTAATGTTATAAAATAAAAAATAATTTAATTTTTCTTAATTTAGTTTTTTTTAAAAAGAATTTAATAAATGCATAATATAAAAATCAACATATTTAACTTAAAATGGATAACAGCGGACTAAAGAAATAAAAGCATCAGTTTAAACGAAAAAATAAGCACACACACCGTATAACCATTTAAAATGAAACATTAATGTAAGTGTTTGAAGCATTGTTTAAAAGTTCATTAAAAATATAATTACTAATACTTTTTACTAAGTACTAAGTAAAGGAATTCAAAAACACATAGATAGCGTTTTACAGAAATGTTATAAGCGCGGCATTCATGTAAATAGCTAGCAATTTCTTTAGTAATAAAATAAAAGCAATTTTTTATTTTATTAAACACAATACCAGTTTCATACTTTAAACACCGACGAATCTTTCTTATCCTTTTACAAAAGTTTCAGTTTCTGTCTAAAACAAATACATTAAAGTTTTTCTTTCAAAAAAGTCATAAACAAAATTACCGCATTGAAATGTTTATTAAATCTAGTGAAACATTCAAAGAAATTTACAATACAGACTCGAAAACCCGTAACAAATTCATCACAATGAAAAGTAATAAATAACATCTGTAACTATAGCAATAAATGACATTTTACAGACAGCAAACACACACGAGCGACTCTGTATTCCGTTTATTCCAGTCGCACTGCAAAAGGGTGATATTAAATAGGTGCAGTATATTTTTGAATTTATGCTCTAAAATTAGCTTTATGTGTAATGCTGCCAATATTAATAGTAATAAAATAGTTTCCCATGGTTTTTATTTGATGAACAATTAGATAAATTAAAATTAATTAACGTTCAGAAAGTCAAAATTACGGTAATTGCATAAAAGCAATTGTACTTTAAAGAGAACATTTATACATTATTAAACATTAAGAAAGTAAATAGGTATTCAATTAAAATAATGGTAAATATGAATGAAAACCTTGCCTGGTCTACCACTCTGAGGCACTTTTTGTACACTAGGCCGGGGCCAGCGATTTAAGAAGAATTAAATAGTAACGGAATAATGCTCTGTGAGATACCATATAGCATAATGGTCGAAGACGGCTGCTTTGGAAGGACGTTTCATATAGATATTGGGCCAAATTCATATCTCGCCAAAAGAAGGAAATCAGCCAATTCTCCAGCACCTACTGCCAATTCCTGTCAGGATTGAACTAGGTGAGGCGACATGTTTGCTTGCCACTCAACGGTGTTTTTTTTCACCTGACGGCTACTTAGACCGGAACCTACAGTTTAAGTGGTATTCGAACCCATGAACTGTTAAATTGAAAGTTAGAGGTCTAACCATTCGTCTGTCAATTGAATAAATTGGGAAGAATTTACACGTGAAATGTGGAAAGCTCTTTTCTAAACTTCCACAACAGGGGAGTGATTGATATCTGACTTTACTTCGCAGCCAATTTCTGAAGATCAATCCTGCTGAATATAAGTGCCCAACTAAATATTTACATCCATAATCAAGAAACATTTCCTTTCTAAGCATTTCTATCAATAGCAGATAATCTAAAATACATTGTTTCTATCAAAATGACAGTTTTTAGTAGAATCACGTTTCAATCCAGCAAACATGTAGTCTCGTAAAGGACGCCTGTGTCATCTAGGCTACTGGTTTACTTTACTTTGCTTCTCAATGCTTATTGTTTTGTCACAGAGTTTAAGGTGGAATTTGAAGTCTGCTGAATCGAAGACCGTTAGCTGTTCAACTAAATGTTTGGATAACCAGGCCTTTAAAAAGTTGGGAATAGTAATGATAAATAGGTCGCAGAAGTGTTTACGTACTTATCCCTTGAATTATGTACTCAGATATAGGCCGGGCGCAATTTTTTTCTCTCTAACCAAACAGTGATAACTTTTATTTTATAAAGCGCACTTTGGATCCAAGAGACATAAAAACGAGAATCTTCAAGTATGATCCCCTCTTAACATTCCGTCTTTTCAAACTCATTTTCGCCGAAGACGAGAGAAATATAAATAAAGAAAAAAAGACGATTACCAAAGTGGCAGGAGGGGGTGTCGGAAGGAAATGATGCACAGAGCAAAGGGAGTGAGAAAACGAAGATCTTTATTTAGGGAAGTGAGATGAGAAAGGGGGAAGGGTGGAAACGCACATCGAGGAACAATAGTCAAGGCCACCCGAAGCTTCCATTTCCTGAAAACCCTATGATAAGTACGCGGAGGTAAGAGACGAAAAAATGACATAGAAAACGATCACGTGATGACCGCGAGCGGGAACTGGCGCCGGTGCATGCCGGCCGGCGCTGGCACAGTTTTTTCTTGTTTTGGAAGGCGTAATAGATAAGTGACACGTCACTGTACACCTTGCATTTAGACTCAGATAAATGCGACAGAAAAATGTATGCAGGTGTCTGTCTGCTTTGTCGACCACCCCAGCCGCCAGCAGCAACAATCTTAGCGCTTGTCCACTAGAATGAGATAGTGCTATTTCACCAGTGATGCTATACATAGGAAGATAAAAAATAAAATCACACACATACGCCGTAATAATCCTTCTTACAATTAAATCTTCGCCTTGTTTGCTGCCGCTCGAAGAATGCGATTGGAAGACATGCAGTCAATTCGGATTGACGACACCGTCTCAATACGATATTGTAATTAATTGTGTGACGTAGATGATACGTCTCATCTGACGTCATAGTTATTTTAAATTATTGATAACCGTAATAAAGTGATGCAGCCATGATCTCAAGAGGAACGAAAGGAAAAAAAGCCACTTTAGAGTAAATAAGGCCAGGTGTTAGAGCAAAACATATTTTTAATGCGTTAGATTAAGAACACCTGGAAAGACCAAGAAAACGGGTGAAAGCATTATCGAAATTTAAAGTTCAATCCAAGCCACAGTTGAACATTGGGAGAAAAAAAGTTTCTTTTCTGATTCATACATGCACGTCTTTAAGGTGGGTGCTTGGAAGTTTTATGGATTTCCTCTTCTGCGATGAGTCCCATAGTCTACTAGTCCTCCCGGAAGTAAATTTACGCGGTGGATGCTGAAAATGCCTAATAATAGTGTTAGGCACTCAAGCTATCCACTGAGTGATATTAAAACGGAGTTTTAAATTAATAATAGGTCTCATTTTTTTCATTAAGGAAAAGAGTAATTCTCCAGGGGCTGGTCGTTTGACCTTTTGCAGTCGCAATTTCATGAGAAAGAAATTGTCGAGAGACATCATCACAAATCTGACCTTTTACATCACCAGTAACTACTAAAGTGTGTCCATATTTCCAAACGATTTCATAAGGAGGGAAGGCGACAAATATCGTCTGGGTAGCGTCTAAAATATTCATATCACACGCATGCTTTCAATGGCGTGAGAATATAGTTACTCCATCATACAACAACAAAAGTAATTCGAAAAATTCTCAGTTCTTTTCAATCGAATCGTTTTCGTCTGCCCCCCCCCTCTAGCTTAGGGAGGGTGCTAGTGACAAGAATATAAAAAAGGAAGCATATTTGGAACACAGCCAGAGGAGTCCAAAAATAGTAGACACAGTCTATGTGAACCTTCTTTTTTTTCGGGAGCTCGAACGTGCTTCTTGAATGAGCAGGCGATATGATATTGATTGGTAAGCTTCAGCAGACGATATCGGTGGACGCTCCCTCAAGGCATAAAATCGCACAAAAAAATTAAAAATGCATTTGATTTGATTTTTTTTTTTTTTTTGTTTTTGCTGAGTGCTGCAGTTATTGGCTAGTAAATTACATATGTATATAAGGAAAAAAAATCTTTACTTTCGAAGAATATTTAAAAGTTAGATGATGAGTTTAAATTTTTTTAAAGAAAAGAAAAATTGAAGCAGCTAAGAATTGTTCAGAAGAAACTGAAAGCTTAATTTTTTAACATTTTTTTTTTCAGATTTAACATTATCTGTTAATTTTTTAATTCAAAAATATTTTAACTATAATAAAATATAATTTTTAAAATTCAATAAAATTTTTATTATAAAACTTTTTTATTTGTTTAATCAAGAATTTATCATAATTGCTAATAAATTCTTTAAAATTGTTACTCTATCCGTTACGAGTTTTATTTCTAGGTATTCAAAGTAATCATTTATTCAAATTGCCTTTCTTTAACTCTACATTATTCATTAAAAATTAATTTACATTTAAGTTTGTTTTATATTCAGGTTTTATTTTTATCCTTTCACTCTACATTATTCATTAAAATTTAATTGGGTTTGTCATACATTCAGGTTTTGTTGCCATCTTTTCCATCTATATCAATAAAAATAGGTTAGGTCCCGCTTGTCATATTTAAGTTTTGTGGCCAGTATTTTCAGCTATATCATTCATTCCAAATGAGTTAGATCTAGCTTTTCTCCTCAAGTCGCTTTTTGCGCACAAAGACTAATTCGATTAGGGCCAACTGAGTGAAATCCAAACTATTACAAATATCAGTAACCAAAAAGTTACTTAAAATGATTATATTATTAAATCTTTAGATTTAATAGCGATTTGCATTTCACTGAATAAATTTCTTAACATCTCAAATCTCAAGCCAGAGCATTCAAAGAAAACTATTTAAGGCAAAATTATTAGCTGAAATTAGCCGGTGAAAGTAATTAAAATATAATCTCATAAACTACTTTTATGAAAAATCATGCCATTTTTCAATTCGACAATTTACTCACTTTTTTGCATATAAGGATTATCTGAATCATATGATTTAAAGTGATGCATCAGAAGCATTACAAATAATTATAGAGGTGGGAATCGAACATATGATCTGCTAAATTGAAGAAGAGACTAATGATTTCCATTTAAAATATTTGATGAATGTTTCTAAATCGCGCAAAATTAAATACACGTATAATTTACATTATACTAATCAATCAAATAAATATTCTGAGATATAATTTTGGAAACATAGTTAATAAGCTTCCAGGAATTTCGAGGAAGTCTTCAAATTGAAAGTCTAAAGTAAACATAAGATTATATTTTCTTCTTACTTTTTAAGAAAAGAAAAGATTTGACTTCAAGTTACAGTTCTTTTGAAAAATAGTGAATTTTTGTCACATGTTTTTCTTTATTAAACAATAATCGATACACTTTATTGCACATCTTTATATTTATTATATTGATAAATATTCCTTTATATCATTATTTTTTATTTTATAACGCAAGAAAGAAAATATAATTTAAGGCAAAACTTATTAATTAACCCTTAAATTTACAAAGGCGAATATGGGGTTAAAAAAAGTTTTAGCAAGACGCAGCAATCAAATGATATGTAAAATAAAAATTTTAATTAATAGTTTATTAGAGAGAGAGATATTTAAAACTATTACATTATGAAATTTAACTATTACAGTATAGAAAAAATAAAGATACAAAATAAACGCTTGTGAATTCAGGTAACATTAGCTATAAAAGTTAATGGCTTTCATTCGCAATTTTCTGCCTTTCAATCGCTAAAAACCGTTATAAGCACACTTCGATGCAATGGTGAAGTGATTTCGATTAATCAATTGCTTTAAAATCGATTCAAAAATTATCGTTAACTTTGTGGGCTAAAATTTAATCTTAAGTACGTACTTTAATGGGATCATTTCGCGATATAAGCATCTTAAAGGAAATAATTTCTATACAAACTAATAAATTATTCTCCTTCTAATTTTCAAACACATAAATATCTATTGTTAAATTATCAAGCAATTATTCACAATTTATTTTATTTAATACTAATAAAAATTCAAACATTACATTAGATTATGTAAAAAATAATATTCAGCCATAAAATTCAATTCAAATAAAATATATAAAATGTAATAGGATCAAATGATAAATAAAGTAAAATTAGATGATATATATATATTGTATTAATTAAAATATTTATATATCATCCATGTAGGACTATAAGATACTAAGCCAATAAATGAATAAATATGGTTACAATTTAAAAAACGAAAATTTAAAGAAGTAAAAATGAAAAGGATTTTGAACTGCAAATTATACACATAAAAAAAATCATGATTTGAAATAATATTTAAAAAGATATTCGTAAGTAAAAATAAAATAATTAAAACACTTTTATTTTTGAAATATTATACCTTATTCTAAAAATAGGTGATATTTATTGCTTTGGAAAAATTACACTTTTAAATTCATCTTAAAAATTGTATTGCATCTTTTTATCTAAAATACATTTTGTAAAAGAATAAAAATATCTATTGTGTTAAAGGAAATAATTTATTACACAAAAATAAGTTGGATTTTCAAAACATATTACAGAAATGGTGTAACATGTACATATTCTTAAGTATAAAAAAGTAATTTCTTAATGATTATAAATAATATCTTACGATTTATTTTGTTAAAATTACTTAAATCAAATTTCAATCTAATTGATTTATCTAATCAAAGCAATTTAAAATGAGTTACAGAACGGCTCACTTCATTATATATAAACATACGAATCAAATTATATACCAACAAATTTAGTTTATGTTAAAATTCCTAAATAAAATATTAAAAAGTAAAAACAAGTAAAAAGATTTATATAATCATGCATTGTTACAGTAAAAACTAAATGATATATTTTTCAAATACGCTATTTAACAATTATAATTTTAAGCATTAAATTTTGATTCAATAAAAGTTTTCATAATAAATAAAAAAGAGGAAATATTGTTAGAGTAATTTGATGCAAAAAAAAAAAATAAATAAAAATAAAACTTCAATATGTATCTTGTGATTGGTACATTTTCATTTTTTTCATACACTCGAAAAAAAAGACATTATTCGTTTACATTATAACACAAATTATAAAATGAAAATATGATTTCACCTTTAATAAAAAAAAACATTTCCGGATTGAAATAAAATAATTACGTATGAACCTAATTATTTATAATAAACAAATGTATGATCTGATAAATATTGAAAATTTTTCCATGAATAAATATTTTTCATTCTTATTTTACGATAAATTACGTAAATACATAATTATTTGCAACTAACTAAAATATACGCATCATCAACAAATTAATTTTTTACAGCAGTCTTAAAACAAATTATGTTTTTATTTACCTATTCAAAAAAAATAAAAATATAAATTAGAAATAAAATAAATACATGCGAAACATCTTTATAATAAAGGCGATAAATAGAGCGATTCATTAATTTTTAATCCAACGACCGCAATACATGACGGTTACACTTAGATAATGATGAGTAAACGGTAAAGAAGCGACTGAAATAGTAAACAAACTTACCACCCACACTTCCAAGCTAGGCACCTCGCTACCTGAGTTGGGGGGAAGGTCGGAATATCACCCGGAATAGGAGGGATGAAAACGAAAACAAATCCGGTGCTGGAAGGGTGCGAGTTCGCCAAGTTTTCTCGTTTTCAGGGCCGACTCGAAACGAATCTGAAAACTGTAACCGGTTGGTAGTAAGTTTCCAAGAAAGTTCTCGCCACAGAGAGCACAATTCTTCACCAACTTCTTCGCTTTGCGTCGGGCATGCTCCAAATCGATGTAGCTAGATTCGCCGGAGTACGGGTACGGAGCAGAAAGCAGCGCCAGTGGGATGCCGGGAAACGTAAAACAAAATAAAAAAACGCACAATTTCTCCCGATAACAAAACACGCATCTCGAAGACAACAGAGACTAGGAATTGTTTGAATTTTCGCCTTATTTTACCATTCAAAATGAAGACGAAAACTACTTTTTTATTATTATTTCTCTTCCTTCCTTCGTCGAAAACGATCGGCGCAGAAATCGTCTGCACCAAGAGAAGCGAAGTCACAAGCCGACGAACCAGGAAGGATATACCCCAGTGATACAGATTCCTTTCCCACTGCAGTTAAGGTTGGATGGCATTTTTTTCTCGTTTTTCACCACTTAGCTTGTGTAAGGTGATTATTAGAACCTCGTTAAAGGAAATCCCCCCCCCCTCTTTTTGGACGTGTAACTCGTTAGAATGGTTTGACATAAATGTTAATAAGTGAAGTTGTCAACGTTGAGAACCCAAACGATCTGAAGGACTAGAGGGAGAAAGTAATTTGAATAGTTTAGATAATTGACTTTCTCAGCAGATAAAAATACTGTTTGTTTATATTCCCATTTTTTCTGTAAATATGGTAAAGAATAAAAAAAGATTTCTTTTAGGCAGGGAATTCGTGGAATCAGGGATTGTACTTACTAAACATGCCTTAAATCATGTGCATTATGAACAATTATTATAATGAAATTCTACTTCAGAATTACATTATTGTCAAGGAACAAACATTTCTTCGTTTTATAGAAGATCTATCTATAAACAATTATTATATACTCGCATATTTTAAAACACTAATTAAAACTTGTTATGAACAAACTGAAAAATTCAAAATGCAGAAAATAAAAGCGAAAGGCATCAATTAACTTTATTTTCTCTGTTACAACACTAAAAATTATACACACACATTTAAACTCAAAATATTACGCGAAATGTATAAGACAAATAATTTAAAGATCTATATAAATATATAATGATTTAAATATTTCTACTTCTTCTGAATTCATAAAAATAATTCAACGAACCATTAATTCATAAATATAATCAATATATTTAAATTATTAATATGAAATCATGTTGCAATTATATAACTATTACAACTTTTCAAAATGATTAAAAGAGAAAACAATGTGACATGATAAGTGAATGCCAAAAATCTTCTCATTAAGTTATTAAAATAAAGCAAATGAAATTCATAAACAAATTAAGCGGTTTGGTTGACAATTTCTGTTCCTTTTGCTCTCTTCTTAAGTCTGATTAGAAGAACAACAAAGCAATCACAGAGCCCAACTAAACTATGATTATAAATAATTTATGTAACTGAACAATTATTTTCTTTTCCTACAAAAAATATTGTAAAGCTGTTGTAGACGCGCGAATGATTTTCAGTTATATGGCCCTCAATGTTCATTTTTGGGAAACGAGGGCTATTGATTCCGAAGCTCTACAAACATCCAAATCCGAGGTGGGATTCCAACACACGAACTGTTGAATCAAAGGCAAGAGCGATAACCAATCAGCTATGTGGATGCATGACGATAGAGCCTCGGTATAACCAAAGTTGGGCTCTACCAGCGGTTAAGTAGAAGCTGCTAGATGGGAGTCAGAAGCAAAAACTGAGCAGAAGACCCCCAATACTTGATCTACCACTCTCAGAAGAAGTTTCACTTGGAAGACATTGCGACTGCAACCGATTTACGTGTACCAGCCGCCTTGAGCGAACACGGAGAATCTTCAGTTAAGTCGGGATTCGAACTCACTGCTTTCTGACAGTAAAAACGACGCCTTGACCAACCAAGCCACAGTGGTTTTGCCTGGTTCAATCCTTTGGACTAAAAGAAAGTTTAAACTTCCACTGCCTTTAGACGCGATCAAATAAATGAATTCTAAATCAAGAAGTAAAAAAGCATTTCTTCCCATGATCGTTGCTCAAAATTTAGGACAGTAGTTTTCAAAGCGGAAGATCCCAGTTTCGATCATAATAACCACTTTTGAACGACAGAAGCTACATGCTGCGTTCTGCCTTCTGCATAGTCGTTTGTAAGGACGGGTGCTTGGGAGTTTTCCTAGTTATCTTTCTTACAATGCGTGAATACAGCTAAATATCTGTGTTAAGCTCCCCCGAAAGAACCGATGTCTAGGATATTAAACATGATTCCTAACAGTTCCAAGCAGTTACATTTTTCACAATATGATATGAAAGATGTACAATAAAAATAAAATATAATGATAAACAATAAATAAATCCAGCATTATCTAACGTTTTTTATTTTTTATTTATTATTATTATTATTATTAAATAATTTTTTGAAAATAAATATAGCAATAATCTGCAAATTTATAAGACTTCAAAAATACGATTCTTGTAAAAATTTTGAGTTTAAACGTAATTAAAAAAGAAAGTGATCGGAATGGTTTAAGAAACTGGGCCAATAATCTCAGCACTTAAAGATTATATACTGTACTTATCGCTAAAATATTTCAATGCAGACAAAAGTGGTAGGAGAAAAAGCAAGGGCGATATCTGTCTGTAAAGTAAATAAAGATTATATACAACTCAACTCTTCAAGGAAACGGACATGACACAATTTCTTATCAATTTAATTTGAAAACAAAGTTATATTTTGCAACTGAATGCGAAAAAAAAATGTTACGATAAAAAAATTCATTTATTTCAAATGCTGTATTGATGCTATAAATTCAAAAGATCAAGCGATATATAAATATTCCATGATTGGTGAAATGTTTATACAAATGTCACTTTCAATTCCATGTCTTTTGCAATGCGAGAATCTAAGAAAACGAATAAATTTTAAAGTAGCCTATGACATTGAAAGTTTTATAATAAAAGTAAATAGTGATGAGGAAGTCTTATTCTAATCATAATGTGCAACTGGATATAAAGTCATGCAATTGTAATTTTGGTTAAATTACTTTATTACACAATACAGAGATAATACAAATATTTTGGAAGAAAATATCGTCTTGAACACTTTGACACATGGTACAGTGTCTCTTGTCTAAAACTGATCAAAGATAAAGTTTAAGAATAAATTTAAATCCCTTAAAATCCAAGAAGTGGTGATAAACTTCAGATTAGAACACAATTTAACAGGAATAGAATGGAGGAGAAAGGCGTCAGTTTAGCATCAACAGAGCTAAAAGTTCAATACCCGACACAGGCAACCACAATGAGAGGGCCTATACATTGCTAGAAATCCTGAAATCACCAATAATTTATCGCTACTGCTGTCACGTGACTTGGAAAGAAGCATTCCAGCTTAGGTGTCAAACCCATCACTTCAGATTGCTCCTAAGTTTTAAAATGGCTCAAAATTAAAAAATCCACCAAACTATGAGTATCACTCTACTTTTAAGTACATTAAAGGTAATATCAAATTCAGAGGTAGAATCCCATTCAGTAAATTTGCGTCTATAACACGCTACTTACACGCCAGTATCGAAGCGGTAATCTCATCGTTCGTGAAATGAAAAGCTGATAACGAGCAACAGAGGGCGGAAAGATAATTAAAAGACTTGTATCTAAAATACCAAGCTGGCTATCTGTTGCTTCAAATACGCGGCTGGCACGGGGCCCGGGGCTGTTGGCAAACGCCCCGAATTTTCAAAAATGCCCTCAAACTGTTGCTTTTGGCACGTCAACAGCATGAGACCCGATGCTTCCTTTCGTACGGGGAAGCAAAAATACAGTCAACTAATAAGGCAACAAAAGAATTTCCTGCTCCCTCCAAACCCCCAACCCCTGTGACACAGAAGATCAAATTAAAAAAACACCTACCAAGGGATTTGGCGTGTTTTTTGTTATATACTGAGAATTTTTTTTTCTATTTTGCTCCATTTATTTACAGCTTTTTCTTACACTCGTCACGTAATAAGAAAAAGTATCGAGGGAACAACAAATAAGGCAGGAATTAAGCTGTTTTGTTTGAATAAGGCTTGAGATTCTCGTAATAGAGCGTAACTTACCGTGTGATGCTTACTGGGAATTTTCGTTACAACTGTTAATAATGCTCTTACAGCACATTAGAGCTGCATAGTGGAATACTGGTAACGGTTTAAGACATAATACTCGGCTATCATTTTTAAAACGCACTGCTTCATTATTATTATTATATATTAATTAAAAACAATAACGAAAGGACATAAGAGCCTAAAGGCATTTAACGAGCATAGGTCAACTCAGCAGGATGTTCCTCGAATGGATCCGGTTATGAACCCACTACTAACTAGACTTTAACAGCGACACTTTCTTTATCAAACTGCAATGACTCCTTTTTTTAATACCGATATTAATTACTCATGAAGAATTTTATTGCCGGTTAATGATTACAGACAGAGCACTAAGGCTATGGGTCCAGGTGGTACAACCGCTTTTTCCGATTGGAACAATTCTAGTTCTATCCAAGCTACCATAACAAGGAGCTCTTGAATTTATTGACGCTGAATAATAGACAAGCTAACGTAGATATAAGGTATTTGAATATCCACTGCACAGACTCGCTTTCGGAGGACTTCCCGCAGATAGACGGCCATATTCATATAAAGAGTGAAAAAAAGGAAAACACCCGAGAACCCACCCCCGACAAACATAAGAAGTACAGAGGAGCAACCATCATTTCCCACTGTTAAACACTGGCTAGAATCGAACTTGTGACCTTCTGTGATGCAGAGTGCTATTCTACCACTAAGACACAGAAACGAATTGCCAAGGCTTGGACTCAGAGCTTCTGCTCTTTAGATAAGCATCTGTCGACGTGGTTGTTGGGGAGTCTTCCTAACTAGATGTACTAGCGTCTTCTTAACCAGAGAAATGTGATTATGGCCAACCACCTGAGGAAAATATACCGCGCTCCTGATATCAAAATGCCTCACACTGTCAGTCAATCCGTTTTTGAGTCAAAAATAAGAGTGTTGGCACTACTTTCGTTGTGAAAGGCAGCACGTTAAAATATGGTGTGGTTGCAATGTCCTCTAAATGAAATGATACCTTTATGGGAGGCAGGTAAAGTATCCTCTACTTGATCATTGCTTCAAATTTACGAAGACCCCAACCTGATGTTTCTATCTAAACTGGTAGAGCCCAACTCAGGGCTAAATACAACGCTGGTGAAACACTATTTGTTCCGCGATAGTGAGCACAGCATGGCCTGTCATTACAAAAGTTTCAATTTTTTTGGACGATTTATGGAAGGAACTACATTTGTTTCCCATTCATTTAAGCATTCTATTTCCATTTTTCAAGAAATTATTTTCAATTTAAGACTTTTCTTATTTATAAACTTCATACACATACATTTGTATCACCCAATATTGTAATGTTTATTAGAATAATATTTTATAATAGCTTTCAAGATAAATCTGATGTAAAAATGTGAAAAGAATACAAATATTTTCCTGCCAATAGCAATCAACGCACTTGAATTATAAATTCTCAGGGACAAAAACAACGTGATGAAACAGCAATTTCCAGTCAAATTAGTAAACAAGATTTTTCGCAACCATTTCATAAATAGCACCACAACAAAGCAAAATGTGATAAAACTAAGAAAATTTCTTGCTACATAAAAAAGTAATGCCGCAAGGAATAAAATCTTGGCATAAAATCATAAATAAATCTTTAATGGTCTTTAAGAATGATAAAAAATGTTAAGTTAATGATAAACAGCTTCAGAGGATATCCATAAAAGCAGAAATTGTACGAAATGTGCAGAGTATAAAAACCTTTTGACACTGCGTAGAATATCAAGTTAAACGACTTAATCACTTAGAGGGGAGGGCGATCGTTTTTTTAAATTAACACACACAATACGCAGAATAAAAATACACAATACGCAGATTAAAATATCGTTTGCTTAAGAATTTCACTTTTAGTACAAGAAAATTCAATTTTAATTAGAACAGAAATACAAGAAAAAAATATTTGTTTATGAACTTCATATTTGGTGCAGGAAAATACAATTTTATTTTAGAATTGAAGGTAACTTTGTGCTTTATTTATTTTTTTAAATTTAATATATATATATTATTTATTATTACCTAATAATATTTAAATTGCGATATCTATCTATCTATATATATATATATATATATATATATATATATATATATATATATATATATATATATATATATATATATATATATATATATATTTATATATATACCTATATATATATTTAAATTATGATATCTATATATATATATATATATATATATATATATATATATTATATATATATATATATATATATATATATATATATATATATATATATATATATATATATATATATATATATCAGAATCACACACACAAGATGAAATAACAGTGTCATTTTTCATAAAATAAGCTTTAAAAAATTACGAAGAATCACAGAAAACAAAGCTGCAAACACATAGTAATTGGAAGATAATTTATGCATACAATTTTACTGATTTTAAGTAAATAAGATAATATTCTCGTTAGAATAAAAGCTCTGAAAGCAATAACTTCCACGAAATCGGCACCAAAATCAGAATACACACAGAAGATGGCTAAAGTTAAGTCACGTGTTCGAATACATAGCTATGTCACGTTTGATAGAAGTTTTGAATTACCACATCATCAGCTTTATCATGTTCCCGAGGTCACGTACGAAAAACTTAGAATTATTCACGAACATACGTGGAACAAGACGTACGTGCATTTCGAGCGAAACGATAGGCTGAGCACAAAACACGAATCAACACTTGAATGGAGGAACACCATTCTTACTTATGGATGTGCCCAAGTATTATTCACAAACTGTTTTTCATACAATTTCGATTGCATTATTCTCTCTTATTGTTCCTATCTTTGTACAAACACTAGTACTTCATGAAATTTAACTGGTATACAATTCTGACAGAGCAAAATCTACGTAAATATAATTGTATACTAACACACAAATCAATATTCTTCAGCAGAACTAAAGGTGTACGAGCAAGAGAGATTGAATTTAAACTAAATTTAAATAACAAATTTTAATGTATTGAAATAGTACTATTTGATTCTATGTCCCCTGCATCCAAATTGACGCTAAAAAAGCACTGTGATGCTTTTTTGTTATTCCTTCCCAAAATACTCATAACAGCAATCATGAATCAGGAGTTTTAAATTTTTACACACATATAATGCCAGATATATACGCATAAGTAACTCTAGCTTACAACTACTAAAACTCTACTGACGAGATCTACAGTTTTGCAACTTTTTCCGTTGCCTGCTTTCACCCACCCTCTCCGTGCTCGTGGAAAACACCGTTCACGAACGATCGAGAATAGAGGATGACGTCACCCAAGCATTAAAATCTGCTTGAACATCTCCGCAGTAATTGTTCTTAATATGGCATTAAAAATATTTATTTTTCCACTGAAATTTTACCATATAAAATTCGTAAGATCCTATTATTGATGACGACGAACCACAACTCTTTTTTCATTTCCTAACAATTTGTATCCAGAAATGAACTTCCTTATATTTATTAAATATTTTATATTGTCCCTATTTGTGTCTTAAGATGTTTACCATAAGTGAAGCAACGCTTTCCGCGTATAATTTCTGGAAGGTTGAACACACATTGGCTTGCAGGTTAGGTTTGTTTTACGCTCAACGGTCATTTTTTGAACACAAGGGTTCATAAGGCAAGGTTTAAAGTGGATTCCAAATGACTACGAACATAGAAGCCCACAGCAGGATTCGAAACCACCAATTGTTAAAGTGAGAGGAGAACGCTAACCATTCGCTTAGTTGCCGAAGAGAAGTGTCCAAAGCTGATGTGGCAAGGATGTGGGGATGAGGATGGCCGCGTCATTGGATCGCTATAAAATTACGAGGCGTTCCATGAGGGTATTCTAACCCGCTTTACTAGCGGTACAGTCAAGTGTTTGACTGCACCGTTAAGTTGCCAATTAATACTATACTTTTTACATTAATATTATACTTTTCTGGAACTTCACTTTTTGGTAAATTTAAAAAAATGGTTAAAATTTTTATTATAAAATTTAAATTGGAAGAATATTTTGATATCAAGCGGTTCGACAAACAGAAGACTAAAATGAAAGTATTACAATTGTCTTTCGTTTGGCTAACTTTTTATATCAAATTTGGCAATTTATTGAATAGGCCGTGAAAATCTAAAAGAATGAATGCAATCTTTTTCTACAGTTATTACTAATCCCTCTGCATGTACATAACAGGGCAAATTGTTTTTGTACTTTGGACAGCGTCCTTTATCAAGCACATCCATTGCGAAATAAAGGAAGGGCTTCCAACACAATAATGGAATTCACATGTCAGCTAAAGATGGACAATTTTAACAAATTGTTTTAATATAATATTTTCCGGAAATTATCTTAATTTCACTGTTTACCAGTTTACCATTCGACTGCAAACTATATTTCGTATATATGTACAAAGTATATATATATTACACACACAATCATTTAACATTTTTTAAAGTGGTAATATAGTTTCTAATTTTTCAGTTCATACATCTAGTTAACAATATATAAATCTAATTGTATCAAAAGTTACATGACGTCCTTTCGGTAGTTTTTCTTCGCGTGGTGCGAAGCTCATGTCTAGAATTACGATTTAGAAGTAGGCTAGACTAGTTTTTTTTAAATGATTTTTCTTTATTTATAAAATCTGCAATATATATTTTTTACTCTAATTATTCAATAATGTATATCTTTTGGTTTGTCACTCTATAATTAAACATGGTAAACTAACAGGATCAAGACCTACCATGTAAAATGAATTCAAATCATTACAATTATCGAATTTGAAATGGGGATTGAATCGACGAACTGTTGAGTTGATGGGCAGATCTATAATTATTTAACTATGACATCTATAATTATTAACTAAAATAAGGCTAAGTGAATAGAAAAATATACTTATTCTATTCACTTAGCCTTATTTTAGACGTAAACATCGTTTGATTTCAAGACAATTCTCCGAAAGGACTTGACAAGGAGCCAAATGAAGGGTGATAAATGGGAAAAGGACAACCAATGCAAGTTTTAAAATCTAATTACTGATACTTGGTATAGTAGTTTTTAATCATAAATAATCCTTTTTTTATAACAGATTAAGAGGAATTCCAAAATTTAATAGTGGCTCTTACTGGTCTAGTGCGATTCTTAACTCTTTGAAGCTCCCATAAAACCACAATAAAGTAATTAAAAAATTGAAGTAAATAAATAATTGCCTGTTGGAGATTTTTCTAAGATTAGAATTATAGTGAGATTTCAACAAATATATTAAAAATGAAATGATAAACATTAAATATAAAACAAATAAAAAAGTTAAAATAAATATTTAAAAAAGATTTTTTTTATTCACCAAGAATGTTTCCTCCATGTCATTTTTACACCGCCAAATAATCTACAAGTTCTAATAGAATGTCTGATGATTCTATGGAAGTTTGCTTTCAAAATAAATAAACATATTAGAAAAAAGTTTCGAATCACATAAAATTTAGATTTGAAAGAGAATTTATTACGTAGGAAATAAGCGCATCTACACAAAAAAGTCGCTCTCAAATATATTTCTTGAATTGAATACATTAGCCACAGCAAAGAAAATTGAAATCTTAGTTCTAAAAAATACGAAATAAAAGTCATCTGTATTCATCCGGGAGAAGGAAGGAAAATATCTGGCGTAATTTCCATATTTCTCCAACATGTTCCAACTATTACAGTTTGTTTTTTCTTTTTGATAAAACTGGTGACGCGTATTAGGGGCATGGTATAAATTCAATCTAGTCTTTAGGAAGGATACGAAAATGGGCTAAATCTAAAAGCGGGGGTGAAAATGATAATTTTTTAAAGCATCGAATGCAATTTCTTTTAAAACACATGTTTCGAAAGAAAATAAATCGAGCCTATATTTAAAAAGCACATTAAGTCTTCAAAGAATCTGAATTAAAAACAAAATCCCATCGAAAAAGACGAGCGAAATCTACAATATTTCTGAAACTTAATATTGGAAAAAAATCACAGCATAAAAAAAATTTCACTCATGTTCTCCCCTTTAAGAAACATATATGTTTTTCCCTCAAGTTTTATGTTCATCTTTTTATTTTAGACCTTTACTTCCTTTACGGTTAAAGATAGAAAAAAAAATCAATAGTAGTGTATATGTCAAAGAGATATTTGACGTTTGGAGAGGGCTAATATCCTAGTCTCTATGGTAAGGATGCTATATATAGCTCAGGAAAGGGAAAAAATTCACGAAATTATGCCCTTAAGTTGTGAAGACAGGGAAAAGATCATAGTCAGTAAAGGAGTTAAAAATCACAAATGAAACTATTAAGAGAAATATAATTTTTGTAGAGTATAAGATAACCATTTAATGACTTAATACGTTTTCTTTTAAAATAAATTTGAGCAGTAATTTTGCTTCGGAACAAGTTTCTTCAATATTAATGTCATAGTAACCACATTTATCTATATGGAAAACAAAAGTAACTAAACATGATTTGGAAAAAATATTGTTTTTAAGTAGAATTCATATCAATGATTCAACCCATTACACGTTGACAATAAAACAGAGGAAAAACAAAATGAAAAAGAAAAGACAAACATCCACTATATGGTTAGTTTAAATCCACAAGGATGATTTAAATTTCGAAAAATTTCATTAAAGAAAAGAATTATAAATTAATATAATTTCAATATTTGTAAACTAACTCTTTTAAATCTTAAGCTTAATTCTTTTCTTATGCCAACATTAAAGTTATTTTTTTAATTATTTATGCATTAGTTAAATTTTTTTTCCACGTTAAACTTTAATGAAATTTTGAAGAGAAAAGTTAACCTTATTTTAGATTCGAATTAATCGAACAGTTAACCTTAATTAGACTCTAAGAAAAACCTAAGATTCGATAATGTTAAGTTGATAGGTGTATTGTAAGTGCTGTGATACACATTTCATACGTTCGAATCCCATCTAGAGCATAGATGTTTGTTGGGATTCCAGTATTAAGAACTAGCTTGAAAAACAATTACAGTAAAGCAACAAATTAAGCAATCAAACATCTAAACTATATTAACGAATGTGTATTTGGTAAGAAGATAAGGTGTGTGAGTCAGAATCGAACTAGATGTATTTGTGACACAAAATGATGCTGTCCTTTACCAGACTTATTGTTTCACAAAACGAAGTTTAAAAACTAAAGATTTACCAAGTTTTATTGGGCATTTATTTATTATAGCTCTTTGCGTGGGAATTTTCACAGATAGTGCAATTTGTATTCCTAACATAGTCAACGAAAATAATACGGAACCCCCCCCCCCAATCTTTTCCCTCAATACATATGGATGCAGAAAATAGAAGCGTAAAAGCTCCAGCTTTCGTTCACTAGGAATTGAATTAAACATGAAACCAAATCAAGCTTTTACCAAGCTCAATCCGTTCCTATTATGAGGTCCTAGTCCAATCGGTAACACTGCAAACAGTTGTCCAAACTCAGAGTAGTAGAGGATGTTTTTAAATTTAAGGGATTAATTGGCATGAAGATTTTTGCATAATGTTTAAAAAAAGAGAGAGCTTCAACATCCATTTATGCGAAGGAAACGTAACATAAAACGTCAAATGATCACTTTATGAACGGAGAAACAAACGTCAGAATAAACAATTGGGCAAGCTGTTTCGAAACATTCTTTGAATCCCATAAGAAACAGAATAGTTTGGACTAGACAAAAAAAGGAATACAGTATTTCACCGCACGCTTTTCAGCCTGTAACATCAGTCAGACATCCCCAAAATGTTGGAAAACAATGACAAAAGCCGCCTCTCCATTGGAAAAATATGGCTGCCCATTCCGAGGTAACGCGGAACAAAACCGAAATTCGAATCTTAGGTACTTTCGGATTCGGACGGAGTTGCCTTGCAGAGAAAATTGTCCGTAATAATCCATGGAAGCGAGCAGAATATGAAAGATACAGCCATACCGGGAAATATTGGAACGTTAAGCCCTTGAAATTCGATTCCGCTTCCGACGAAAGCACGCATTATGGGCTGTTCCAATTTCAACCGAGATGGAACACTACACGATATGGAATGTTCCGGTGTTCCATTCTATAATGTAACAAGTATATTTTACAACAGTGAACTGTGTGCTATTATTTTTTTATTTGACTTGTATGGGCGTCGTGATCTCCTCTACTCTAATAGAGGAAAAAGCCCATCATGCACTACAACTTCAACTACCAAAAACGTGAATAGAATGTCAGTTTCTTTCTATGTAATTATCGTCTGCCGTATCTGGGGGTTTCATTGCCTACATAGAAGACGATAATGATTACTACTTTTGAAGCGACAGATGTTGAATTTTCTTGATTTACTGGTAAATAATAACAAAAAAAGGCGGATAAATATGTATTGAATCTAATTAAATTTATTTGGAACAATTTTATTAAAGAAGCATAATAAAGACCATTGAATAATAAATAAAAATTAACGTGTTAGCTTATATTTTAGATGTAACTTGAATAAAGTACTTTTTTTTTCCATATAGAATTTCAAGAATAAAAATCATTAATAATTCTGCATATCTATAAAAATAATGAAATTATTACATTTTATTCGTGATAATTTCTATAAGAAATAGTTACCACTGAATACAATTATATTTGGAATATTTAGAAAACTTTGTTTTCGTTAATTGTCTTAAGAAATCATGTAAAAACTTGATGCCGCAAAACGAATACAATATAAATGTTAGACTTATATACCCAAAGCGATTTATATTCCAAAAAATGGTTCATGAATAGTAAGAGGCTCTCATGTGTCGCAAGGAAACATTCAAGCACCATTACCCCTCACAGATGTTGTCGGCAGCCAACAGTACTAAGCTCCTTGGTTTGTCACTCAACGATCATTTTTTGCACACGAGGGCCAATTAGAATTTTTGTAATTTGGAATGCATTTCGAACCATTTCAGAGATCCATGCCCCTGGTGGGATTCAAACCCACGAAGACAAGAGAGTTAGAAGTTCGTCTGCTAGGTCGGCTCAACAATATCTGGGATCGAATCTTTATCCGTCCACTTCGATGATCTTATCACGGTGAGTACTAAGTATGGTCCCTAACCATTGCTTAGTGAGTGGATAAAGGGTTACAGTATAAAAGTCCCATTTTGGCTTCTAAGAAATTGTCTGAGATTATGAGCTGCATTCAGTTATCGCAATATCCTGGAAAACTCTAAAACCCGGCAAATTTGTTTATGCAAGCAGAAAGGCAACACGTCATTCAAAGAGCATGCCCTGTTGAGACTAGAATCGAAATCTTCTTTTTGAACGTTAAAATTTAACCACTAAACAATGAAGAGCTTCGGCCACGCCTTGCTAAAACTAACTATTAATACAAACAATGTAATAAATAATATTGTAAATTATAGTTTAACAAAAAAAAAGTCCACGATTTTAATGTATCAATCGCATGGCGTCAAGTAATTTCGAAGAATTATTTTTAATTTCCATTTATATTATTAAAATAATTTTTAAACAAGTTTTTTTTTCAGGCAAGGCTATAAAGACAATGACAAAACGTTTGCAGTTTTGAATATAACATAACTTGGCATATTTATAAGTAATCGACTAATACTGCAACCTATTCCAAGTGCCTCAGTCAAAACAATGATAACATCATCTGTGACATCATAGTGTCAATCATATTCCTATATCAAAGAATACATTTGTCGCCCGCCCCGTCTAGTGGTTAGAGTGCCTGATTGCGGATAGGGAGGCACTGGGTTCGAATCCCAGCTTAGTCATGGTTGTACTGACTATCCTGTTTTTGTCCTTTCTTTGTATGAATGGGTTGTCTACCCTATAAACGGGTCCCTATGGCATCTGTGTACTGAAGAAGTCGGACTCCACACCAAAATGTGACTCAGTTGGAAACGTGGTGCAGCGCACCCCATAATGTCAGCCTAGCTGGCACAAGACAGCAAAAATGACATTTACCAAAAGTAATTTGACCAATTAGGGCACCACACTGAGATGAGAGACGCAAAATGGGCGGAGTCGAATTGATATCATAGAATTCTGAAATATATTGCCTTAAATAAAAATGATATATACGAAATAAAAAGATAAAAGGCATCTTTTTTATATAAAAACAAAAATAATTGAATATGACTCAATCATTTCTAGCATCAGAAATGCATCAAAGACAAAATGTTTAAAAAATAGTTAACTTTCATGGCTGAATCGGCAGGGAATGTAATATATTAACTCAAGAGTACCGAATAAAAAAATGTCCAGCAACAAGTTACGTCTTGAGTGTTTGCTACACATGCGATGGTTTATACTGCTGCCACCGCAAAAGGAATAATTTTTCTCCGCCATTAACGAAATCATTAAGGTCGCACGCGAATTCTAAAAGGGGAAGGAAGAAAAGAGAATTTGAATATCGAAAACATAACAAACGAGTGAAGGCCTTTTCGAACAAGTCCCCGACACCGCTATTATTAAGATTACGGTGATAAATTGTCGTTTGCGGATAAACAAATTGGCCCTCTCATACAAAATGAATGAAAAGGGGACCCACAGAGAAAAATTATGAAGGCAATATACTGCGGAAAGAAAAAAAAGAATTGGTGAAAAATTTACGTTTTACTTTCGAAGTTAATACGAATATAACCGCAGGAAAGTAATTAAATGTCGCAATCTTTTATCCACTTGACGGAAAATATGCAAGTTCTATTATTATTAAAAGAAATTAGTTGGAATCCTGCTATGTAAAATTATTTACAACGTTTGGATAAAATAGTATAATAATTTATACATATAAATGAAAACGATCACTTCCATTGCCATTATATAGCTCCATATTTTTATTGTAAATTGCATTAATCGTTTCTTTAAAACTGCTTTTCATAATATCAGGAGTAATACTGCGCAAATAAATGATTTGGGGAGAGATAAATAAGTGGAAATCGGCCGCATCATTTTTTAAAACATCAAATAATGAGTAATGTGACAGTAATTGACTGCACTTAAGCGATCAAATGAAGCAAAATTACAGCGAGTGTTTCATAAAAAAATTTAAAAATAATAATAATAATAATAATCATTTTAATATCGATTTCTGACTACCAGATCGTATAAATGTAATAAATTAAATTATTAAGCCCACAATAGAAGTTTATAGCTAAAAATATAAACTATAAAAGTTTTGTTTGTAAATTAATTTTTACAAATGACACTAGACATAACATATGAAAAATATTATATAAATTAAACTTTTGTAAGACTTTTCTTGGAATTTATTAACAAATCCTTCAATAACTAAGAAAAAAATTAAAACTAAAATTGGAAATAGATGTCGTAAATAAAAATAAAAGACACACACACATATACATATCATTCTCATTAACTAAGTTAATCATAAGAGGACAATTAAGTTTTCATTAGTAGTAATTTGACACGTATTATTTAATTAACCTTTACCACAAATATTTCGCCAAATGAAGCGCTTTAGGGCCAAATTTTGCACTTTAGTGTGTGAACGCGTGTTTTACATTTTTTAATTTCAACGCTTATAAATTTTTGATTTAATATGAATTAAAAATAAAAGTTTTATCTACATTTCAAAGAAGATGTAATTTATTTACAATTTAACTCTTCTATTTTTGATACTTATTTATTATTATTTAGCAACTGCTCTATTTTTTTTCTTTTATATTTTGTAAAAAAAAAAGAAAAAAAATTAAAATTGGCGACATATTCTTTTGGTGAAAATGGTTAATGAGACAATACCCAAATACCATACTTTTAAAATAATTTAAAAATAATTAATTGCAGAAGCAAAAAATGAGTGTCATTATATATATAAAATCTGATAAATAAAATGAAAAAACAACAAAAGACACAAAATAAAAATTACATTTGATTTTTTTTAGAACCACCGACTAAACACACTCTTCCTAAGCAGTAACATTTCAGATTGTAACATCACCCTTTGAAACAAGTACATGATAAAAATTAAAATAAAAATATTACAAAGATAAAATGTGTGTTCACTTCATGTAATGAC
Source organism: Latrodectus elegans (assembly GCA_030067965.1). Taxonomy (NCBI): domain Eukaryota; kingdom Metazoa; phylum Arthropoda; class Arachnida; order Araneae; family Theridiidae; genus Latrodectus; species Latrodectus elegans. Next base: position 5,467,630 of record CM057819.1, on the reverse strand, counting down.
GATTTCCTTATAACTTGTGACCACAGAGACATCCGAGCGCCACTGCGGCTTAAATAAATCAATACAAACTTCCTTACCATTCGACGTGAACGTCCTCCGAGCTTACGAACACAAATTAAATTATCAGCAAACGGTCTCCGAGAAATTTCGTCTGCTTTTGAATCCACCAGAATGAAATGACAGTTACATTGTTGATGTGATTGCATGACGATAATTTTTTTTTTTTTCTATAAGCCGTTGTGTAAAGGGTTTGCCTCCACAATCCCGGTTTTCAATTTCTTTTCGACAGCGGTGACGGCAACGGGAAATGAGCGTAAGCAAACTACCGTGAAATGTGGTCGTCTGAAGTTTTGAATGAGAAAAATTCAGACTGACTTTCGTTTTCGTTTTAGAAGGAAAAAAACAAGTTACGTTACTTTCATTGAAACATTTTCTTTTAATGTTGTTGATTAAATATAATGCTTATCTGATTTTTAGAATTTAGCGGATTTTGCAATAGCTAAGAAAATTTTACTTTTGCAATACAGTAAACGATTGTTTTTCCGAACTTCTAATTTAGAACACTCACGTTTTTACGAACTGGTTGATTCTCTCTAGAATGCACTACCGTATACATAATGAAAATTTTAACTTCTATTTACGAAATAAATTTTTAAAAATCTCTCTTTTGCGAATAGTTTTTCAGGTTTATGACGTAATTTTATTTGCGTTTATGACGAATAGTTTCTTTGCAGTTTTTTTTTATTTTATATGGCTTGATGTTTTTCAACTTTGTTATTTAATTTTTTTTATGTAACACCTGAAAATTTGTTAAATATTGAATAATGAAAAGATACGTGCAGGCATTTCCAACATTGTGGGGACAATAGTCGAAGATTCATTGATATGAAACATTTAATGCGAAGGAACTGTGGTGCCCAAATTAGACACTTTTCCTGACGAAGACAGAAAAATATTTTCCCACTCTCCTCGTACTTTAAAACTGAAATGCTTAAACTTCAATAAAGAACCCCTTTTCTGCGTACAATTTCTTTCGAGGATTTTTCGAATATAGATTCACGTACAACAGAAATATGGGATGGTGAAAGTATTAAAAAAATAATGAGAAGGCTTACAGATGTATCGAACAAGAGAGTAATGCAGTGCAAAGAACCACCTGACAAACAAGCAACTAAATAGCTAACATAACTAAAGGTTTTTTATTTATTTATTTATTTATTTTTTTTTTTGAAAAAGCAACAAAATGCTTTTACATATTAAAGAAAAATAGAAAAATATAATTTAATAAATTAAGTTTTTAAATAATAAAATACAAATGATTACTTTATCATGATTTTTAGATTCATCAATACAGGAAAGTATAAATGTTGTTTTTAAGAATTCCGTTTTGCATGCTTTTTTCCTAATAGTGTTGTAGAAAAAGTTATTTATTCTAAATAACTTTTTTTTAGAATAGCAGTTTATTTGTGAAGAAAAGTAATTTTGGATACAAAAAATCGGATCTTTATAAGCTAACATATTATTTTTCTATTTTACGAACTGATTCGCAGCTCCTACGTGTTCGTAAAAACGAACGTCTAATGTATTACCAACATACAAAAGATAAATTTTTCCGCGTTTTCAGTTAATTTTTTTTAAATGAAAATTACAAAGTGTCTTAAAACTCTTGATGGTTTACTATCAGTCCTGGTTGCAGAAGGAAGTGTGATTAAAATGAGATAATAATCATAAAATTTGTTAAAATCGTTTAAAAAGTTGTTAAATGTAAATTTCATGAGGTCCCCGAAACTTATGAGTTATACGAGGGTCACTCTGAAATTTTTCAGATACAACTAGGTTTTTAAAGTTATACTTACAAAATTTTAAGTGTGTTCAAAGTAGTCTCCTTCAGCATCAGTGCACTTTTGTAGACGAATTTTCCACAGATTAAATGCCTCAAGCCATTCATTTCTTGGAACAGATGAAAAAATTGCATTTATAGCCACATCAATCTCTTCTGAATGAAAACGACGTCCACGTAAGTTCTTTTTTAGATTAAAGAATAACCAAAAGTCACACATAGCTAGATCATGTGAAAACGGCGGATGTTCGATCACTTTAATTTGCTTTTGTTTAAGAAACTCAATTGTTAATCCGGCTGTATGTGAAAATGCATTGTCATTGTGAAGCTTTAGTCCCCTAACATTCAGTTCTTGCAGAATTTCTGGAAGACATTTAGTGGTATACCAGTTTGCTGTTACTATCTTCTGTCCTTCCAACTTGATGGCTTTCACCAATCTCGTACTTCTGAAGAAAACGGCATACATCACTTTTTTCAGTGAGCGTTGTTTTTTCACAAATTTTGGCGTGGGATCATCTTCAAAGACCCATACTTTGCTTTCTTGACGTGTTGGGACGTCAAAAAACGGTATGTACGTTTCATCACCTGTTACAATTTTAGACATGCTGCGTTGGCCACCATCATTTAGCAATTTAGGAGTTTCTTTACTGATTCTGACACGCTTCTCTTTTTGGTGCTCAGTTAGATTATGGGGAACCCAACAGCAAACTATTTTTTTCTTATGTAATTCTCCAAGAATGATTTTGTGTATGGCTGTGGATCCAATGTTAAGTTCCTTCTATATCATTTGATAGGTTTAGCGATAATTATCAATTAACATTTTTCGTATGACAGTCACATTATCCGATATTACTGCCGACGGCGGCCTTCCTGTGTGTTCTTCATCCTGAAGAAAATTGCGACCTCTTCTAAATTCTCTAAACCATCTGAATATAGTAGCACGAGCTGGAGATTCATCTTCTAGATTTCATCCTGTTTTAAAATCGTAGAAAATCATAGCACGAAAATGTTCTCGCGTCAACTCCATTTTCTCTTCTATTTAAAATTTATTTTTCGCTAAACAAGTTGAAGTAAGTCAGTAAAAAATCGTCTTCTGTGTTAAAATACTTTGTATTTTAAAATTAAACCGTGATTTTTATTTTGTAAATTCTCGTCTGCGCGTATCTCAAAAATTTCAGAGTAACCCTCGTATTAATAGAAAAAGTTTCCGAATATATAAATGCACACAAAAATCATTGCTGTACGACTTTAAGCTTTTAGCATCCTGTACTTTTCCTCACCGAAAATCTCACTGCCTTGGAGGAGATTTGACGGGGTGCATTATAGCTTAAAAAACACGCCCCATTGTTTCCTAAATTTATCCTATTTTCAAAGATAACAATTTTTTTTAAACATCGGAGTCATAAAAAGTTACAACTTTATGAGTTATATTGGCAGTTGTAATTATTTTAGTTAGTGAACACAGCAGCACAAATCTTTGCCAAACAATTAACAGGATATTATTTTATAAACAATCCCGATATCTTGCCGCACGAAGCTATCAAAATCAAAAACGCTTTATAAAAATCAGTTATTTTTTTTCGTTCATCAGTTTCCGTTTAAAAAATAAAATTACGTGAAATTTTAACAAAACGTAAAATAGGGGATGATATAAAATTGTTCGGAAGGCAGTCAGCGCGTATTTGCTGAGAAATAAAAAGTAGCACTCTTTTTCAAATAGATTTTTGTTTATCGTAATTTTTAACGTTGTAAAGCTAAACATGATTAGAATGACTTCAAATCATGTTTCATTTTGTAGTCATTGGAAAGTTTTTTGCGAGTAGGTAAAAATTTCGCTATATGGTAGAAAATATTCAATCGCATTCTATTCTGAGTAAGTACGATTTTTTTTTTTTTTTTTTCATTTTAGCTACAAAAGTAGTGAAATACAACAAAAAATGATAATTACAACAAAACTTTTGCTTAAAGCAACAGAAATGGTTTATCAAAATAACAACCATAAATTTGGTATGCAGGTATTTAACAACAGGATTTGACTGTTAAATGGCTTACCTCCCACATATCAAGCTAGTAGACAAACGACTAGTACTATAACCTTCTTCTATCGCTGATTCGAGCCCACGACCTGTTGAACGATGCATCCTAAGCTCTTTTCGAGGATTCGAATCATAGATCGCGGGCTTGGATGTTTGTAGTGGTTTGTTTGTTTGGTTTCTCACTTAGCGAGCATTTTTTTTCAAACGAGGCTAAGCAAAGCGGGACTTATAGTTTAAAATGAATTCCGAACCACTGCAAACATCCCTACCCAAGGTAGGATTTAAACCTATGAAGGCAAGAGCACTAAACATACAGCTGCTAACTCAGCTGTTTGCAGTGGTTATGAATCCATTTTAAAACTGTAGATCTTAAATTAGCTTTTGATTATAATAAATGACCGTTGAGTGACAAATAAACTGCGGTCGGTATCAAAACAAAGCTTAAAAAATGAAACTTAAGAAAGACGAGGCAGATATTTTATAGTATAGTGTAAAAAGCCATATCAAAACAAGTCTATCCAGCAGATTTATATAAATAATGACCCCTCCTTGAGCGTGACATTTAAGAAAAACATCCACGTGACAGAGCACGCTAAACGAACACTAGGGTGTAGATACAAGGCATAGCAAATGCAGCAGTTCATAACAACCGCAGCTATTTTAGTAGAGGAGTGAATATATATAAGAAGAAAAATAAAGGAGGGGGTTTCCATAAGAACGGTCCTCCCAGAGGAAATTGCAGCCGATGGAAAAATATCATTAGCTGCCCTAACGACCCTGTACTTTATGCATAACCGCTCCCTCTTGCGCTGTTTGCTCTACTCGTGTGCTTTTACTCTTCCGCATACACACACACACAAGTTAAAGAGAAATATTAATATTCACTATTAATGAATATACACTACGCTGTTATAGCGATAAATCCTGCGGTTACAGTTCTCTGTAGCAGTTAATTCTTAATCTGCCTTAATATAAGCAAGGTTTGAAAAATTAATCAGAAATTAAAGTATTTTTTTAATAAGTCGTATTTGAAATAAATTTTTTCCAGATTCTGTTGGATAAGATTCTTTTGCTTATTGAAAATATGTAACTTTATAATTTTTATTAGTCAAAAATTAATCTTATTTTTTTCATTAATTAATAATTAAGATTACAATATTTCTAGAATTCATTAGCTATTTCTAGTATTTGCATACTGGCAACCTTATGCATTCTACCAGACAAATTAGCTGCCTTTCATATAAGTTTTAGTTCTTTACACAAGCTATTCCTATTTCTTAAAATATATCGGCTTTAATAGTTAACTTATTACCCTGAATCTACTGAATTTTCAAGAAAACATGAGATTAAAAAAGTATTTAAATCCGTTAGATTTTTTTAGTACTTGATAAAGTGCATTATTATAGATTCTGTAGGCGAAATATGTGAATGAACGTTTTCACAATTCATTATTTTTATTCTTAATTCATAGTTAATTTTAATCGTTCTTTTGAAAATAGTTATAAATTCTTCGAACTTGCGTCTTTATCGTGGTCTAGTGATAATTCTCAGAGATTAAAAATCGTTAAATATTTCTCTCTCAACTACAATTTTAAAAATATTTCTTAAAGGTATTATGAAAAGTAACAAGTTTGATATAAATATAAGACAGCAGACAAAAATGTACCCGTCAAATTACTGCCATATCTAAATCTTCCCTTTGCGAGTGGAGTAAGAGTAATTACAAATAAATGCTACGCTAACTGTATGCAATAAAGTCACGACAATCATTATTTACATTTACGGTTTTAACTAACAAATAAAAATAGCGCAGATTAAAAAAATGCATTAAAAAAAATTGAAATCTTTCAAAACTATAAAATAAAGCAAACAAAAAATAATTCATTTCGAATTCTAAGAGTTCAACAGACATTTTTTCTAAATATGAGAGTTAATTGGACCGTCATTTACAGTTTAAAGCGGATTATGAACCACTACAAAATTCGAAATTGGAGGTTAGAATCGAAGCCAAGAGCTGGAGAATTAGAGGCAAAAGCACTAATTATTCAGTTACTCACTCGTCACAAATGAATAGCAATTTAACCATGGCCCCTACTGGTATGTTTTTCAAAGTGCGAATATTATAGCAACTGTTAAATGAATGATGATTTACAGCATTTTTACTTTCATCTAAATCAGTGTTGTCCTTAAAAGTTTTCTTGCTTTCTTCTCTTTTTGCTGAGAAAAGAAGAACCACGACCTTATCAAAATACTCCCCCCCCCCCCAAAAAAAAGAAACAAATCCTTTTAAGAAAAGACTTCAAGACAGATGAAGCCACCTTTAATTACTGCCACGCTATCATCCAGTTCAGTATACTAACTGGCTTATAAAGTTTTATCTTTAAAAAATGACGGAAACCTGTATATCAAGTGGATTGTATAATAAAGTTTTAAACCACTAAAAAAAAAAAAAAAAAACATTATGAAATCGTATCTTTTATTTAAAAACGTTAAATATGAGATAAACACTATTAAAAAAAGGATGATACTCTAACATCTGGTAACAGTGTGCTTATAACTCCTTCTTCCCATTTCATCAGACGGGGAAAAGGGAAAATTACCCCTTCTCTTCCACGAAATTCCTTCCCAAACAGATTTTTTTTCTTCCGTATAAGATCTGAAAGTGGGACGGGCGTCCAATCGGCGAGTGCCACGTCAGTGGGGAAATATCTCCGCTCAATTGAATAGAGAAAGGAACTGGCAAGTGCGTAAAATAGCATGAAAAAAGTAGGAGAAGAAAAAACATTTTTCAGGATTTCCACTGGAGCATGCACACATTTTATTAGAAAAGCATTTGCTCTCGAGTTCTCATTTTCCCGAGCTGCGATCCTCAGGTTCAATTTTCTTGCAGCAAAGAATGTCTGAAGTATTTTTTTTATGGATTTTTTTCTCTTCTAGAATTAAAGTAAATAGAAGAAAAAATAATATTTTTGTTTTTACAATTCGGAATTCACACGTAAAACATAAATATGATATTTCACAACTTGTAAATAATTTATTTAACTCTAAAATTTTGGTAGAATTGTTTTTATTTGATATCATCAATTCTAGAAAAAAATAAATAAAAATATAAGGACCTAAAGTTTTTATCGAAAGTTAAATAAACTAACCACCTATTTGTACCTACATATACGCACATGCAGGAGAGCTCCGGACAGCATCTTTAGGTTTTGCATTTGTATGGGGAAAACAACAATTTTCAACCTAAACATCATCAAGATGCTGCATTGAGACTGATAAATAACTATTAAAATTTTTGACAGACAGTGAAATGGATGAAAAAAAAAATTTTTTTTTGACAACGAATAAGAGGTGCTATTGTAAAAATGTGTTCCACTGTACTGCACTAAGATATATATACACAGAAGATGGCAAGCACTGAGCCAATTGTGGGAGTGTACTTCCTTCTTCTTGAATAGCGCGGAGTTGGTTTCAATTGGTTCCTAAGAGCAGCTGCATGGAGGCCGCAACAAGGGATCCGGCAGAAGACCCGCCAATTCCCAAAAGTATCATTTCAAAGGAGGAAACTGCGAGCCCACGCGTCCCAGCTGATCTTCAGTGAAAATGACGAATCTTCGATGAAGTCGGATTTCGGACCTTCTACTTTCCAATAATGAGAATGATGCCTCAGCCCACTATATTCAATGATGTAGATTGGAACTAATGATGTCATAGGCAATGGCAACACACACAATTAACTGGAACTTTTGGATCAGTTATCTAACGGAGATGGTTTCTTTGCTTGTTTATCACTCAATGGTTATTTATTTATTTTGACACACCAGGACTCCTTTGACCGGGACTTATGATTTGAAGTGAATTCCGAACGCCTACAAACAGTCATGCCCAAGGTGAGTTTCGAATTCATAAACTGTTGAACCATTCCGCTGACAGAGGGGGAGAGAGGGTGAAGTTTTTGAGTCAAAGAGAGAGAAGAGTTGGTTGGTTTGTTCTTGATTAACAGGTGTACCGGAAGTGTGGCTTCCGGTTGATGTAAAATAGATATCTTTTCAAAATGTCTAAATTAATGTTGATACGTTATAAATGTAGAGCCTAAACGGAATGTGTCTTGGGTCATTCAATTATGCTACTATGAGACGGCAGGACCATGAGAACGAACACACAGACACAGTGGCAATTTTTTTTTTTACACGAGGGCTTATTTAACTGGAACCTATGGTTGAAAAGTAGTTCCGAAGAGAGCCGGAAACGGAAGATAAAAGTCAAATCCACATACTGCTGCTCTAGATATTTGGCTAACAGCTTAGGATTACTAATTAAGTGATATTTCGAAGCACTATACTATCCACAAAAAGTATTAATATAAAGAAAACATAATTTTCGGCCAGCGTAAGACCAATCTTGATAATTGAAGAGTAGCAACCTATATAAATATAAGTTCTGCGGTGGCCTGGTTGGTTAAGGCGTCGTTCTCACTATCGGAAGGTAATGAGTTCGAATTCAGGCTTAACTGAAAATCCGTCCTAAAGATGGCTGTGTCACGTTAAAAATGCCGTGGTCGCGCAATGTCCTCCAAGTGAAAAGACACTTCTGGGGGTGGCAGGTACTGGGATCTTTTTCTGATGAGCTTACACAAAACCTAAGCGCAGTCTCACTGTTCAATAACCTTTGAATACAGAATTGGTTTGCACTCTACCTTTTGCAGCAATTATCATGTGAAATGAATTTATAATCACCATAAGTATGCATTCGTACACACAAACTGAAGGCAAGACTACTTGAGGCACTAACACGGTGAAGTCGTATTAGGAATCCTTTCTTTTAAACTATTTTAGTAGATGGCGAATCCCAATTAACTAGATTGACTTTTCATAATTTAATGAACATGAATTAGAAAAGCCGGAAATAAAATAATAGTTAATAAAGAAATAAGCCCTAAGAGCTTCATTTAAAAATAATTCACCGAAGGAAAGAGACCAATTATCCTTCTTCTTAATTTTTTAGCGCATTTACTCTCAGCAGGAATAAAAGAGTAACTGTAACCGAAGCAAAATTTATTCCTGCGTTTTACAGGAAAAGCGAACCGAGCGGCGATAAAAATGTCATTCCTCATCCTCTGGCCATTCATCATACCCGAAAGCAGAGTCCAGGTTCATACCATAGTACGGGCACCGATCGAAGTCTAGCACATCCGCCCCAGGCGCCATTTTGCGAAATTCCACCATCAACCACCTTCCTCCTTCACATAAACCAAAAAGAAAATTGGGAAATACTTTAGTGAAAGGGGTAAGGAAGAAGACACGATATCAGACAAATTCGACCAAAGAAAATCTTAAGCTTCTCAATGTCAATGTAAGGGGGTTGTTACCATCCTTGGTGTATTTACACATACAAATCCATCGAACTTGCCCATAAAATGTGACAAAATTTCCTCATTTTATTGAAAGCTCATAGATACAAACTTTTCTTTATCATAAATATCGTATAAAAGAAAATTTGTAGAAATATTATAAATACCTTTGTTATGCAGAAGTAATGATAATAATAAACTACGTTATAATGAATTTTCTATAAAATTCATAAAAATAAACTTCGTTATAATGAATTTTCTATGAAATTCATTATAACGAAGTTTATTATGATTAAAATTAAGTTAAAGAAAATCTTATAGAAGTATTAAAAACATTCATTTTATAGAAAATTCATTATAACGAAATTCACCTATGATGAACATTGTGTTAAAGAAAATGTAGAGAAAATATTTTTAAAAAAATGTTCGCTAAACTGAAAATTCATAGTAATGAAATTTTTTAAGAAAAACATCATTTTCAAAACAATTTTTGAAACATACCGAAAACATTAGTTATAAAGAAAATTTTATGATAAAGATTGTATTAAAGAAAATATTAAAAAACGCTCGCTACAGTAAAAATTTCCTTAGTAACGAAGCTTTCTCCAACAGAGTTGATAGAGCACCTAAACGTATTTATATATGAAAATAGACTTTTACTTGTAAGTATTGATTAACAGGTATTTTTTTTAAATGATAGAAAACCTGCGTTATTTGAACAATAACAGATTCGCCTTAAATGAGATTAAATCAATATTTATGAAGAATAGGGATACTTATTGATTAAGTGTTATCAGCCGAAATCAAGGATATAAAGGCAAATTTTTTGCGCAGGTTTTCACACCCGTCGAACACAACAACTCTGTTACACTAAAAACCAAAGCACGCACTATTATAGATAATAATTCCCTCGGCGGACTATTATCAAATCTGTCAAGTTGTATTATTTTAGTAATAAACTGTTTCATCTAGCTAACAGCCATAAAAAAATTCCGTAATATTCATAATTAAATAATAATGAAAAACACGGAAACAATGAAATAAGTAATAATTTGTACCGGTAGGAGGCGCTGTATCAGCTGAATGGCACCCAGAATTGAATTTTATATCTGGTGACATATGCAGGACCTTACAAAAAATATTTTTTTATTAAAATGTGCATTGTATACAGCATGGAAAATTTTCTCATTCTGATAACGTATTCAAATCAAATATCAATTCATAAAATAAATCACTAAATCAAATTAAATATATAAATAAGTAAACAAGAATTAGTAAATACTTATTCAACAAAGCGAGCAGTTACAGACATTCAATTTCCGGATATAAATGTTCCATTGTTTGTAGTAAAAAGATAAACTCAATTCACTTCAGCTTTTGCAACGCGAGCAATTGAAATATCGTTTGCTCAGCAGTAAGCAACATAGATTTAATCGAATGAGGGAGAAAAGCGTGGCATGAGAATGACATGAAGAGTACGTAGCAGCAATAAAATGTTCCATTGTTTATTGATTTTGTCTAGCAATCCCTGGCCGATGAACCCGGCATTAGATCAATTACCTAAAGTGCAAGCGGCTTATATTAAATAAAATTCATAGCTATAACATCATCTTTTGAATCAAATAAAAAGGCTGGGAACATTTTTAATTGTGATCATTTTCTATATGTTAAGAGTTGAACTGAAGCAAAAAGTCATAACTAAATTACATTTTCAGTTGCCGATTCCAGATAAGATTCAATTGATCAGCAGACATTAGTTTAGATCTAGCAATCAACTGAGTTCAAATAATTAGAGATCAATCCAATAACTTCATGTCTACTTGACACATTTTTTTTATGCTATGATAAGGAATTTTTATTAGTAAAAGCTCAAAAATTCACAAAAAACATCAGTTGTATATTATTATCATTCACGGGTTTCTCTTTAGGGAGGTTCTCCCACCACAGACACTAGAGTCGTATTCAGATGTTGAAAGGGAGAAAACCAGAAAACTGAAGCACCCACAATCTCCCAGTAAAGCATGCAATAAAAAAATGAAATATAGCCTCAATGATCCGTTGTTCAATAATGATTCAAAGTTGGTGCATTTTATTCTGAAACCTACAATTAGGGCACAGAAATTCCTGACTAAGTGGTATGGCATAGTGGTGCCTCAGACTGTACCTCAAGGTTAACGGGTTTGGAATACTTGCCCATTATCAAGCACCTCGCCATTTTAAATATAGTCGCGTGACGTGGTCATACCTGTTCCTTCTCTCTACATCCAACTCCACACCAGCAGTTAGTAGAGGGAGATTGTGGTCATCCTCCTAATCACTGCCCACGGTAGATCAGCATTTCACGGATGCATTGGAAACGTATCATCAGGCTATTAGCTTCAATGGCATCAAAACCAAATGTCGTACAAGGTTAAATGAGGTAGCCGACACGTGTGAACTGCCACAGTTTTCTCATTCCCACACAATTAATTTTAAAATGCCCAAACCTTCTCAAGACGGCCCTGTTTAGTTATTAGAAAATCAAATGGCTTTGATTATTTCATTCGAGCTTTAGAAACTATCATCTTTCGTTAAGTAGGTCTTGTATATTTGTAGGAAAGCACCATCTTCAATAAGAGAAACAACTAACTAAAACCAAACAAATTTAAAAAAACATTGTAAATAAAATTAGAAAATTTAATTACAATGTTTTTTTTTTTCTTTCTAACTTAATTTAGAAAATAAAAAACTCATTAATTTATTTACCTAAATGTAATTATTTTAACACGATAGAAAATATATATAAATTTAAGCAAGTTGTTGCAAATTCAGGCAATATTTCACAAAGAGAACTTATCAAATAAAAATAACCTCCTTCACTCAGCTGACTGATTATTGATGGAACTTTTCAAGAAAAGCAGTACTTCTACCTTTTATTTTTGCATGCAATTTTGTTTCAGATTAGAACCAGTCGCAAAATAATGCAGACAACAAATAGACTTGTTTTATGAGCAAAACACAGCATTAATGGTGTTTTGCACCATTTAATTATAATTTAAGTAAACAGATGCTTAGAGAGTTTTGGTCCCAAATGATAGTTTTTTGTGAACATTATAAATTTCTTAATCGAGTAAATTAATAACAGAATGACGTTGCAAAAATTTTTTTTAAACATCCACTGCGCACTATTGCCTCACAAGAAGACATTTTATAAACAAATGGATCTTTATGGGTTACAAAGGAGAAAACTCGGAAAATTCCTAAAATTAGAGGAGAAATGCCAACTGTTGTGCATATACAAAGTAGAAAGCAACACTTACTTGCCATTGTTCCGAAATGGTTCGGACTGAACTATCATCAGCTTTTGGACGCGAAGTTGGGTGGATAGTTTAATGTTGTAGGCATTTTAATATCCAGATGGGTAAACTGCTTTATCCACACACACACACAGGAGAACTTATTAGTATATTTTTATACGACTCTTTATAGGTTATTCAGGCATTGCAAGGGAGTAAACCTGAAAAACTTCCAACTACTTAGTAATCATTACGCATGAAGAATCACTTCTTCATGCGTAACATCCGTTGTTTAACAATAATTGGTACAGAGTCTGGAACTTTTCGCACTGAGGAACATGGATCTAAAATAAAAGCAGGTTGAAACCAAAGATATTATTTCGCTTTATTATCTTTCCAAGGTAGCGTATTTTTCGATAGGACATTTCCTGCAATCTGTAAAAGTAATCGCGAAAATTATTTTAATTCAAGCCCTTAAAACGAGTCAACAAAATTAATCAAGTTGAGAAATACCTTAATGTGACTTCCTAAATACATATTCATGAAAAATTAATTATAAAAAATAGATTATACTAAAATTTTTCTCTATTCTTCCCATTTAAGACACAGACTATTAATAATAATTATTATAATGCAGTAACTTTTTATTCAAAGAATTAAATACTTGAATTATTCAATGCTTTGAAAAAAAAGTTAAAAAAAAGAGTAAAAAATTTAAGAAATGAAAAGAATAATTATTTTGAAACGAAACAAATATATAATCTTGCAAAATTTTTTAATTCCTGACAATGTTCCTCGGTATCAAATAATTCATTACTTTTTGAGTTTCGAAAAAGAAATTACTAAACATCCAAGAATAAAAATGAACTAAATTATTCGTTCTCTCTTCATTCGAAAACGATTTCTGGAAATCAAATAGTTTTCGCCACTTTGGCGATCCGTATGCTCAGGTATATAAAACATGTTCTTCCACTTCCACCAGAGAAAGAAATTCGATATTTAGGAATACGAAAAGCAAGCGATAAAACAAGAAGAAACATTCAAAGAAAATAAAAATATAAATAAAACAAATTCCTCTCCTTACTCCGCACCGACATACATCTGAAATCACCCTTCTTCTTTATCGTTTGATTTATTTCCGAACTAGAAGAAAGCTGCGCGTGAAAAGAATTTCAGATTTTTTTTTTCTTTAAAAAAGTGGGATTCTACTTTTATGTACAACTTTTTTGAGTTGATTTTCGTTCTTCTTTTCAAACATTTCTTTTCTCTTTTTCCGATTGATTTCAGGAAAACGAAAAATCCTTTTTTGGAAAGCAAAGTTCAAAATATAAAAAAATAAAAAAATGGATATGAAATCGTCTGCTTTTCAAGAAAAGCAAGTCAGATAAAAGAGAAATCTAATTTAGAGGTTTTTTTTACATTTTCGTTCTTATGACGTCCATTACAAGTGCATTAAAAATAAATAAATTGAATCTGCGATTAGTAAAATCAAATAATTGACTTTAGACACATGTTTATTTTCTCACTTAGCTTTATAACTTTTATTTAAATTGAAATGCGTACCAAGAAATATTGACAATTAAGTTATTCAAAAGTGTCGATTATATAATCAAATCATTGACTAAATTAATCCAGGAGAAAATATCTAAAGAGAATATTTCAATGCAGAAAATAGGATGCAAATTTTCCTTTAATCAAAAATTCATCATAAAATGTATAACTTTAAAGTTATTTAAAAATAAATATACAATAATCAAATTATTAATACTATATTTTGGGATATTTTAGTACCGAATTTTCCTAAAAGCATAAGACATAAAATAAATAATTGAATGTCTTTGATATCACTAAATCAAGCAGTGTCAATTAGCAGTGTTTTGCTCTGATTATTAAAACTTTATTCGGCTTTTTGTCACAAATAACATTTTGAAGGACTGTCTATAGCGAAACTCTTAAAACAAACACACACACACACACACATATATATATATAAGTGAACAGATTCGATAGTAAAAGATTTTTTTTAACGGCGGATTCAAATATATAAAAACGGAATACAAAAAATCCCAGCGAATCTTATAAGTAGGAATGTACTCAACACATAGGATGTCCCAAATTCGATTCCATCGACTGAAAAACAATGAATTTGAAAGGGTTTAATCGCTTCGATACACAAGAGAAATAAATCACGCGGGATTTTTCAGAGTTTCTCTCCTTGAGACTCGACATTTTCAATACACTGCGATTATCATAAAAATAGCCTTGTTGCGTAAATTATTAACAACGCTGTATCAAAAACAGACACCAATTCTTAGAAGAAATTATTTGCTACACGTTTTCATGAACTATGAATGCGACTGAGGTTCGTAGTTCAAAACTCTTGGAAAGAGCTTTTAAGCTTCCGCCGCGCATTTTTGGTTTTGCAAATAATTTCCATCCACAGTCACACATATCAAAGCCCAGAAAATTCACAAGCACCCACTTCAACAGAACTCACATCACATGAAAAAAGCAGAAAGCGTCGACTATTAGCAGGATCAAACTCATAGGAGCGGAATCTTCTGGAATTGAGCAGCAGGAGAGAGAACTGTTTTCTTTATACGCGCCTTCTAGAGTGGGTGCTTCAAAGTTTTCCCGGTTTTTTCCCTTGCGATGATCCTATTAAGTAGGATTAGGGCTTCCGAAATGTAGATGCTCAACTGCCTCAGAGGAATCAATTTTAACTCTGTCCGCTTGACGGTGTCAAATATACACGATTCAATAGAATGAAGTTAAGAAGAAATCTTCCACCGACAGATACTTGTAGAAATGAAAACTGAATGCGGTAAGGTGAAACGTGGTGTTCAGTAATGTACCACCAATATCAAACACTTCATCATTTAAATTATAGAAAAGTGGCGTCATCAACAATTTATCTGGCAGTATTTTCCCTCCTCCATTAAATATCAGTCTTTATTCAACGTACCCTTAAACACTCTCAAGATGGCTGTTTTTAGATTTATAAAGAAAAGCACGATTAAGGCATTTTATCCCTTAAGCGGGTCGACAAAACTGACAACCAAGTATGCTGGAAACTATGGAAACACTTACCTGAGGCGAATGATTCCCAGGGGCCTAAGTCATGAAAGCAGATGTGAAAATCAGGTCCCTTTTACGGGCTGTTGTGCCACAGAGTTGAGTTTACTCAACAGTAGCTCAATAAAGAAGATTACACGGAATGATTGAGTTTGGTGTGGAAGCGGTTTCAAACATTTGCATCGCTTATGTGTCTGAACAAAGCAGAAATGAAACTATGTTCATCGAGAACAGGAAACCGTGCAGAATTGAGTTAGTGGAAAGCTACAGGTTCTATCTGAAGAACCGTTGAGCAAAAAGGGTTGCGTTTCTTTCTTTGTGCGCACGTCTGTTTGGTTGACAGCTGGAAAGTCCTTCCAGAAGGTACGGATGCAGTGGATGTTAACAGGAAAACCGATAACATTCAGCTATTATGAACTTTTCAATGTGCACTATCTAAAGTGAAATATTTAAAATTTCTTGAAATATATTCAAAATTTAAAATATACACATCTCAACACTATTTACTTGATGCCAAAAATCTATAGCTAAACATTTTTTTTCTATATTTCCAAAACAGAATTTTATTATTATCATGTCACGCTTCAAAAATTACTAAATTTCATCCAGCATTCCAAAAGAAAAATCCTGACGGGAGAAATTTTGGGCAAGATCCAAAAGTTTAACGGTATCATAACTGGGAAATGACAAATGCATTTCTTAAGTTAGAAATAGCAGGTGGCATATGTAGAACAAAATATTCTATTCTATTTTTCTTTCGCCAAATTTTTCAAGCTAGGAGCATAGCCACAGTGATATAAATTACTTTCTAAAGAAAACTGGAACTGTCATTTCTTTACAACTCAAAAGTGAAGGTTGGGACGCTTTTAAGACAAATTTATAAACAAAGGAACTTTTTAAAATTCAGCGTCTGACATAACTTGCGACATCTTTCAGAGAAAAAGGGAACATTAAATAAGATATACTTCTCATTTGAAAATGGAGTGCTTGACATCATGGTTCTCTGAGAGATCAAAATTTAAGCGATTGTCATAAGCATGGCTCTATCTATGAAATTCAGTAAAATATTCAAATGAAATTTCAACAGATCAAAAAATATAAATAAACCATCCAAAATCGATGTCTTTTCTCCGCTTAAATTTTTAGGCTATTATTATTATTATTCAAAATTGCCCCTGAGAATGGTACGAATGCTAGTTGCATATTCCATCACTAAATGTCGCTATCACTTGAACATTTACACATAATTTGTTTCCTGATCGATAAAAAATGAAGAGAAATTTAAACAAAAGTTTCATTTTAGAACATATAAGGATATCTAATTTTCCTTTATAATGGCGGAAAAATTAAAATATTTTGAAATTGATGCAAAAATTATCTTGCACAAATAAAAAATTTAAATGTGTATCAGATTTTCAACAAATGAATTAAAGAATTGAATTCGACTAACAAAATTCAAAATCCTTAAAAAAAAAAAAAAAAAGAAAAATATATATATATATTTGTTACGCATGCGTTATTCTTTGAAATAAATTGCAACACTTTCATGGAATTATAAAATGTTAATGCATGAAGATTATTTAAACAACTAATAACAAAATGAAATATTTTGAAAGAAAAATTTCAAAAAAAAAATAAATATTTAAAAATTTTTTTTTTAAAAAAATAAGTTTAAAATTATAAAAAAAGGATATTATTAAAATATTTTTTCTCAATTTAATAGCATTCTTCAAATTAAGAAATCATTAAAAAGTACAAGAAAAAAAACTAATCACAATAAATTTAAAAAAAAAAAGATTTCTTTATTAAAAAATTATTAAAAGGAGTTTGAAAAATGCTTGGAAATATGGAACTGCATAACTAGAAAATATTAGTATATTTTTTTTTAAAAAAAGATTTTCGCATAATTTAAAATTCCAGAAATAAAAAGCGTAAAAACAAAATAAACAACATTTTAATCACAATTCCAAACATAAAACCTATATATATTCAGGTTTATTTTAAATAATAAAAGTTGTAAAAATGAATGATTTCAAATGAAATGAAAACATAACATCAAAAAAGTTTATTTTTTTCTAGCTTCTTTTTTATATTTTAAATCATTAAGAATTTTTTTTTTTTACATAGCCTTTAACTCAATTAATGAAAGAAACAGAGAAATTCATATGAGATTTTTTTTTTATTAAATCAGTAAAATTAAAAAAAGGCGTAAAAATGCATCTCTGCAGGGAAAATGAAGCAGGGATTTTATTCCCTAATATTAAAAAAAACAGGAGTTTTGTTAATAGCAAATTAATTTGATTAAACAGTCAGGGTAATCTTTTACGCAAAATTTGTACTATAATCTTCTTATATCGATTTGCAAGTATCGATCTGTAATCGATAAATTATTACGATTGAGAGGGAATAGCGAGGGAAAGTTAACCACACAATCAAAGTAAGAAAATAGGAAAGCGTTGCCTAAAACCACTCAAGGCTATTTGTCATTTCAGGGGAGGAGGTTATTTTTTATGTCACGGAAAAGAGTTCCTCCATCCAGAAAATGTCTATAACATAACAATAAAAAAGTGAATGAACTGTAATTCCAAACGACATTCGAATATTGAAAAGAGAAAGAATTAGTTTGTCACAAGTATATATATATATATATATATATATATATATATATATATAGGTGTGTTTTAAAAAAAAGTATATATTTAAACAATTTTTGAAGCCTGGGGAACCGTAGTTTTCCCAGTTTTCCATGGGTATTTTACGTACTTTCAATACAAGTGTGTCAAGTATTACAAGAATATTGACGAGACTTAAAGAAAATATTCATTAATTTTTTTAAGTATATTAATATTTTCAACGCTCTCAAACTAGCCACCGAGTATTTGTGAACAATACTTTGGTCCTCTTGGTAAACTTGATGAATCGGTGTTTTCTAAAAGGTAAAATGAAGACCATTCATTTTCAGTATTAGGCAGGAATTAATATTCATGCCCATCAAAAAGTACTTTGATCCCGCAAGTCGAAGCCAAGCCACCCCATTTTCCAGGTTATTCCTCCTGATTTATTATCACCTCCTGAGCCTGCATTAATTCCAAATCAGCGACCGCAGTTTGGCGAAAATATTTTCTAATTGGCTCCCTCGCTGCATTTTATACTTAGTATAAGTCATCGGACGAATTTCTAAGAGAACACACAATTTTAATTTCTCTTTACCAAAATGACATTTTTGAAAAGTTCCTGGTTATTAAATATAAACAGTTTATTTCATGAACAAATATATTAATTGGATATAAGATAGGAGAAATTTAGTTTTCAACTTATAAACTTCATGAATATTATTAAAATCTGGAGTGCATTAACACAATTCTTTGTAGCAAATGAATAAAATCTTTCGGGCTAAAATTATATTAAGAATTATTTTGTTTATTACTTCAAATAATTTTTCTTGATATCAAAATTAAATATTTTAATATTAAGAAAAATAATTTAATTATCGTAATATTAGAATAAAAGGTAGGCCCATAAATATTTCATAACATTGTTACACGTGACATCAGGAAAAAATTGAAAAGTAGAACACCATGTTGGGCTAAGCGGTTTTATTTTGGTTCAGTCACATTTTAAATTTTCTAATTAAAATTCTGTTAAGATGAAATTATTTTTCTTGATATTAAAAACTTTAATATTAAAAAAAAATTAATTTAATTTTTTTACTTATTTTTCACGACTTTTAAGAATTAAATAAAATTTAAGTTCTCTTAAAAGTGAAGAAAATTAAGTAAAGGATTAAGATATGTCTGTTCAAATATGATGTTTCAGAAAAAAAATCAAAAGGCAAAATGACATGTTAGGCTTAGGGAGAGGTCAGTTTTTGGTTTACAAATCGACGATCAAATTTTCAAGTAAGATACACTTCAATTAGGATAAAATAAGAGACTTCACAAGAGCAAAAATTACTTTCTCATCTAAAGTTATGACGATAAAAGAATATACGTAAAGCAACAATTTAATTTGTACGTATGCGCATTTCAGAGAGAGCAGCTTAAGAAAAATAAAATGCACTTTCGAATTTCGATACAAGAAAAAATAAAAAAACTTAGTTTTTTTCATCAAAACAAAAAGCGAATGATTACGCATTTTTTTATATCACGATTAAGATGACAGAAATGAAACAAGTAACGTAATTTAAAATTGGACGTAATAAATTATTAGCAGCACCATTAATTGCCATGATGCAGTCATTCAGGTTTTTATTTACACACACACAAAATATGTTAATATTTTTAAAAAGTGAACTAAATAAACAGAAAAATAACATAAGATTTATGATCAAACTTTAATGAATTTCAATGTTTTTGTTCACATTGTAATTGCCACAAATAATGCCCGACAAACACGTGCGAGTGAATTTATTTCATTGTGTATTATACAGAAAATTCTTAACGATAGTAACATATGAAGGAAATATCACTTTTTAATGTATTTCGAAAAATAGGTAAAAATATCACCTGACCAAGAAAATAAGGAACATTTCAAAAACTGACACAAGAGAATGCATGCATGCGTATATTTCATGAAAACCCCAATGGTATCCTAGTTGGCGAAGGCGTCTTTTTATCATCGGAAGGCGATGAGTATCGATTTCTCAGCTTAACATAAGATCTGCTGTGTTCATAGAAGACAGCTGGGGCTCCCTCTGATGCCAATATGAACGAGGAATTTCTCTGGCAGTGGCAGGTAAATTACAAAGGCTGCTCACCCAATAACATTTCCACCTAACTGGTAGATCCGAGCTCAGTACGCCAGTGCAGACAGTTGTAGATGTGCAGTTTAATGTGACCAACGAAGATAATAATACTACTATCTAAAAATGTGTGTTATTTCGTGATTTCTGGAAAAATTGTGCACGATTTGTTATTTTTTGATTATCGCACGCTAGACATCGGGTTATATGATAAATTTCGATTCTACAATAAATATAACTTTGTCCTAATTTGATGTGCTACAATTAATTTGATGTTGACACAAGATTATCAAAAAGCTGCGGTGGCCTTAGGAAGGTAATGAGTTCGAATTTCAGTTTGAACGAAGATCTCTCGTGTTCCCTAAAGGCTGCTGGGGTACATTAAAATTGGACATGATCGTACTATCCTTCAAATGAAACGATATCTCTGGGGATGGCAGGCCAAGTATTGGGAATCTTCTGCTTGGTCTGTTTCAAAATCACGAAGACTCCTCCGGGCTGCTTCTATCTAACTGGTATAGCACAACTCAGTGTTAGGTATAGGGTAGCATGCAGGTGCAACAACATAAGATTATCATACTTCCCTCTATATGGACAAACAAACACACACTTGTGGCAGATATCGTTTTAAAGATGAAACTTGCCACCATAGATGGATGGCACACGTATAGATTTGATTTGTTTGTCGCTCATCAATAATTTTCGCAAGATAGCGAATTAGACCTGGAATCATAATTTAATGTAAATTTGCGCCATTATAAACAAAATTGAGTTCATGAGCTAATGAATTGGAGACTACAGAGCTATTGAAAGCTGTGGCTTATACTTTTGGAGGATACTCTTCCATTCCATTCGATTACAGCAGTAATATATCCATCTCCTACAATGATCATAAGCATCGAACGATCAAATAAATGAGTGAAAGTGATTTGGAATCGATTTTTTATTATGAATACAAAAGAATCCAGCAAACATATAGTTTATTAACGGAATTTCACTGACTCCGGCATCTAGCAAAGGCTAAGCAACATAATCGTAACACATATATCAAATCGTCCTCTGTCAATTCTATAAATTTGTTTTTTTGCAAAACCAAATTTCTAAGCAACTTTTAACGGCTGTTATTTTAAATTCCTTCATACTTGAGAAATGTTGCTTTTCTAAAAGATTTCCTGCTGTTTACGGCATGAAACTATGGCTGATCGTTGCACAACGCAGTTGGTCTAGTTGGTTAGGTCATCAACTTCATTACTGGAAGCAAGTGAGCTCGAATTTCAACGTAACCGAAGATCTATCGTAACCACGAAAGGCTCTTGAGGTTCGATAGCTAGGCCATGGTAACCATGTCTTTCAAATGAATATCTTTCTTCGGGTTTGGACAAGTCAAGCGTTGGGGGAACTTCTTGGTCACTGCTTCTAAATGACGAAGACTCCCATCCTAGAGATTCTATCTCAGTGGTAAAACTTCCTATTGCGTTGCCAAATGGCAACGCACAAAGAAGTGGAACGCATTGCACACACATACAACACAACTGCATACAGCGACAATGAAAGCTATTTTCATACACTTTCGATTCGGTTACCTCTCACTCAGCGATCGCTCTTAGTACATGAGAGTAATCAAACTATGACTTAAAATGGATTCCAAATCATAAGCCCAAAATTTAGAAGAAAAAAAAAAAAAAAAAAAAAAGAAAAGAAAGAAAAAAACCCACCACCACCAAAGAATTGCTACACAAAACATTTGGCTACCAACTCCACATATTCTAATTTTGATTAATTTATGAAAATCAATATTTTTTCCGGAAAAGATGCCGTAAAATCTTGGAAACCAAATTCTGAGTTTGGTGACTTTTTTTGGCGGATTCTCTTACTTATCTAGCAAACTGATTTTGATTGCACAGAGATGGAAACCCAATAGAATTATTTAGAAAGTACTATTTTGTTAACCTAAGTATTTACGTCATCGCAAAACACCATAATACGTCATCTTTGTAATATTTCTTCGTCACCAAAATAATTCAGAATTTGGCATCCTGGATTATACAACATCTGTGTCTTTTTTTTATTCCCCTTTATTTTTAAAAGTCAGTTTGTATATCAAACAAACTTATATCAAATACAAGTTTTTATTTAGGACATATATGCACACTATATATGAATGTATATAAAATACGATACATAACATAATAACAATTATATGAAAGTAATAGCAATTATGTATATAATAATACTCGTATTAATATAAATGCGCGCATACAGTTAACATATAAAAACAGATAATTAAATTACTATTCAGAAGAGATCCAATGCCGTTAACTACTCAAGCCCATATTCATTTCATAACATAAATTACAGTCAAATTCTCAGCATGAATTATTTACACATCTTTCAGCGAATATTTCATTTCTGACGTTATCGGGTACACATGTAATATTCCCATTTAACAGTACCAATGCCATTCATCTAGATCTAATTACTACTAAAAGGCTCCACAGTCAAAGTTACTGAAGAAAAAAAAAGATATAACTGCACAAAGAAAAACGAATTCCTAACTAATACTGTATTATCTCAGTAGGGTATGAGCAGGCACGCCCTACGGCACTCGGGTAAACTGGGAAAAGAGAAGGGTGTTGCGTCATTTGCATTTTTTTGCCATCAATGCCCGTAAATAATGCAGAGCAGCATAAGGAAAGAGAGAGGCTTACTATACCGAAGACATGCGAATAGCAGAGAATAAAAGTGAAAAAATATGCCATCTCCTATTCGGAATGACAACAGTAAGAGGAATGCGAACACAGGGAAAGGTTTTAAATTAAACATTAAGAGTGAATCTTGCTTCCGGAAGCAACCAATTAAGTAGCTTGATTTATGGTTGAGATGGAAGCGAAATCCAGTAACAGTGACCGTGGAATGCCCTGTAATTTAACTGAGAGACGGGAGAAAGTATTGCATTTGAAGGGCTCCAAAATTATTTTAATTTATATCAAATGTGTTGAGGCTCCCATAAGATTAAAACGAAAATTAAATTCCAAAACGGTGCGCATTCCAACAGGCGTCAAATAGTTTTTCTGACTTTCATTGGACATATTTACATAAAATGTGGGTTACTTTCAAATTAAATCATATTTATTGTTCCTAAATAACTTAGTTATGCATAAGCTGAACCATGAAATCAAACATAACCACGTAAAGAAAGTGAGTTTCTTTTGATTTTTCAATTCTGGAGAAAGCGAAAGTTGACACGATCGGCCGTAATGCTGACGAACGTTTATGGAGACGCATCCAAAGCAGCGAGTGCTACATGGCTTCAGCTCAAAAGTACTCTAAAATAAGAACAATGAAAGCGAGCTCATGCTAAGAAAGGTGGTTAATTCATGTGGAAAATGGGATTATGGAACATTTACAGGCCCATGGATACTCGTGTGCGGGTATGATGTCTGTCAATTTATCCATTGTATGCACCATTTCATGTTAAATCAACTTGATGCAATTCGTTGACAATGTACTACAAACTCACACATGGGAAGCAGGGATACTACAAGATATATCAAGAGTCTACTAGAGCTTAGTATAAGTGTCTCTACTAGAAGAGCGGTCATTGTGGACTGGAGGTAGGACTTTCTTCTAAGAAAAACTCCACAATCAATTCGAACCACTATTGAATAAAATAAGGTGGATGGTTGGCTTTTGCATTCAGCAGGTGTGTACACCTCTTAAAGTGGTCGTTTGGAAAATTCCAGAGATTTTTCCTTTGCGAAACTACCAATATCTGTAAAAAGTTTCGTGTTGGCGCACGCGAGTCAATTGCGCCTGAGCTCAATGTTCAAAAGGCAGAAGACATTTGTATGCCAAGCAGGAAGGACGTGGGTTAATAACTCGGATAAAACAACAACCATAATATTGTATAAAAATTCCTCCATTAAAGTTTTAATTTTATTTAAATAAATGCTGTTGCTGTTGTCTATAACACAAACACATCTCTGGCCTATTTTGTTTTATCTTCTTAATAATCTGAACTGTTGACAGTTCTCCCAGAACACAAATGGCAATACATATTAAGAGTACTTTACAAGTTTTTCGCTTTTGGAAATCCTCTTTGCCACGTCAAATTTTTCTATAGGAAAATAAATATTAGAAAATTTGCATACAATATTTGGATAATATTGAAAGATTGATATTAGACCGCGCTTAATAATGGATATAGATGCGCATCATGAAGCAATAAGTAAACGAAGGTAATGATTTTGATGTTTTGGTACCATTAATTATGACTGTATATTAATATCGGTGGGTTAAAGTGCCCCAGGGTATTGTATTTAACAAAATTCGCATATAGACGAGTCAGAGATCACTTATTCTTTTGGGCAAAGTTCAGTTTCCTATATACCTAGGCATGGGGAATTTACAATATGGAATGTGTCTTATTCTCGTACTGTGAATTCTCTTCCTACAGTATAAAAGAAACTGAACTTTTTGCCCAATAAACAAGGTGATATTAGAACAATAGATTAGGTTATATCGTGAATTCGTCCCAAAGTTCTTATCTGCAGTGGAATTTTTACTCCACCCATAAAAGCCTTGAACAACAGAAATGCAAGAACAATAAGAAAACTGAACAATTTCTGATGCTAAAAACCAATGCCCATCTCCTTTTACAAAGCAGTTAATGTAACGGTATGTGTGGGGCAACAGTAATTATAAATTGAATCGTTTTCATATCAACAAAGGATGTATTTTAAGATAATTTGCTTATTTACTCACTTTTAAGAAAATACCCAGGCAACCGCCATCTACCAACGGATTGTTTTTAGTTTCTTTGTCGCTTTTTGTACACGATTAGGTTTTAGAACATTGACGGAAACTTAGAGTTTAAAGTGAATTCCGAATATAACTATCCATTCTGGGCTCATCATGATTTAGTGGTAAAACACCACTATTCAGAGCGAAAGTTCTCAGATTCGATTTCAGCCACTAATGAGCAAAGGAAGACAGATGCTGCGTTTCTGTCTTCTGAATGCGTGCCTGTCGATGTAAATGCTTGGAAATTTTCTGGACTACTTCCCTCTCCCCGTGAATACGGTTAACTATCTCAAAATTGTCTCTCTGGAACAACTACGCGGTGCACAGTAAAATGCATTAAAGTAGCTTTAAGCAGAACGATGTCATATTGTCTGTTCTAGAGGTAAGTATCAAACAGACATACTGCTGAAATGAAGGCCAAAAAATTGCACATACAGCTGAAAGCAAAGGTATTATACTCTATTTCAGATCTTAAAAGTTTCCGATTTGTGTGCTCCATGATAATCATAAGCATGATTCGATTCTGAATTTTATATCATTCAGAAAATATACACATTTTTATAGATATAATATACGTTAATACATTAATAATAAAAATACCAACCATGCCTTAATGCTTCATTTATGAAGACAAACTAACGCATTAATATAGAACATCTGGAAAAATCACTATTACTTACCTAGAAAATAAAGAAATAAGATTCAGAAAGATGTTTTAGCACTTTTATTACAGTCATTTTTTAATTGACGTAAAAATATATTTACATATCATTATCCTATTCAGCACCAACAAAGAGGTTATATGTTCGCAAGTTATTATTATCAATTATATATAATTTGATTTTTCAAATACAATCATGTATTTTACACTAAACAGTGCATTAATTAAATCCCACAATTATTAATAAGAAATAACTTAGACCATGTTTTTACCCTTTCAGTATATAAAATTTACTCTCTGTAAGAGAGATGGGCGTTTCCCAACTCCAGGGAAAATGTTTGAATATTTAAATCACAACTTTCGATCTTTTCAAAAAATTCACATCTAGATGGTGTACATAACATAAAATTTGAATATAATTTGTATTGGGGACCATCTTCTTTCCCGAAGACTTAAAAATCGACGTATCACAAGTGACAAGAAAACAACAGCTGTCGCAAATTTATGCCAATAACAAGTCCTGCCCTTCATTAAGAACAAACAGGCAAACGCCCGAAGAGCCGCTCCATGAATAAATAAGCACCCATTTGCCTATTCGGCAAGACCTTCGCTTGCGAAAAACAAAACTTCAGAAATCATTCCAGAGAGCGATAAAAAAAAAAAGGGGGGGAGCGACACTTTCAACAAATCGATTTTTTCAACGTTAGGAAAACCTAAGTTTTTCCTTGCCTTTGAGTGGGAAAAAGTAAGAAAAGAAGTATCCAAACTGTTTTACCTATTCTAAAAAGACGTTTAATGGCTGAAGTGTTCCGAGAAAATTACACAACGGTGACCGATTTATCACAGTAAAGTCGAGTAAATGCAATTTGGTTGAAATGATTGATTAAAGATATCTCTCTGGTTGTATTGCAATTAATCCGGAGAATAAAGTTTTAGTGTTATATATATATATATATATATATATATATATATATATATATATATATATATATATATATATATATATATATATATATATATGCATAAACTATGCAACGACAGCGTTACATACGTGAGCCAAGTCCTGCAAAACCCATATCTGTTTTCCTGATCGATACCCTGGAATGCAAAGCAGGTTTAGTTTAAATGGTGAGTCTCATGAGAAATCTCCAGTGTTGGTTCCCAA
Source organism: Latrodectus elegans (assembly GCA_030067965.1). Classification (NCBI taxonomy): domain Eukaryota; kingdom Metazoa; phylum Arthropoda; class Arachnida; order Araneae; family Theridiidae; genus Latrodectus; species Latrodectus elegans. Next base: position 5,440,684 of record CM057819.1, on the reverse strand, counting down.
GCTTGCTTGGTACTCAATTCACTGAAGGTTTGAGAAAAACCACATTACGCCGCAAAATAAAATCAACTCAAATATGACCAATTAAAGGCGATCGTTTTCATTTGAAGGATTACCTAAAAATGCACTCAGACTAACACGACATGGGTTAAGTTGTATAAGTTGAGTTTAGAAAAATGGATTAATTTTTCCACTGACGGATTGCCTAAAAATGATATTCATTTTAATCTTAAAATGGCACGTAAATTAAGCCTAACGTACTAACAAAAATACCTGAACAAAATGTGCCAAATTTTTTAAATGAGAAAAAATTTCTTTACGGTTAAACTAGTCTACACTGAAGACAAAAGACGAGATCTAATTATAGTTCAAAAAAATTAAACCAAAATAACAAAAACATTAAAAAGGGAATCACAAATAATGGAAAGCTTTAACAATTTTTTATGGTAGCAGACAATGCAAAGTTCACAGACAGTTTCTTAACAATTCATATAAGTTGAAATTAAATTTAGTGCATTTATTTGATGTGAAATGCCATTGTTTCTTTGACGAATGCACAAATAAAATTAATTTAAAATGACTATGCATAAGTAAATATCCTATTATTTAACGAAAGAACGAATAAGAGATGCCAATCAAGTAAATTCTTAATTGGCTAGATTCAAATATTACGAAATTTCCAGAGGTCGGTAGAAATTTTGAGGCATAAAAATTGACAGATATTTTACTTTATTTTGAATCCACAATAAAACTTTTATTCAAGTGAAATCAAATATCGCGACTTTAACAAAATATTTGGCGACGAATCTGACATTAGAAACGTGCCTTTATATATTTTACGCTACAGAATATAACTAAATTATCCCTTTTGTTGTAGAGAACTTTTTTACTAACCAACTAAATAAACTTTTAGTGGGGAGGAAACAGAAAAATTAGAAATGCGGTACAAAGAGAAATTATATGTATAGAATGAAATAGTACTTGCATGTTACCCCGTCGACTATTTTACCCCCAAAATATATATTCAGAGATGTTAATCATTTTTAAGAAAAACGCCGCTAATTTACTTCTCATTGAACTCAACTTTATTTTTCAATACCTATTCTATTATTTTATCGCAATTTCATACGCTTGTAAAATAAACAAAGCATGAGTTTTAAACATACTAAAATATAAAATGAGAATGCAATATTTGATGACATTTTCCCCGGAAATTTGATAGAATAACATGCAAATCCCAATGAAATTATACATGTGTATATAAAGTATATGTATAGGGATAAAAATCTTAATTGCAATAATCTTTATATGTTTTATGCACTTGTTAATGCATTGGGATGTAATCTAAAAGAAATATTCCAGAGTGAAATAGTGACGCCATCTATTGAATGAGCATAACAATAATTCATAATTTATGGGTGTCAACTTATCATTCATCAAGTAAAAATTCAAGGATAATAATAAATATAGACTAGAGATTTTAAAATCACATAAGAAAAGGTTCATACATGAATTAAACAAAACTTTAATTTATATATGAATTAAATTTACTGGCTTAAAAAATAACTAGATTTGGGGAAAATAAATTTTATAAGAAAAATATACTTTTTTAATGGCTATATCAGTAAAGGTAAACTTAATTTTACATGCAAACAATTTCTTCTCAACACAAAAATTATAACATAAACTCAGGGCGTGCCGGTTAATATCACGCTGAAATAGATAAAACATAATATTCATCCATATTTTTTTTAATTAATGAAAATATGGGACAAAATAAATATCAAGGCACTTCCCGCAGGAATTATCTCAGATCCCAAAAACAATATTAGGAAAAGGAAGGTGGTCTTCCCCCTCTGGTGTTTACATTTTGTCATCTGATCTGACTTGTAGTGAGGCAGGAGCGGAGAGGGCGTCAATTGCGCCATTCTGATAGGATCGATAGAGTCCAGAGCGCATGCGCCAACTTGGGACTCGGTTCAGCGGTTATCAACAGTTCCCGTTTCTCAGACGATTAGTTTTAAATTTACAGGGTTCTCAAAGTCGAGACATAAAAGGCAGTATTAGCGAGGGGTAGTGACGCGCGAATAGCATCCATGCCTATTTAAATCTTGGTTTTAAAGTACAGAGGGAGGATCTTTTGAGTCCGATAATGTTAATATCGCTTGCGTTATAGTCAATTTTCCGGCATGTTTCATACGCTTCCTGTAAATGTAATTTTAGAAAGCACAAATGCAGATATATATATATAAATAAATTTTATTCCTAATTCAAGGATATTCTTATTACAGTTTTGCTGAACTATTCCACCCAGGAAAGTCGAAATTGATAAAAATATCAACTTGAATATAATTTCAAATAAAATGAATATTTAAAAAAAAAAAAAAAAAAAAAAAAAAAAAAAAACGCCTGGTGGTGGAGAAGTAAGCGCCCCGAACTTTGAAGCACTAAGTTTTGGGTTCGGCACGGTTTTTTCTTTCCCTCTCTGTGTTTGCCTTTATTTATCCCTTAACTTTTGGAAGAAAAATAGCAGAGCCAATGGGTGCCCCACAGTATAAGATGCCATCACGTTCGCAAATTATAGCGCTAAAAAGGTATATCCTAAGGACAACCGGGCATTAGAAAAAATACATGCATTTAAAATACTAGGAAATTACACGCATATTTAAAGAAAGAGCACGAAAATTTAACAAAACTATAAAGAAAGAAATGAGAGAAAATGGGCAGATTATAATACTAGAAAAGCAAAAACATTTTAAACAATTATTTTAATGAAAACTTTTTAAATTTTTTTGTTTACGTGAAGCAGTAAATAATGTGATAAGCAATTATTATTATACAATATACATCCGTCACATTTGTGAAGTAATAAATGTGATACCAGCCATGTGATAACAATACCATTCACTTTACAACCGTTTATGATTATTATTTTGAAATAGTTCAGTAACCATAAAATCATATAATTCAAAAATAGCGAAAGATTAAAAATCAAATACTTAATTTGTTCAATGAAAAAGTTTAATAAGCAAAATTTTTCTGAAGATATTTATAATGATTACCGAAAATTGGAGTGGCGTACAGCTCTTATAATAAGTATTTCACACTTTAAAAATTCATTTTGTTTGTTTGTCGGTCAACAGTCTTTTTTTTTTTTCACATGAGGGCTAATTAGACCGGAATCTACAGTTTAAAGTGGGTTCCGAACCACTACAAACATCCATGCCCAAGGTGGGATTCGAACCCATGAACTGTTGAACCGAAGGCAAGAGCGCTAATCATTGGGCAGCCGCGGCTTAAAATTCATTTTGAAATAACTGCAAAGACTTTTTCTAAGGGAAGTATCACAGCTATTTGCAGCTCATATCTCAGATTTTATACTGAAGTCATTAAGTTACAATCTACAACGCCATCTTTTGTCGACATTTATAACTAGTTTTTGAAACTTCAGTATCATGTATCTTTAGTTTTTCACATAAATATATAATTTGCTTCAATCAATTATTATTCAATTTCCAAATTACTTTACATTGTGGTTACTTATGTATGAAAAGAATTTTGAGTTATAAGTCTTGCGTGGATGCATTTCAGTGACGGAAAATTCAATAGGTGGGGCATAAAATTAGGATTTTTATAGCATCACCTTAAAATGGCGATATATTAATTTATTGTTGGTGTTTTTTGCTGTATATCATCCAATTTCTTGTTGAAATTCGTAAACTCGCCAAATTTGCGAAGGGTTTGAATTCTAAGAGCTGGAAATTGCAAGAAAATTCTTCGACTTTATCAAAAGAAAACACCAAGTCCAACATACATATTTCAATAAATATCTGTCTCTTCTCTCTTTGAGATTTCCTTCAATTCTTAAAGCTGTCAGCCTACAACAAACGGTATTTTACTCCAGGTAGTCTGACATGACATGATTAGAAATTAAATAACATGCTAAATTTAAAGCAGAATACCTCTGAAAAATTATCTTTGAAAACAAAATTTTAAATGTTCCACTCAAAACAAAAATCTTCAAAAAATTTTCGAAAAAATTGAATTTAAAATAGATTTTTCAGTGAAAAAAGAATAGCAAGAAATATTTGTAGGAAAGTTTAAGAACAATAAAATATACTACTCCATAGCTTTGAATAAAATTGTAAATGTATTGAAATAAAGTATAAATGCTAGTCCTATATAACGCATGTTTTACTATATTAGAATCAAAACCACCTCGATTAGTGTAATTTTAAAGAAAGAAACCAAAGAAAAATGCCAATAATAAAGAATGAGAGCACAAATATATAGAAATATAGTAAGAGATATCGGATTTTGCATTAGCAGACTTTCCTGTGCCCAGGCCTGAATTGGGTGCTATCATAAATTATAAGTAAAGAAGTTTTTCAACATATTGCAATAAAAAAGAAATACGTTTAGAATCGGAATATTATCAGGGCTAATTTAAGCAAGCAACAATAGCCAGTGAAAAACGGATACGATGTTTACAAAATTTCAGCAAAATCAGCAAACGCGTGGGGTTTTATTAAGAAAATCAATTTATTAATAATAGGAAAGCAGAATTTTACCATTTAATTTAGAAAAAAAGTTTTCCACACAATAATAAATCCTACGATAAATATTCTCCCAATCATAAAAGCGCATTTCCTAGCACCAATCACTTTCTCCAATGGCTCAAATCAAAGACTTCGAGACAGTACTTGTCCATTTCCTTGACTGGGTCATCAAGTATTGACTTAATCCAATTGTCGGGAGCTTGAAGAGCACTGCCAATAACATTCGAATGGATGACAGCTCATTTCAGCTCAAGAATCTACCCGACAGAAATTCAGTACAAATCCTTTTTTATACAATCATAAACACATTTTTATAAAAATATTTTTCTCGGAATAATATACATTAAAAAAAATCCTATTTTATTGAGAAGAAATACATTAGAATAATAATGAAAATAAGAAAAGATTTTAATCTAGAATTCAAAAGAAAATAAATGGTATTAACAGTGTCATAGAATTGATTGTTTTAGTTTACAAGGAAACAGATGTTGATTCGTTTATTTGGTTGGATATAAAAGTTCGAAAAATTGGTAATATGCAAATGGATTCGGATAAATTTGAAGGATTTTTTTAAACTTCATTCTCTTAGCCTTAGCTGAAAAACTCCATTCTAAGATCTATATTGTACTACTTACTTCAGTGTCGATACATGCTAAATAAATATGCATTTCCAATTTTAAAATTAAGATAAATGACATCATAAATTACCTTATACTGATGAAAAAAGCTCTCTGAACTGCCCAGTTACTCTGGAAGAATTAATTATTTTAAGAAATGTTCCATTTTTATGACGTCAGCAATGACGTAGTCTCAATAACTGAAATCCGTTATACTGAAAACTGATTATTTGAATAAATATAACAGGGAGTGACAGAAAGTAACAAATCTTTCTATCGATATTAGAACACTTGAAAAGAGTAACGCATTATTTTTGACAAGTAAATATAAACGCTTTTCAAATTTTACCTATTTTTAACGCGGTTAATAATATTTTGAATTTGTAAAGAGCTGTTTATACCTAACTAAAGAAACTTATAATGTTCACGGGAACATAAAATACCTCCTGTAAAAAAACAGCAAACTTTAACACGCGAGTAAAAAGAAAATGTGATAAAAAAATAATCAGTCGCCACACTACTACAACCCATAATAATAAATTGCAGTTTTTTGATGAAGTTTATCAGTAACACATATCATTAGATCACGAATACGAAAGGAAAATATTCTTTCAAATCAAGATTTTAAAGGAAAATTTGTTCAAAGTTTTTTTAAAAATAACAAAAAAAAAGTTGATTTTTATTTCTATCTTGTATTTACAAAATGTAGCAGGACAGATTCTTTTAGTAAAAAATTCACATAAGACCCAATGTTAATTTCTAATTTACATTTTCAATGAAATGAATGAAAATGTAAATTAGGTAAATATGAAGAATAGAATTTATTCTCAACAAAATTAATTAATTACAATAAAATAACACTAATTATTCACAACACAAAATTGTTCGACTACGAAAATTAAAATTTCGAAAAAAATGCAAATGAAACTTCAAACTGCAGAAAAATAATTAATATACAATTACAATTATATTTTTTTCAAACTGAAACGCCTTTTTTAATTTTCAAAATTTTTTGTGAGCAATATTTATATCTGCTTGCTCACAAAAAGAGAACTTTTAATATTAAACTTAAATTTATCGAAGCCAAATCCAGAAAACAAGTAGTGTTACAAAAAAAAAAAAAAAAAAAAAAAAAAAAAAAAAAAAAAAAAGATATGCAATGAAATATATTCATGTTTAATTCAATACAATAAATGCGCGGATTTATTAACAATTATTTTTGAAAACCTGAAAGACTTTTGGCGTGGAAGACGACTGAAAAGGTAAATCGCTTCAGAAGCATCACCAAATCTCATGATAGATATATCTTCCCATTCTTTTCGAATCTGGGATGTTCAAATAAGAAGATAAGGAAGTGGCTGTTATCTCTTTGGCCTTGCCTTCAGTTGTTTACGACAAATTGGCCCTTTTTTTTCTTCTTCAAGAACTTTAAAAGAGTGATTTACTCTTCTATTCTATCGCTCTTCCTTCCTCGCCAACTTCTAATCTCGCTGAATTATAAGATCAATGATTACAGATTGGCGAATTAAGTCAATTATATTTTCAACGCCAATTAAGGCAACAAAAAGTAGGCAGAATTTATATTTTTTACAATCATGTCTTTTCCACTTTTTAAACCAATCAAGTCATAATTCTCAATGCATCTTCATGTTCGGATTCACCGTAGTTAAGAATAAGGACTGCGTTCATCAGAGCATCAACTTCCGAGTTCGATCACGATAAAGCAAAAAGAAAGGATAGCAAACATTATAATTTTGTTATTTTTAAATATTCCAAGACATTAATAAGCAATTAACTCAAACAGGCCACACAAAAAATCCATCTAATTGACATGCAAACAGTAAATTATTAATTAATTAATCTAGCTCAATCCACACTGTTTGAGAACAAGATTAGATCATTCACCACTCAACTCCTCAAGTGACCTTATGCAGAGATTTAACACGCTCGCCGTTTCATCGTTACTTTTTTATAAATAAGGACTAATTCAATCAAGATCTACAATTAAAAATGGAATCTGAACAACAAGAAATACCCAAGCCTAGTCGCAGCGCTCTTTAAGTTCTAGGTTCAATGCCAACCACAGCTGAACAGTGGATGACAAATAATGCGCTTATCTATCATCATGTTTGTCGTGACGTGAGCTTGAGAGTTTTATCGGTTTCTTTCATTGAATAAGGCCCCTTATGCATAAAAAGTATATCCGGAAGGAAATTCCCACTGTGTACTTTAAAAAACGTCTTACAACATTATTATATAGTTGAACTGAGTGTGATATCAAAATACGTTGCCTTGAGGTAAGAATCGAACACACGAACTGCTAAATTGAAAACCAGAGTGATAGTCATTGAGATGTCATTTAGGCAAATGCGCAATGGATTGTAAAATCTCTTACAACAGCGCTCGCGAACGTTAGACTATCAACTAAACAGCAATTAATATACTTTAATCGCTTGAAGCGAATAAAAATTAAGTTCATCAATAAAATAAAATTCTCGGCGATGTGAAAAAAGAAAAAAAAAACATAATTCCAATACTGTCAATATAGCAAGTTTTGTAAATAGCAAAGATATTACTAAAAATAAAAAAAAATAATAGTTAACTTTATGCAGTCAGTGAATACCTAAAAAGTTTAAATATACCTAAAGAACTATTTTTAGAATTTAATAACCAAGTAAAAAATCATCATTATCTTCTAAAATAATAAAAGTAAGAACACTGAAAATGTATTTGAATGTAACTACTCGATTAATAAATATTTGTCGACAAGTTAAAATTTTAATATATCGAATGCAAATTATAGAAGCAATATCAATATAAACGGTTAAAGTATTTGGAAAATATTTAAAAAAAAAAAAAAAAAAAAAGCCTAAATCGGCTAAAACCGAGAGCGCAAAGTGATATATTGCTCTAATGTTTTGGAGACAAAATCGATATATCGGTAAATGAAACGGAGCCCGATGCAGATGGTAAGTCATATCGATTGAAGACATCAGCTCACGAAACGATACACAAGTGATGGATCAGGTAGGGAAGAGCGGGAGGGAAAAGAAGAAAAAAATCCCTTAACTGTAAAAAAGTCCCTAAAATGCTTTTCAATTTCTTTGGACCATAATTGCTATCGCTGGGATATTTTTAGCAACCTTATCGGTAAAGTCTCGCTGGCTTTATAAAACGGATACAGTTAACAAAATAGCGACCAAGCGAACGATTACTTTTACGTACTTTTTATTACAGTAGTAAAAAAAAATATTGGAGACAAACAGATAAGGCCCCAGTTTCTCCCGTCTCAAACGCGGCTTTTCCAAGTCGTTTAAAAATTTAAAATGATGATGATGAAAACCAAGGCACAAATACCTATCGAACTAAAATTAGGGAAAAGATTCAAATAAAAGGTCACGGGTGGGATAGCGGCAGCCTAGGAGGACGGGCTTCATTTTCAAATCTGAAAACTGGCAGTTAAAGACCTGAAAAACTATCATTCTGCGCGAGATTTATGTTCTAAGTCCCAACATCTCTCCGCTGACGTGGATTGATACTTAAAGAGTGCTAACTCGACCATCTTTTAAAATTATTAAATGGTGGTTTTACCAGCTCCGGTTAACAAAAATATAAAATCGTAAATATATTCTATTTAACCTTAATTAAAACCTATACTAGCACTTCATGATTTTGACAAAAATTAAAATTCTATACGTGCTCATTGGTGTGGTATGGAGAGAAGAGTGTTACCTCTGTTTTTGAGCTCGTTAATAGACAGTGGTTTAGAAACGAAGCGCTGTGTGTAGGGCCCTTTTAAGTCGACGTAAGTAGGCCGATTACAACAAAATAAAACAGATCATTTATCATGATATATAATTATAAAAATATCATTAAAAACAAAATAAAAAACAAACATTTCAGTGGCTCGCGATTGCCTAGTGTTAGGATAGTGCTCTTTGAAACACAAAGTCCAGAGTTCAATTCCTGCCACTGTTGAACGACTGGAGATGAATGCTGCACTTTTACCTCCGGCATGCTTCTAATCGGGTAGTTCAATGAGTCCGGCATGCTTCAATGAGTTTCCTTCTTTGCGACACGAGAATACGATCCACTTTCTACGAAAAGTCCTATTAGATGACAATTTATCTGAATTATTTTAAAATGCCTAAAAGCTGTCTTCGGCTGTGAGTATGTTCATTAGACGGTATCAAGACAAATAACTTCTATTTAATGTATTTTCGATACCCCGAAAAACTACAAAAATTTTAATTACAATGTTATTACTAATGTTACTGTTACTTTAATTATAATGATATAGATTTTTTTTTCGGTTTCATTTGTACTGAACTTTTATTTTTCAATTCTAATAAAAAGGAATAAATAAAACAAATCGTAAAATTGTCACGTTATATACAGCAAAACCCTCAAAAATATATCAAAGCAGCTATCTGAAATAATTTTTGTACGCAAAATTGAGTCTTCTTTAGATACAAGTTAGAAAGAAAAAAAATCCCTGTGCTAAACAACAGTTATGGTTGTTTCCTCGCTATAGCAATACACCAAAGGAAAAGCAACTATTACAGAAACCTTGACCTTCGTTGCCAGAAAGAAACGTCGCTCCGGAGAACAATGAATTCATTATTATCAATCAAGCATAAGATATGCTCATTGCTTCTTATATTTAAATTCTGATTTCCTAGCTCTCTCTTTAAAGCAGATGAATTTTATTATAAACTTCAATTGGCACATGGTATTGCGCAACTTCGCTATACTAACTGAATACATTACAAAAAATCTTAATTACAAATGCAGGCTAGTTGAAAAGTAATTAAAAATGTAAACAATGAAAATAATTAATAAAATACTCTACAATTCAAGTAAAAACGTAAGTTTATTTACATATAATTGATATTCGCGATATTGTTATCAATTATGAAATTTGTAACGGTATTATGACATTATTTTCCAAAAAATATGCCTACTTCCCTTAATATAGCGTTCGTTATTTTTTTATTTAAACAGAAAAAAAAATTACTTATATGTACTATCAATGTTTAAATGCGCGAACTATGTTAGGAGAAGAAAAATGTCCGTATATCTAAAATTTTAAATAAAATGCATAAAAAGATTCAGAAATTCCGACAGCAAAAGGAAGCATTTGAATTAAATAAAAATCCATGTATTAAAAATACAGAACTTCCTTATTATAAAATTTTAAGAAGATAAAAATAAGCATTCCCTTTCATGCTCAGAATATGAGACTGAAACAAATTTTCAATTAAAACATTCTATTCTAGGTAAACATAATCAACACCAGTACATAATAAGCGCCGAAATTTTGAATTTAAAATCAACACACGCAACGAAAATCAGAAAATATTATTAACATTTCACCGCTTCTGATCTTACAAGTAATAGTTTAACCTTAACCGCGCTCGCTAGCCTTCTGTCACGCAAAACATAGATAAACCAACAAGTACTAACTTCGAAATGAACGATAACCCGTCTTAAAGAATAACTGGATTGTTCGAAACTAAAAAATAAAATGGCGTTAAGTAGAGGGAAAAAATTCGAAACTGCTTATGTGAAAGCGAAGTTCGTACAGATGGGTGTGGCAGTTAATATGCCTCTCATTTGCTTAAAGCGCTGGTAATGAAAATAAGGCAAAGCAGGGTTGTTTTATTAGAAAGTGCAGAATTCATTTAGAACAGTGCAAAAGATGTTCCATAACATCTCGGAATCGATTGGATCACGCAAATACAATGAGCGCAATTCACCAGAAATGGACGGGAGAGATAACACTTTCCTTCGCCAAATATTAAGACATTAAATAGAATTTATATACGATGATAGAGATGACCACGGCTGTACTTAATTTACTAAACAGATGTTCCTTTTACTGCATAGTACACGAATCCTTTCTGTTGTTTTTAGATGGATGACATTAAGAATTATTTTGATATATCTGCAATTTGCATATCGAATTTGTTAAAGGATATTAAGAATTATTTTGTTACCTGCAATACACACTGCTGGTCACTGTAAATGCAACACCCTGAAAGAAGCATACAAATAACATGAAATTCACAACACGCATTAGTGGAGGTGCGATATACCAATCATTATAATTTCAACGCAGACGCACAACTCCCGCACCTGTGATGTGGCGGCACTACAAAGCGCTATTTAAGGATTGGAGATTTCAACGATTTCAAATTGGGCATAAGTGTTTTCTTCTTGTGGTTTACCAACCGAGATTGTAGATTATCTTTCAGGGAAATCGCTAGTCGTGTTGGACGAAACTAAACAAATATAATGCGGATATGTGATCGTTGGATGCAGGAGGGTTCGAGGAATCGACGTGTTCAATCGCATTCACGTGATAACAGGCGAATTGGGCGCATAGCAGTAACGGATCGCTCAGCGACATCACGAATCATAGCACACTCAGTCTGTAACGCATCATCGAGTGTCTGGGCGTACCATTCGACACCGTTTACAGCAAAGTTAGTCTTGCGGACGCAAGACGTCCATTGCTTCGTCTACCCTTGACACAGAACCACAGGCGTCTCCATCGCCGATGGTGCAATGAAAGAAGGATGTGGACGGCAGAATGGAATGAAATTGTCTTTACTGACGAGTTATACTTATATTTGCAATAACACGATGGTCCGACTCGAGTCTGGAAACAGAGTCGATGCTGAACAGTTGCGTTATGCACGGGTTATTATGATACGGGGTGGTATTGGATATCACTCTCTAACTCCTCTAATATGCATTGCCGGTACTTTAAACAGCCAATGCTACATCACCGAGGTGTTAAAGTCTTTCCTTACCTCCAAGGCTTGCCCACCACCATATTTCAACAGGATAATACGCGACCACACGTGGTACGTACTAAGGTTCTTTGTCAATCGCCATATTGAATTGCTTCCCTGACCAGCTCGCTCTCCGGGTCTTTCGACGATAGAAAACATGTAGTCCATGGTTGCTCAATGATTAACCCAGATAACAACCCCAGCAGCCACACCAGATCATTTTTGTCAACGTGTGGAAGCTGCTTGGTTTGCTGTACCCCAAGAATACATCAGCAGTCTCTGAATCAATGCAGACGCGTGTAGCAGCGGTGGTCTCTAACAATGGCGGCTACTGATTTTGGCAGGAACCACACTTCACAGAAGTCTATAAATTTAATCCTTTAATACTTGGTCAACATGTTATCTATAAAATAAATTTTATGATATCTCTTATCTTTCTGGGTGTTGCAATTAGGGCGGCCAGTAGTGTACACAACGAATTTGATGGATGACATTAAGAATTATTTAGGCATTTGCAATATACATATCGAATGCAATGCATACTATGCTGCGGACATTTTTTAATTAAGGGTTTAAAATGCAATAAATCTACAAGTTAACCATATAGTATCATTTATATGTCAGTATAGATAATCATACCTTCATTATCTATTTTTATCAAGTCATTATTTAAACTAATGTTTTCATAGCATCATCTATATAAGAAAATTTCTGAATGCGCTTCAAAATGGTGATTTTAGGATTTGAAATTATCTCAGTATCACACACACAAAATTCAAATGTAATATATTTTACTGGGATTTCGAGAAGCAAAATTTAAAATATACAAAATTATTGGAAACTAAATATTTTTCTGATAATTTCATCGTTAAATGTGGTACAGGATTGTGATTTCGTAAGCTTTGACCTCCTTCATGAATTCAATGCAATTTGTTTTATTTGTTTTAGAAATTTATTTAACTACAATATTTCGTTATGCAATGTATATATATATTTCTGTAAAGTTTTCCTCGTTATTTTCATGGACATTGTATCAAAAATCGTATCAGCATCATTGTTACAGTAAATAAGTAAATTGTATTAAAAAAGCTACTAACCAAACTATTATTATGTCTATCTCTACGCCAATAATGTGAACATCGCGCACGATTATTATTATTTTTTTTTTTTAAATTTTAAATATCCCGAAAAATGAAAATTGTGGCACATGGATCGATGAGAAAAATCTTGGTACAACTATATTTATAATCAGGACCATGAAAATCAGCGAATACCTTTTAAAATTTAAGTTGTTACAAATGTTAGATAACATCTTTAAATATAAATCTAGTTGACTATTGAATAGGAAGATTTGGAGGTTGCCAAACGTTGAATTAGCAGTAGGCTTTATACTTGATGAAATATTCTGCTAGACCTTAACAAGCGAAATACGTGTTCAAACAACTGTCTGACCGAAACCTTCTCGAGGAGATAAATGTGGTAAATATCACAAGTCTTACAATGGCTTTCAGCTATTAGACATACTCATTTAATCAAGAACAAAAAGGATATTATATTTCTTCTACCGCTTGGCGCTTCTGGAATTCACACTAACAAATTCCTTTCTAATTAGCTGGAAATGGCGATATTCCACACAAAACTAAAAACCTACATTTTTAAAGAGATCGGAAACCTACATGTAACACAAATTGTAGGGACACGTGTTTAAAAGCGTGCGAAGCCAAAGTAAATAAAACATTCTTAGCAGACAACAATAGGGATGGTATCGGTTTGATAGAAAACACACAAAAAGTGCTTGGAACATTTTCCACTTCAATTGAACAAGCTTAACAGATGGCTAAACCACTTTTCGCACGCAAATAAAAAGAAAAGCGAGTAAACTTAACAATGGAGAAATAATTGCGGAATTTTTCAACGTGTTTACACATGCCCAAAGTATGTTGAAATGAACTTGTCAACAAAGCATGGAGAAGTAGAGTTTGGCGATATTTTGCAAGAGCTTTGAGGTGTGCCATTCTCAAAAGAAAAGGTTGGCTCGGCGCCATTTCGCTTTCTTGTTATATAAAAGAAACTCGATAGTGCCCTCGAACAACCCATTATCCTGTCGGTAAAAAGGTTTCTTTTTATCCCCATAGAACGTTTCGAAACTGATCGATCATTATCCGTCATTCGGGAAGATTCCGAGATGGGATCTGGGAGTATCTTCGTCAAGGACTTCGTTGGGAAATTTTAGAAACAATTGCCGTATCTCAAAACAATATAACGTTGAGAACAATCACAGATACATTTGATGTCATATGAGATAATGTATGTCAAAGGGTTTTCTAGGGTAGAACTGAGTGGCATTTTACTAGCGGATCAATCAGATGCAGGTACAGCAGACGCCTGTGACAAGAAGCACAGAAATAGTACTGCAGAATTTACCTTGGTGAGTTGACTGAGAACATTTCTATTTTTTCCAAACACGTTGGAATGTCTGCTTCATAGAGCTCTAATCATTTTTTACGTCGAATTACATAGGGTACGGCACTTTCAAAGGGATGTTAGGATGGAAATTAATTCGGCATTCTGATTTAAAAAGGACCTTATCAATCTTTACAAATTTTAAAAAATAACATACCTGGTTGACAAAACAATTTTGTCATTTTGTATTGTTTATGAAAGATAATTCAATCCCAACCACTTCAAAGAATCTACCATCGAAGGTTTAGTTTGTTGCAGTACAGATACTTTTTAGGTGTGATCTTGAACAATTTCAAATGGATGACAAAGTACATAAATTCTAAGCACGAAGCACAGTGGAATCTACAAATCATTAAATTGACAACCACACCGCTGACAATTCAGCTCGCACTACGCTCTCGCAAAAATAGGGTTCGGAAAAGGACAGTGCATTATATGTACGCTATTTTGTCAAAGGTAGCTTGCTTTATCGTTGCATGGTCATATTTGGGGTGGACTTCAATAATAAATATCCATACTTAAAACAGGAATCGAAACCACACACTGAAAAATAAAGAAAAATCTAGATAAGAAAAACTTGTTCAACACCAATAATTTAACCTACTCGAAAAACTGGGGTTGAAAATCACTATTTATTTAATCCCCAATCATAAATTAATGGATTAAATCGTTATTTTTGGTTTTGTAATTTGGTTGTTGATGAAAGATAATCCCGATCAGGGTGTACCATTTACAATTCCTTCCAAACATTACTGAATTAAATGCGAAATATAGACACATTGTCAATTTGCTAAAACTTGGAATAGCGTTGAAAAAAAAACAATCCTTGCAGCTATAAGCATACATGTTTGAAGACCCGAACTGAAGAATTAAAGACCAGATAAACTAGATTAAACAAATGCTGATTACCAAATCGGAATGGAAATCTGCACTTCAGCCATTACTACTTATTTAATACAAGCTTGAATTTCAATTTATTTATGGTTTTGTTTTGTTCTCCCTGCAGTCACATTGCGCATAAGAGAGAAGTCGACAGGAACTTTGTCACTCAACAGTCACTTCTGTACAAGAGCTAATTAGATTGGGATCTAAAGTGTTAAGTGGATTCCGAACCACTAACAATATACAAATCCAAAGAGAAATTCGAACACACGAACCGTTGCACCGAAAGCAAAACCGCAAAACGGCTGCTATCAATTTTTAAGATTATTCCGAACCGTTACAAATTACCATTATGGACTCATCATCGCTGAATGATATAATAACCATTCTTATGAGCATAAGGTCACGGCTTCGATCCCAGTCACTATTGAACAATAAGAGATGAAAGTTTCCTGCAGTCTAGTCCAAGAACGTCTTTCAGAGTGGGTGCTTGAGTATTTCCCGGGTTTCTCCCCTTGTGCCGCGTGAGCACAAGGACAATTATCTCTGAAAGTTCGCCAGTAAAGCACTCAGATGTCGAATACGTGGTATCAAAGTACCCACATCCAAAATGAGAATTGAACCTAAAATCTATTGAATTGAAGGCAAGAGTACTATAATCATTTAGCTACAGCCTCTGCTCATTATTTATAAATGGAAGACTTGCATTAATCAATATTCCCAAAACTATAAATTACTTTAAAAGAAAGATTTTCTTCGGGTTCGTGTAGGTGGACGATTTGAATATCATGTCATTTCAAAGGAATTATTAAGAAATTTATAAAACAAACAGCCTAAAGAAAACGCTTGAGACACAATTTTGCTAAGGATTCGGGAAAGATTAGCAGATACATACGGAAATCATTATTTTAAGAAATTATTCCAAAAAAAGACTAACCTTACTCTGTGTAGAAATAGTAGAAAAAAACCTGAGGCATGAAGGGGTGAGGTGAGTCAAATTCTCCTGCATAAGAACAAAATTTGAATCTCGTAATTTATTTTCTTCAGACGGTTACAGATAATCAAACACGAGAAAAGAAGAAAAAAAAAAAAAAAAAAAAAAAAAAATTTCTCACTCGAGTTGTAAACATAACTCCTTTTATTTAATGAGCATTCAAACATGTAAGATAAATTCCGCGAAATTCAGCATTAATAATTTTTTTTTCCATAAGATCTAAAATATTGCAAGAAAATATAAATTAAAAAAAAAAAAAAAAGAAAGAAACTAAGAGTGGAAACATCAAGTAAAATTTTCCAATAAAACTGAAGATTCCAGAATTCTATTTTGGCTGAATAGATAAATAGGATGAAAAATCATCTTTTAAAATAATTGGATGCAGGCGTTGATAGTATTCGTTTTTATTCTCAATAATTTAATTTCTGTAGTTTTCTTCGGATTCAGAAAATAAAGATATTCCACAGAAAAATGATAGGAGCTATAGATGACCAATGGTTATTTCCTGAACTTTCACAATAGATTCGAATTTTCTACTCCAAGAATGAATTGTTTTTTAATAAACTGAAAAATCCTAATTTTTTTTTAAAAAAAAAGAAAAAGAAAGAAAGCAAATAAATGTATTCTTGTAAACCATAATTAATGAAAATTTTAAATGAACTTTGACTTTTTATATCGAAAATTATAAAAGCAAAAAATTAAACTACTGTGCAACTAACTGAATAATAGTTGCTCAAACCATTCTGTTTTTAAGATTTGAGGATTAGACATAAAACACAACGAGTTACACAAATAATTTACAATAATTTCATGATTCTTTTGAAAAAATGCTAATCTGTGAAAAATTAGAAACATTTAACGCAAATATAAAATATTGTATATATTATATTTGCTTTCAGTGTTTTCTTATTTAAATATTTGCTGAAAAGCAGGGTTTGCATAGGGTGATAAGAGAGCCCATATAAAGCCGAATAATACACAATACAATCTAACAGTTACAAAGAATCGCAAATTATCTGGACATCACCAGACAAGTGATGTCCGGGAAGACTTCTCTCAACATACCGGACTCCATCATCACCCTAATGTAACCTTTCAAATTCCCAAGCACACGCCCCGAATGTGCGCATAGAAATGCAAAATCAGAAATCCATCTCTCGCTTTTCAACATTGACTAACATCGAACATGTTACCTTCGACTCTGGAGAAACGTGGTCTATCACTAAACTATGATGACTCCCATATAAGAAATACGGCTTTTTCTAAGAATGGAATTCAATAAAAATGTGAATATCAAATAAAGTCATATATTTCCTTTTAATTTTATGACGGCCCCTTGACTCGTGTCTTAGAAAACATTTCTAGAACCTAATGATTTCATTTTTTTTTCTTTCAACCGTCATTTTTTACAAATGTGAACTAAGACCACGGTGGCATAATTGATAAAGGAGTCGTTGTCATCATCGAAAGGCAGTGTGTTCGAAACCCAGCTTAAACGACAATCTGTAGTGTTTGCTAAAGGCGACTGGAGTAAGTTAAATATCAAGTGCTCGCAATGTCCTCGAGGTGAAATGATACCTCTAGGGTGACATGTCAAGTATTTAGGGTGCCTTCTGCCTGATCCCAGCTAAATTACAAAGAGAGATCCCCACATAGCTACTTCTACTAGCTAGTAGAGCCCAACTCACACACAGGACCATGTACAGGGAAGTATGCTGGTGGAACAACAACAAGTTGAAACTATATAGTCTGATGTATACAGTTTTAAGTGGGTTCTGAGAGAAAGAGAGAGAATCACTATAAATAAGTCTATGGTTTGCTTTGAGCATATGAACTCTTAAATCGAATATTAATCATTAGGCTGATAGCTCAGCAGAGAAAGTACTTTAGTAAAAAATGTCCAATTCTTCCTAACTTGGCTAATTTTCGTAACATACAATTGTATTTTTTCAGTGTGTATCTACGCTATAATGCAATAAAAAATTATAATAAGAATGGGGAATTACATAAAATGTAAAATTTTGTAAGTTTTACAGAATGTGAAACCGACAATTTGGTACTTAAGTGTGTATGATTTTATTTTAAATAATTAACAACGAAATTACGTTAATTTTTAAAAAAATAATGCTTATTTACTATAAAAACACAATTGAGAAGAATAGGACATACTACAGAAACTAGGGACAAAAACCTTACATTAATAATTGAAGTAAATGTTAAGAATTAATTTGTATAAATAAAAAAGTTCTCCAATATTTTAAATATTTTACTTCTCTTCTGTCATCTTTATTACAAAAAAAAATCTATCATAAGTTATACGAAATTAATAAAACAAATGTGGGTAGCACACTTATAAAACTTTCTGATCATAAAATGAAATAGCTCCTACGAAGCAGTCTGTCAACAAGCAAAATTTAATTCAAACTGCAGAATTTCAACTCGTTAAAATTAGGAGATACATTTTTTTACAGTCGGAAAACAGCTATGAAGACGAGTTTCAAAGTTTTCGGCAAACAAATCTCAATCGTATAAAACTTTTTTCTAAACTCGTAGAAATGAAAGAAATCGTGTAATCACAATCAATGGTATAATAATTACTATCTTTGCAGTGGCAACAGCCGAAAGGCATAGAATACAAGACACGTAAAAGACATAAAATAGCGAGTGTAAGGAAATTTTAAGAATCCTAAAAAAAAATTAAACAGCATTCCATAACACTTTTCTGCAACAACATAAAGAATAACATTCTTTTTCTCGACATTTGGCAAGTTTGGAATTGCCAAATATTTTTATGTTCAATTAAGCAATCGTTTTGGATTCGCAGCTAAGATTATCTGCCATTAGTGAAATATTAAGATTTAAATGTTGAATAAATTTGTCTTTCGTTTCCGTATGAAGATAGCAATTTAATTTTTTTTTTTTTCATAATATCTAAAATGAGAAGGGAAAAAAAAAACATTCCTTTCAAATGTAATTAGGAAATCTTTGCAGCCGTACATGATACGAGAAAAGTTTCTTCCCTCTTTTCAGTGCTGAGAATTCCGAAAGCAACAAATGCAAACATGTTGCATAAAACAACGTACAAAGCAATTGAGGCCTATAAACGAGGAATCTATTACTTTTTACATAGCAGATGATACATCAACTTGTGTTGCCAGCAAACTGAAATATTTTTTCATAATTAAACAATACTTTGAGTGAACATTATTGACAAAAATTTTAGATAAATACCCAAGCAAACGATATTTCAGTTGCTGAGTTTTGTATTAGTAAACGATATTCTAAATAGATTGTTTCAAACAAATGGTATTTTACATACATACTTTTCGGTTAAACAGATACGACTATTTTTTAAATGCAAATTACTTTAAGAGCTCGAAACAGTTGTCATTTTTACTGACAATTCTGAAACAAACCGCAAAAAATTATCAAAACTTACCGCATTTTAAGAATTGGTTTCCGAAATGTCCTTGAATCCGTGTAGCATCCCATTTTTGCAATCATTCAAATGTTTGGGCATTGCCTTTGTTCCGACCCTCTATACTCAATGTAAAAAATTAATTTCTTTGCGCACCAGATGGCGCTAACACAAAACATCATTCTTTTGTTAGTCAAACAATAAAATTTGGAAACAAGGGACGTGTCGTTTCTGTGTGCCAATAATCTTCATTTAAAAAAGTTAGGAATGCAAAAATCGTGCATTTTATAAAATATCACTCAAATATATTTTTTTAAGAATAAAGCAGTCTTTCAGAAAACACATCTTCTGTCAGAAGTACAAAATTCGCATGCCTATCTGTATACCCCTAATGAATTTAGGTTTCATGAAACAAAGTTTCTATATTTCATCATAATGAAACTGTAGTTCAAAACATTAACGCTGTTGACAGTAAAAATCATCAGCCATAAAAACGTGTTTCTGCTTCGAATTTCTTTAAATAATGACGCGTATATTCAGATACTCTTCATATCTATTTTAAGAGTATTCATTTATAATTTATAATGAATATCGTGATAAACTATAAAAAATATAGTACTGAGAAGCAAATTATAATTAATAGGAAAACCAAAACAAAGTAACGTATTGAGGAGTAAAATCGAGACACACAAACAGACCGTTGAGAAACAACCAAGTAAAATATCATTGTATCAGAAAGCAAGACGTAGGCAAAGGATAACGTATCGAGAGACACTTCGGGAAACGACCACTGTATCGAGATCTAAAACATGACCATCGATTCGCAGAATAAGCATTGTATCGAAAATAGACCATAAAAAAACAGGTCATGTAAAGCCGACGTATCTGGAGAAGCAAACCACGGACCACTGAGAGGCAAATCCCACAAATATAATTATATTCAAAAACAAATCGATACTATAAATTTAAATTCATGTAAAGTCAATGTATGGAGATAAATCGAAACCAGTGGCAAATCATACAACTATTGTATAGAGAAAGAAATCCCATTTCTAATTCATTGGTAAGATCATTCCAAGATTTTTGTATCAAGAGGCAAATTATAAAGACGACAAAAGGCAAATTTGCCCTTCTATGATAAGAGATTGTATCGAGCAGCCAATTCAAGTCCTGGAAACGAAAACCTTACAAAGATCACTTGTATAAAGAAGCAAATTTTGATCATTTCCAAAAAAAAAAAAAAAAAAAAAAGTCATACAAAATCGATTGAATCGAGATGTAAACCAGATCATAGTGAGAAAAACCATGCAATATATCGTGGAGCAAATCGAAACCCTCTGTAAGCAAGCCATTTGCCTCAATAAAAATCTGAAATATTAAAGCGGATGAGAAACTGCACAGGAAGAGAAAAACGATATTTTACAAACAAAATACAATTAGATACAAAGTAAACCAGCTCTTACTCTACTTACAAAAAATCGTAAATGAATAATAAAGATATCTTCATAGTAAAGAAAATATAACATTTTAAACTCGTTATCTGAAAAACATATTATTCTCTAATTATGTTCTCTCACACCAAATGAAGTAAAACCACAAGAGACTGGAACTCGAAATCTTGCATGCGATAATCACCAGCGTTCCCACAACCATCAGACACGATTATGAGAAGGGGTGGAAAACAATCGAGAGGGAGATTTGTGGCACCTAGATGAAGGGGAAGCAGAACAATGTGTCCTAGAGTCGTAAATTGCATAAATAATAGTGCATTCCTCATTGCTTCCGACACTTGGTGCATTTCTCAGGATGGAGAATTTGAAAGAACGAATAAAAAGCAATGAAATTTATTGTTACAAATTTATTTTCCCAAATGCAAGAACAACAGAATGTAAAGATCGGAACATTTTCGAAAATTTCGTTAAATTGGCAGCAGATTTCAGCAGAAATTTTGTGCAAATTAATTTAAAGACTTTACACACTTACACATATGTTTTTCCCTTTTAAATAATATAAACTTAGTCCGCGGTTACCGCTACAGGTCTGCACTTACAAACAGTGCTTGATTCAGCTAGGGCATACAGGACAATTGCCCCGGGGCCCCACATAAGAAGGAGGGCCAAAGCGAATAGAAAGTTTACGTTACGTTGTAAATCGAAAAGAATGTTCGTGGTTGTGAATCAGTGGGGGGGGGATCAAGGAAATTTTTGTCCCAATTAGATAAAGTTACGCTCCGCCGACTAATAAGAAATTTTATATTCATTTATGCAACTGTAAGTATTGAAGGCATTTCGTTTTTCTCTAACTTCTTTAGATATCACATTAAAAGTTAAATTTAGATTTCTAATTTGAAAAGATGATCTTAGATTTTTTGGACTCAACTAAAAATATAAGAAATAAATATAAAATTTTACAAGACAAACAAGTGAAAAATTTAGGAATTTATTAATTAAAATTATAAAATAAAAAAAACAATCATTATGATTTCAAATAAAAATTCATTTACAAAAATAAACTGAAAAACGCCCTATTTTCTCCCTCAGATTATTAGATTTTACTGTAAAATTTAGACACAGTAAACCTTTAGATCTAAAAAATACTTAGATCTTAATAAAAAAAAGTCAACATTGATATCAATCTTTAGATAACGAGTCAAAATTGTACGGGTTTAAAACAAACAATAAATTTAATCAAAAAATTCCTTCCAATTCTTCAGCTTACCAGGACGATAAGGAACTTCTACTTTTTTAATGAAAACAAATGACAATTAGTCGCTATAAAAGGAAGAAAATTGCACCTTATGTAGAAGTTCATTCATTTCAGTTTTAAAAGGGAAAGGAGGCAATTTACATCCGTAAAAGAATCCCACTGAAAAGTGAGATTCTTTTCCGAAACAGGAAGAAAGAGTTTCCACAATTGTCAGTGATTATTCCAAAAGTTCTCAATTGCCTCCAGGAAATTTCCGTATTCTCTTGCGCTTTTCATGCTTTCTGCAATTGTTATAAGCCTCTTCCAGACATTTAACCGTCGCCGACGACGACGAATCGACATCGATCAACAACTATCACCGGTACGATTAATCACATGAATTTTACACAGCAGCTCGTATGATATGAATAAGAGACAATTACTTCAGCTTTTGGTGAATTAGAGACACCGTTTTCGAAGGTAGGTGACTATGGCTTTTGAATTCTGATGCAATGAATGTCCCACTCTTATACATTATCTTCAGAAATGTATTGCTTTATGACCGATATCATAACCACGTGCATTTTTACAACAAAGATATTATATAATGAACTTTGGTATATGTGTAAAATACCGTTGAGTCACAACGAAGAATGATGCCAAATAAAGCAATTATTAGCTAACAACAGAAAATTATATACCAAATATATGGTTGTTATTTTAATAAACCATTTGTTTTTTACGTAAGAAGTTCTTTTTTAGTTCATATTATTATAGGAATTGTTTTCTTTTACAATTGTTAAAACGACACAGGTGCCGTATAATCCCTGATTCCAAATTCTGAATTTTTTTGGCGATGAAGAAATGTTGCCAAGATGACGTATATACTAGGGTTACCAAAATAGAATTTTCTGCATAATTCTTATAGGTCTCCATATGTATGACGTAACAAAAACAAGGTTGCCAGAAACATAAGAAAAATCGCCAAAAAATCGTCCATCTCAGAATTTCGAGCATGAATTATACAACACCTGTGCAGTTAAAACAAACCACTGTTGTTAAATTACTATTTGCAGTCAACCGCAATTTCTGAATTACTATTCAGTACTGTTAAAATAACGTTAAGCTATAACTTTTTTATATTGCAACCAAATGTTATCTTTAACAAAAGCATAATATACAACAGAAATATAACAAATTTCGATAGACATTAAAATCTTGAAAATTATATTCAATATATTGTACTAACTTTGTTAAAATATTTTTTGTTCAATAACACAAAACTTACTTCAAAGTTTGTGTGTAATTATAATAGAGTTTTGTTTTATTATTAAAATAATGAATTTATCATTTCATTTATTTATTTTTGCATATCACAACCGAATGCTTTCTTCAATAAAAGCAAAATATGCAATAGAAATATTACATTACAAATTTCGATTCATTTGTCATATTCTATCGTCCAGTAAAAAGAATGGCGCCAAACAATACTTTTTTACCAAAAAAAGAAAATTATACTATTCATGGTGGGTTGTTATTTTGACAAACCATTCATGTTTATTTACCCAACTATATTTAGATTTACATTATTATAACAATAGCCTATTCTGTTGTTAAAATGATGAATTTAAAGTACCTTCACATTTTGTTATTTTTTCAAATAAACTAAGCCACAAGAATGACTTTGTTGTATATTCTCAAATATTAATTTTATATATTAATAAGAAAATTTTCTAAAAATAACTCTTCGTTCTATTTCATTAAATTTACATGGGGAAAAAATATAACGATTAGTTATCAATTTGGCGAAATTGTTCCAAAATTTCCAGTCGTCGGAATTTGACATTAGTACTCGATTTTCGTTTTCATAAACACACATTTTCCTCGTGATCGGAAACATTTTCCAACATCGAATGCCGCCACATAAGCATCGAATATAGGACATGAGGAATTTTTATGTATCAATGAATCGAATATAGGACATGAGGAATTTTTATGTATCAATGAATCGAATGTGGATGCAACTTGAAAAAACGATGAAATTTCGTTCAGATAACGCAACGTCATACGCATAAGTATTTTTTTTAAAAAATATCGAATGTTACGCTAAAGGGATATTTAGTATTGATTGTTAAGCCTGATCAATACTTACGCCGATGATTATGTATTGAAACTATGAATTCTTATATATAAAGTGTTTGGTATAACAAGTATTTACGCAATTTTAAATGCAGGACATTGCACATAGGGCATTTTCGATATCTAATGTAATACTTATTTACCGAATATTTCATCATAATTTCTATAAACTTGATATTATAAACAATGATAACTTTTTAAATATCGAATTTTACAAAAGATGTTTCAAGACATAAATTGTTACATATACTGAATTTATTAAAAGTCACATAGGTAGCTTTTTACGCATCGAATGGTTTGGTTTGTTTGTCGCTCAACGGTCATTTTTTTCACACGAGGGCTCATGAGACCGGGACCTACGGTTCAAAGTGGATTCCGAACCACTACAAATATCCATGCCCAAGATGGGATTCAAATCCACGAACTGTTGAACCGAAGGCAAGAGCGCTAACCATTTGGCTGCCAACTCGGCTATGTATCGAATGTAATTGATGATGAATCGCGAATATTACAATACAATATATTTCGATAGATCATATATTAGGAAGGTAAATTTTTAAGTTATAAATATTTAGGTAAGATTAATTTTGTAAATATCAGACGTTATACAATATTAATTTTACACAATAAACGTCACGTATGAGCAAAATATGAAGTTGCATGTAATTATAAGCAGTTTCACATTCAATGTAATCTGCCCGGATTTGCACGACGCCTTGTAATTTATAATGTTATCTTATCGTCGCCTGTATTAACTACAATAGCCCTCCACTTTTATTAAATAGTTAATAAAAGTGATAAAAAGAATACTATACTTACCTAAAATCATATTGTCTGGAGTTTGTTAAAATAATTTCTTAAAAAAATAGTTAAAAAAAATTTTTTTAAGTGACTAGACTTTATTAAAATATTTACTTCGCGCCAAAATTAAAATTAGATTTTATAATGTCTAAACTTTAAATCATTACTTTAATGAAACTCAAGAAGAAAAAAAATGAAACGTGTTTAATAATTTATTTTAGGCAATTTCTCAACAGATATAATATCATAAATTAGTTTGCCAAGTTTTAAAATGCTAATGAAAATCATTTTGATTACTATACTTATCACTTTGTTAAAAACATAATTTATTTAAATTATTATAAAATACCCAAATTATAACACAAAAAAAAATACAAATCCTTGTTTTCAGGAAGAAGAATGTTTAAGAAATCAAAAAAATAAATAAATAAGTTATCACTAAAAGGATTAATGCGTAGAGATATATTAGTGATTAATTTTTCACTAGTTTCAGAAAATACCGTTTATTTTTTTTAACTAATATATAATTAATCACTGCTTATTTTTTAACTAATATATAATTAATCACCTTTTAATCTATTTTTCCCTTAAAGGAAAATCAGATTTTATTTTAAGATTTGTGTGTACAAAAATATAAATAATGTATACATAAATAATAAAAAAATAATGCAATACATAACCGAAAATAACATGTCTCGTATTTCAACTAATAATTTTTTCTATGATTATATATCGATAAAAAGCCGTATATGATACATATATTACAGCAGACTATAAACAAAACAAAAATGCTACACCTATCGTTTGAAATAATAAGAAGTCGTCTGAAAAGAACTATTTTATTACTAGTATCACAACGTAGTAAATGTATTCAAGCGCATTCATGTTGCCACCGCGGTCATAAAAGAGAAGAAATTAAGAGGTAGACAGCAGGCGGCGGTATTGTTGCTCTTCTTGACTTATGAAGAACCTTTCGAAAAGGCTAGCAAATATTTCTATTTTCGACATATTTTTGGCAACAGGCACTGCTTTTGTTTGGCGAAGGAAAACTGACTTTGATGCATGATCACGAATTTCATTTCTTCTGTATGACAACACCGCTGCAAACGATTTCTGACTCTTGAAGAAGTATTCGAATGCTTCATCATTTATTTATTTATTTTCCTGATCTGACGACGCAGCAGAGAAAAAAAAAAATTAAAACGATCAGAATGGTTATTTTTGAACATACATCATTTTCGTAAGACATAAAATGACACACAAGAAAGGGAAGTGGTGGTAAAAAAGTAGTTTAACGACAGACAAGAAAAAAAATATTCTTGCTTACAGAATTAAGTGGAGCAGATGAAACCTTAGCAGAAAAATGTCACAAAAAGTGAAGATAGGTCATTTTCAAATAATAAATCTAACTAATGCTTCTCGCGACATAGAAAAATTAATGAAAGATATATTATGAGATAAAAAAAATAGAGAAATAATAACAGCATTGTTTAATTTTTATAAATTTAAATATTCTTTCTCGTGAATAATTTTAATCAATACTTAGCGATTCTTAAAACTACTTTTTCTGTTATGCATTGATATACGATAAGTTTGAAATGATAAGTTTGTAGCTCAAGGCATAAGTTCAACAGTATATATGTTCGATTCTGGCAATAAGCTTAGATGTTCCCTGTAATTCTGAATCACTTTTGAATCATGAGTTTGAGTAAAATGAGTATAAAATGTGAGCTATAAAGTTGAAAAAAACCAAACGCCTTTAAAACTGATCAATTCTGACGCATTCAAATAAATTTTATGCTTTTTCGATAGAAAACATACTTATGCATTATTTTAAATTTCCTTCCAATTGTTTCAGTCCAATTGTTCATAGGTCCGATTCCCATCTCGGACACATCTATGTTTATAGTGCCTCAAATATTTTGCAGACTGCAGATCCCTGTCTAATTAGTGGAAAAAATGACCTGTACGATCAAGCGAAACAAGAATTGAATGCAAATTAAGAAGGCTAAAAACTCACGAATACAAAAAAATAAATAAATAAAACGACACGGAACGGCAAACCAAATCAAAACGAAGCAAATATATGCCCTTTTAATAACAGTTTAAAAATGAACAACATTTCTAAATAATAATGTATTTTAAGAAATTCAAAAAGTATTGATTAAAACAATTCCTGCAATAAAACTGATTTCTTTATAAAACATTTTTTTAATTTTATTAAATTATTTCATATATAGGTATTAAGGTTTCTTCCATAACTTACAGAAAACCACCTTGTCAGACGATTTGCGTTAACTTAATTAAAACATTTCCCCTTAAAGGAAGCAACAAATATAGTAATGTTGGAAAAAAAGAGGTCAAAACATTCATCATCAACTTGCATTCGTAAATGAGGACAAAATCATTAATGTCTCGAATTTGTAAATGGATAGATATTTTTATCATTGAAACGATGGCATACGGCATAAATTGGGGAATATGGTAACCCTAGCGTAAAAGCAAGTTTACAATTAAAAAGGTTACCAACAACTTGAATTAATACTCTTGCCCGTCATCCAATTATAAGACAAAAGATTCAAAGGCAAAATATGGCAACCATAAAATATTTGGCTCGACTTTTAATAACAACTTCAAAGTTCCAAGACTGCACTTCACTTCACTTCAAGGTAATAGCTTCACAATTCATCCACCTAGCATGCAAATGCAGTGGAAGTCTACCATGAGCGCACTTCACTCCCACCAGACATTCTTTCTTGCAGCCGCAAATAAAACGCCTTGGAGCAAGTCCATTATCGAACAGATAGAGCGACACACAGCTGTCTAATAACGGTCGTGGCTATTCTAGTTAATACCATAACTCAGCCAACACTTCACAGTGCCAAGATTTTTAGAGCCGTTTTTGATTCCTCGAGCGAGTGACAAGAAATTTGGCGACGACTTTCGACTTAATGTGCGGAGCGCTAACAATATCAGCCATTAATTGGCCAGCTCTGCAAGCGACGACAAAGAATGAGGGATCCAGATAGATTGTAAAAGGAGCCATGATAATTTCCACACAACGGTTCGTCAAACGACAAATTAAAAACAGGTTTTTTGTTACTGATTGATAACAGAAGTTTTCGAGAATAATAAAGATTTGGGCAGAGTTTAGTTGTGTTTGTTTTGGTAAATGCCATTGAGATCAATGAGATCCCATTTGCCAATATTCACGGACCTCGGGTGTGGACGTTTAGTTCGGAATTCACTTAAAATTGTCGGAGAAGTTAGTCCTCGTGATCAGTTTAACAGTTTGGGTATTTGATTCCCGCATCAGATTTGGATGTCTATAGTCATTTGAAACTCATTTCAAAATGTAGGTCTGTCTCATGAGCCTTCGTGTACAAAAATGACCATTGAGAGACCACGCCTTTGTGATCAGAAAATTAATGTAGAATCAAAAGAACAAAATCAAACCAGACTAAAACTGTTATTGACATGAACCACTAATATTTAGAATATTTTTGTCTTTACTGTACTCCTTTCTTTTTGTCCATTCTTTAACAATACAAATTATAAACAGTGGTTGTGTTTTTGCCCCTAAGAGGTATCATTTCACTTGGAGAGCATTGCGACGTTCTTCAACTGCCATGAACGAACACCATCTTTGATTGGAGCAGGATTCAAAATCACTACTGTTTAGAAAACGAAATCAAACATCTTAATCAACCAAGTCACTCTTTTATCACATGCAATCAACAGCCCTCTTATTTTCAATAATGGTAAAATGATGTAAGCGACATCTGCGTGAGTCTTAAGCTAAAGGGTATCATAAAACTCTCAATGCTCCTTATAACTATCTTCGGATGTGTTTCTCGCTACCCTCCGGGGATATAAGAGAGTTCCTTTCTTCTACACACAAGCAAGAGAATTATATCTATATTCAACCGCGGAGAGGTAACATTGTCGACACATGAGGCAGCACTACTCCCTCAGATCCACAGCAAAGAAAGGACATTTAACAGGCATACTGTCTAAGAATAAGAGGTCACCACACTTAGAAATATGGAAAACTACGCCTTACACAATACATCAACCAAATTGTTCATAGTATTCCTTTATTTCTTATATGCGCAATATTACATATTATAAGGGTAACGTACATGTATAATTTTGATTATTTTAACAAAATATATATAAAAGTAACATAAAATTTATGTATAAAGGACACTTTTTTCACTGATTATTTATTTTCATGAAACACACATATTTTCATATAAAATTAAATGTAATTCTATTTATTTTTCTCATAAACAGGTTTCGAATAATAAATAGAACTAGATCACTAATCCAAATTATTCCCCAAAGCCTCATGTTTCAAATGAGGAGGAGAAAAATCAGAATAGTTAGATTAGTGAACCCACGACCAAATGATAACCATTTTTTTTTTTTTCCATCTCAGTTCAACTTTTTTTTTTTATCCTCAAATTAGGAAAATTCAATTTGCGTTTGATGATCAAAAGGAAAGAAATGTCCAAAGCAACTGGAAATGACATTGAAGGGTTTTCGAAATCCCTCAGCGGTTATTAGAAGTAAGGGGAAAAGGGAATTAAGGGATTTCTTGATATGCAAAATGGCAGATTGAAAAAAGCTGTAAAAAATAAAGAAATCCGCGATTCAATCACTGTATAATAAAAAGTAAAATAGAATGTTAATTGATTATAACGTCGTAAGACAAAAATACGTATGTTTAATTAAAACTTTATTCCTTTGAATTTATTTAAGAAAATACACCTGATAAAATATATTAATTTTATATATTCAAATATTACATAAAATCGTTAAAATAATTTATTTACCTTCAAAGCAATGTCTTTCTGTCTAAAAATTTTTACAATGTTAACTTAAATAATAATTTTTCATCGTCAAATTTGAGAAATGTTTGCAAAAATAAAGCTTTATTTTATATTTAATTTTAAATACTGCTTTGCTTGGTTTTGATTTTTATGTTGAGTTTTAAATTTCCCTGAAGACATTCCAAGAAATAAAATTTCAATTCGGAATTACTTCAATAGTTACTTTGAAAAATTTAAGTAAACAATTTATTAGAAGTTACAAAGTAATACAGTTTAATTAAATGCTTACTTTTGGAGAACAATATTTTGTTTTTATAGAACGTGGAGTTAACAGAATCGTTTGCATTTTCTTTAAGTCCTTAAATTGAATAAAAACCAGAAAGTTTATTTATAAAAATAAAATTATTATTCGAATTTTTTGAAACACGATTTTTTTTTACGACAAACTATTAACTAATTTAATAATCGGAAAGATTTCATACAAACTCGAAGCACTAATTAAATTTTATTTCTGATATTCGTTTCTTTCTAAATATTTTATAAAAACATCGCGAATTACTTTTTAAACAAAATACTTGACCGTTTTAAAAAAAGCATTGCAGACGATATTGATAATTTTCTTTAATAAATTGTTCCAAATAAATTTTTAATTTAACAATTTTTGTTAGCTTAGTATTTCACCAATGCTATTTTTAAAACAACTGCATATTTATTACAAGGAAAATTTTAAATAGGAGGATTCTTATATAGTATAGAATTTAAAATATAATTTGTCTGTAGCTTAGCAAGTTTTAGTTGTTTTTAATCTAATAAATTACAATGAACGCTCAAAATTGATAGAACCATTCGAACAGAAAAATCGCTATTGCTCAGGCTATTCTATAGAGCACATCCCAAACGTTATATTAAAAAATGGATAAAAATTCCTTAGCATTATAAAGTACAGAAATCCTCGATTATATTTCATTTCAATGCGAATAATTTTAATAATGCTTAATCTTTTCCCGTTACAGTTAGAATAGTGAGCTGTGCAAAATATATTGTTTGTTATACGTTTTTGGTTGTCTATTTCTGTCGATTTTGGACTCCAATCAAAGGACGAGGTCGATATCACATCTGACACCTTTATCTCCACAATAACAGCGACAACAATATATTTTACGTTTTCTAGCCGTCATTAATGAATAAAATAGGTTTTCCACTAGGTCAGGTGTAGAACTCCTTCCTCACCACCCGAACACGAAAATGACGCATCTCCCCCAATTAGGACACCACGACTGCGCAAAACAGATTTTAAGGAGCGCATTCAAAAAAAAATATTGCATGTAGTTGGGTTATTGCTTTATTTCTTTGACTCGTACTTCGATTGATCAAACTCACTCAATACAGCCAAGCAAATTGCAACTTTTAATTATAAACAAGAGACGAAGTTTATACTTGGCACACTAGCGTCTAGCCACAACAGGAAGGGACATTGTACCTTACAGAACTTTTGATGAGCTCAGGCCCTCTTAACACAAAGAACTTCGAAAAGGTTAGGTATCAAACCTACTACCTATCAGACTTGAGCATATTGGCCAATCTATTTAAGGCTAGCTTTTGCATAAGAGGGTTAATTTGACCAAGTTAGGATGATGGTCTACGGTTTAATTTTTCACACATTAAAGTAATTCAACCGGGTAGGTTGGCTGATAAATCGATCTAAAGTACCCTTTTTGTACACGAGAGATAATTTGAATGGGCAGGTAGGTCGATCTATGGTCACTTTTTTGTACATGAGGATTAAGTCGAGCATGTGTTATTACAGGTTGATAAGTCAACTTATGATTATTCTGTACGAGAACTTACTTGAATGGGAATTATAAAAACTTGAGTTCCGACCCACCACAAACATCCACAATAAGCAAAGAATCGAGTCTGCAGTCTAAACTGAAACCTAGAGTACTAACAAAGCAACCAATCAGCAGTGCCATAGATATATACAACAATAACAAGGCAATATATATACAACAAAGAAACTATTTCTAACATTTAATCAAACTTGTAGTGAAAAAACTGGACTGTAGACTCCTACGGCTGTCTACAACACGGTTTTTACATAAAGGATCTATTCACAAGAAGAGAAACCCGGAAAATTCACAGGCACCTACCTCAACACTTGGAGGTAGAAGTACAATATCTTCCACTACTGAACAGTGGTTGGTATCAAACCTAGAACCTTTTATTCTTAAGAGCAATGCTATCACAAAATCACGATTTGACAAAACTTGAAATATTAAAATATACTAGGAAATGCCATGCCAAAACAAAGAAATATTTAAGTCCTTAATAAATGTATATAAAATGCAACACAAAATAAGCTGCCATGTAAGGAATTGGGAAACAACGTGGTGATTTTTTTTTTTTTTTTTTTTTTTGCGCATTTTATAAACAGGCACTTTATCGTTGCGAAATTTTAAAAAAGGAAAATCTAAATGGGAAGGCTCTTTATCTCATAAATATCTCAGAGAAAAAAAAAAGGTATAAAACAGACAAATAAGCCAAAAAAAAAAATTAAAACGAAAGGGAAAAAAATCCTTTTCTTAAACGCAAATTACTCTTCCTAGGGCACGAATAAATCCTGAACAATAGTTCTCAAGCAGTTACTTTTTGGGAAAAAGGAATGAGAATTTTAATTATCCGTTTGAACTCCTCTCCGCTCAACCACATGCGACGGAATTCTCGAAGGGGGTTATCCATCAACGTTCTACGACTCCGCCTAACCCGGGAGAAAGGAAATTTCTTTCCCAAAAACCAACCAAGTCTTAAAAATTAGTTTTTCGGCAAGATTTAAAAGTAAACGAGGAAAACTAGAAATTTCAATGCAGAATGCAAGCAAACGATTTTTGCTGTATCTAAAGCAAACGATATATTAAATACAACTGTTATAATATATGTATATATATAATCGTTTGAGAAAATGATAAATTATACACATGTGATAAGAAAGTAAATTTTTTAATATAACTATAAGAATGCAAATAAGTTATTAAATGATTTTAATATGCAAAAACATTCATGTCTAGTTTTGTTGTTGCTTATCTCTAAGGGTCTGACGGAGTCAGACAAATCTAGGAATCAGTTGACTGAGAGGAAATCGATGACAAGGAAGGGAGAAGTGTAGATTTCGTCCCATAGTATATACATATAATTCAGATTATGCTCAGGAGAAGCTTGTTGTCCATCGCATTTAGGACAGAGGGGGAAGGTCTTGTTACCCGCTACAATAGTGAGGCATTTCAGGCGGCCAGAGGCGAGACGTGCAAGGCAAGTGCTGGATTTATCACAGGAACAGCCAAAGAAAGTCTCGGCTTTCTACCCTTGTAGAAGTGGTGAGTCAAAGGTACCTGCCAATCGGTTTCAATCTGGGCTTTTCTCAGAGAAAAGAGTTCAAGGTAGGTACGCACAGAAGAAGAAGGAGCAGGATGACCTGAGCCCTCCTTTGTTAAAGTGTCTGCTATTTCATTGCCTCCAATATCCACGTGAGACGGGATGCATTGAAAATAGATATTATGCCGAAGGGAGACATTTAAGCTTGTGTAGAATAGAAAAGCTTGTTTGGTCTCCCAAGCAGGTCCAATTTTTGCAGATGTTGAATTGAACTGCGGCTATCCATACACCACTATAATTAGTTTCCCTCATGATAGATTCCAATCCGATGCTGATGGCTATTAGTTCGCTACGAAAGACCGAACAGAAGTCGGGATTACGTTGACTAAGAGAGAGCTTGTCATGACGAGTCTCGATGAAAATTCCGCTGCCAGTTCGGTGATTTATTTTGCTGCCATCAGAGTAGATTTTTATGTCATTTGGTGGTATATTATTAATGATTTCCAAGGCTAGCTGCTTTAGCTATTCAGGTAAACATCAGGTCTCTCCATGACTGCCGTAGAAAGTTCGTAATTGAAATGAACATTGGGAGAAGCCTCAGCAGGGTTCAGACCGCAGTGAAGGGCATCTGGTTCGACATTGTTCTCGATTAAGTGCAGTGAGTTAACCAGACTGAAGGGACTGTGCTTGTTTAACTTTTGGAACGGAGTCCAGTTGCTAGGTAACTTGACATGAGACTGCCTTGGCCATAACTGTTGAGTTTATTGTAATATTTGACCAGACAGGATTGTCTTCTGATGTGGAGAGGTTGTAAGTCTGCTTCGAAGAGTAATATTTCTGAAGGCCATCTGCGTTTCAAGCCAGTAATGATGCGTGCAGCACTCAATTGAGCTTTTAGGTTTAGTTTTAACTTTACTTAGTTTAATGTAAATATTTTTTGCATTACACATATTGAATAATTATTAGAGATGGATTTAAACCTATGATCATTGGGCGTGCTTAGAACAGCTACATTTGAAGGGAACTCAAAAGCAGAATCTACATTTGATTAAATTAATTTTTTATTTATTTTATAATTCTAAAAATATATTGTGCACAATACATCCATAGCGGTGAAGGCGAGTCCCAGATTGCACCGTAAGGTTAACTCGTTTGTAAAATTCGCTTATCACCAAGAACCCTTTTTGAAACACGGTCAGGTGATGAGGTCACATACCTCTCCAATTACATACTGAACCAGCGGAAGGACTTTGGACATCACACATTAGAGAGGACACTGACGGAGCTCCAGCGACCCAGTGTGGGAGTACTTGGTTACCCTCCCAACACTTTGCAAGGCGCTGAGCGATTGAAGATCCATTTTGCATGATATATAATTGTCTATGATTTTTGGTTGGTTTGCTTTTATTGAGTAAAATGGTTTTTACAAGAACACTTCATAATTTGAACACTAATTGAATTGATATGAAAAATATATAACATGTATTCACAGAAATTATATAATATGACTCTTCTCTTCTCTTTATCGGAAATATTTTAGGGCATCTACATTTAAATTTTAAAAAATGTCTCTTGGTAAATTTATTTATTTTATAAGTTTAATTAATAGCAATCTTTTTATTTTGAATTGTATCAAAAATAGCAAAATTATATATAAAATTTAATGTCTGTGTGATCTGCAGTGGTCTATATAATTAGGGAGTCGTTCTCATAAGACAATGATTTCGAATCCCGACAAAAGCAAAGATCTGCTGTGTACAAAAAGCGGCTGAATCACATTCAATAGATCGTCGTCTCAAAGGGGGTCCCTGCTTCCAAATGACAAAGGATCACACCCAGCGGCTTCCTGGTAGAGCACAGAATGATGCGCAACAAGGCTTCACTCGATTTGAACCTGGGCTCTAACAGGTATTTATGATTACTGCAAACATGCACAAATCGAATCCATGCACACAAAAGCTGAAGAAAATAGAAGTAACCAGTTCGATTTAAAAAAAGCCAAGGCCATATCATTTAAAATTATGTTTTCAGGGCAACGTATATGAACTTGGTTTAGTTTGATAATCTACGATCACTGTTGGCAGATAAGAGCTCATTTGGAAGGGGTCTGCGGTTTTCTCGAGGGACAAAAACATTCGCACTAAATATTTGATTCGATCTCTCGAACTGTTAAGTGACAAACCATCCACTTATTTGTCTCAAAGATAAAAAATTTCGAGCCTTATTAAACTATAAAAGGTGCTTTGTTCGAGGAATTTAATCACGTGCAATTTTAATGTTGCACATGAACAATCAATGTTAGACATTCAGAAAAAGAATGGAATCAGTACTATCTAGCGAACAGTCAAACAAACAGAAATGTCCGAAAAGACTTCTCATTATCAGCCGTGTGGGAGGAGACTCGAGCAAATATGCATGTAAGAAGCAGGATCTCCCGTTGTCCAACTTTGGATGGGATCCAACCCGAGGCCTACAACACACTCGATCCCATACTATTCTTAAGGGAAACACATTCTGAAGTAAAATATCTCGCCATGTTCAATGAAAATAATCTTTCATGAGTTATGGAATCTTGGAAGAACCATGATAACTTGATGGGGAAAGGATTCGCTGTTGACCTAGAATGCAACAGGTTCGATACTCGATCTAGCTAAAGGTGTCAGCTGCTGCTCTATCTTGTCACTGGACCAAGGCTTAAAGCTGTATCTTTAGAGGAATATATCGACTGAAATAAGCTGCTTGATAACTTCATCTGCACATTTAATAGAGAAAATTTTTTGAAAAATGATAAACTAAATAAAAGTAAAATCGTTTCGTGTATGTGACCATTAAAGTGTATAATTCATTTATTTTACAGAATAACTATTTCAGATAATAACTAGGCAAGTAAGTTAGAGTAATAGATGAAACATTCCATAATTTTCCTAGTTATGGAATGAAATAACTAATCATGGACTATTAAAGTGAAAAAGAAACAAATTCAAAATTATCTTATAAGTTATATAATCTAGCATAAATAGCTAAAATCTCCCGAAAAATACACTTCATTCTTACAACAGATGCTTCATTGGAAAATAAGAGAAAACAGTTATTAATAATTCGAAATGTCAAAAATTAACATAACCGTCTCGTTCTACCAGTAAAAGCAACGGAATGAACACTTCTTTGCAAAATAGTATAAGCGGTTCAAAACATACCAAAAGCAATTAGAAATGGTGCAAAGAACTGTCGATTGAGAGCCCTATTTTTATGAATCAAAAGTAATTATTTTTTTTATAGAATTTTTCATTTTTTTACTAACATGTCTAATTATTTCAGAAAATATCTAATTATTCTGTTTCGATGAATTATTCTGTAAAATAACGTATTTCACATTTTAACGGTAACAGATACAAAAGCAAATATTGGATAATGTGAATACCGTAGAATGGGCGAGATTCAGGAGCCAAAATTAAATAACAAAGAACTACTATATCGCGTGCAATGGCCCTTCTAAATAAAAAGAAACAATAGTTCATTGTCCCACGGCAAACAACACTAGAATAGAAAAATTATATAATCAAACTATACATGAAAACCAAATAAGAACTAAAAAACGATCGCTACTTCAAAGGGTGTCTGTGCGTCAGGAAATACCTCGAGTTTAAAGTCTAAATTATAAGAACCACGAAAGGATGCCATCTCCAACTATCTGTCAGTGAGTCATCCATCATAAGCAAGGAAACCACACCTCCGCATTGTGCGGGATTCAACCGAGATACTTCCTGATGGAAGACTGTGTTTATATATATAAGTAAAAGAATTACAATTTAAGAAGCAAGGTCGTTCAGAAGCGAAACAAAAAAATTGGTATCAGCCAAAAACGAGCCTTTGTCAGCCAGCGCTCCCTTTTAAAAACGCTCCGTTGCCATCAAAGATAGAAATAAAAACTTTATTTTTAAACACATGCCTTTTCTCTAGAGGTAAAAAGCCGTCATGGATGTCAGCAATATAAATCTTTTCTTTTCTCCGAAGCTGACACGTGGAGCGTAGAGTGCATAAAGGCAGCTTTCACTTCATGCGCGTGTGATTGAAAGGGGTGGCGAATCTTAATGAAGAATGTAATTCTGCCAGCTTTCTCCCCCACCCACGAAACTTAGAACTGAAGATACAATTTCTAAAAGCCCCACTTCGATGTCGACAGAACATTTAGACTTATTGCTTATAAAGTGTTGGGGAAATCAGGCAATTTTGGATTTTTTGTGACATAAAACCCTGTTGGTAAAAGGAAAATCTAATAGCATAAATTACAGGGTGTTGAACAGGGGCAGATTATGGAAAGATTTCAGAGTCATCACACACACGTGAGCCTTATAGTATAGAAGCCTATGGCGGAATGTTGAAAGTAGCTGATGAATATTAGAAGAAAAATTTTGGACGTAAAAGGGCATATTTCAATAATTTACAGTGTTTGAAAATGGAAGAAACCATCGAAAAAAAGGACAGTGGAGCAATTGTAGCTGGTATGCAGCGTAGCAGCAATAGAATAAGAATTTAGAAGCAGTGGACAGAAGTGAATCAAACAAGTGAGAAATCCGAGAGTGACTGACGAAAGCTAATGCCAACAGGCAATGGCAAAAATGTGGTTGGTAGGTCGCTACGATCATCAATGCAGTGCAAAGGCACGTGGCTGCAAAGATACATCACTCTTTGAATCCTTGATTCGTTCAGGTTTGTTGCACCATATGCAAGACAATAACTTTATATGTGATTCTCTGACGCAAATTTATGAATTTGAAAGAATCCGAGAGTGATCGACGAAATGTTCCAAATAATGCCAATGACAAACAAAAAATAAAGTTATGTCAACATGCAATGACAGACATATGATTGGTATGTCGCTGAGGATCATCAATGCTTCATCTCGATAGTTCGCGATACATTAGTACACTGCTACAAGTGTATCCCTTTCTTCTTCGTTTGCTACTTCAAGGACTACACACAAGAACACTTTCATACACGATCCCTTAAAGCCAAGCAACCAAAAACGGCTCATGAACACACCAACAACACTAATAATATTCAATGCCCACGGATGCTTTTCTCAAAAGAATACCGCTTTGCCGCATTTGTGTACCCCCTGTAATTCGGCTTCCCCCAGTACAAGATCAAACACCAGAATTACGATTTGAGCAACTTCAGCTGCTATGAATTGTGGATCATTTGAACAGCTGCCCACACAGAGGCAACGTTTGATTCTACGCCATTTGGTACCCAAGTAATAAGGACAACATTTGATTGTGTGTCTCATATTACATACCAATTTCATACATAGTTCTTTCATTATAACAAATAATCTACTTGCTTTAAACAATCTCAATTAGATCTGCTAATTTCCCTTATGGTGTTGGAGGAAGTTTTCACAAACATGAATTGATTTTGATATTTTACTTTTGCTTAAACTTTTGGGTTTTTAATAAATATTTTGGAAAATTAAAACAAAATCAATTTTTTTCATTCATTTTTATTCGAACATTTAATATTTATTTTTATTTTAACTGAATTTTAGAAAAAATGTCCTCTATACGTCCATATCATGATGTACTAAGCTTGCGTATAAAATTCAAATCTGTAGATTGAAATTTTTGGCGATATATCTTGTAATTTTATGATTATTTCAGTTCAGAAATTTAAAGAACATACAATGAACTTAAAAAAAAAAAAAAAAAAAAAAAAAAAAATAGATTTCTATTATAAGCACAAAACAAATTAAATTCCTATAATAAGTACTAAATATATTTTATTTTCACTTAGAAAAACTGAGCATACTTATTTTCATAATTTAAAAATAATGATATTTTTGTTAAATAAAGCATTTTAAATTTTTTTTAAGTTATGTTCTTATAATGTATTAGAATTAACATCGAATCGCATAATGAATAAAAAATTTCGATAAATATTTCCTTTTAAATAAAAAAAATGATATAAAGTTAAAATTCGGAACAAAATATAACTGAAAAAAAGTTTTCCTTTTATAATTTAAAAAAAAAAAAAAAAAAAAAAAAAAAAAAATTATTTCAGCACATTAAAAAATTTTTGTTGATGTTAAATCTTATTGCTTATTAATACCTTTTTGTTCTCTGCCTTTTTAAAAATTAAGAAAAATAAAGCAATTTATTCATTTTTCTAATTTATTTTCAATATCTGTATTTGACTTCTTTTCAAATAAATTACTTGCTGAAATTTTTTCCCTTTTTCCTTTTTTTTGCATAAAGAAAAAAAAAATACTGTAAAAGGAGGGGCAAAAATCCATTTAAAATTGCATCACTCAACCTTTTGGGTCAAAGTTTTTTTTTTTTTTTTTTTTTTGTTAGTTTTGTATTTATGAAGTTCTTTCGAACCAAATTTCATTATTTATGATGGTGTACGGTCAAAAATAATATAATCAAATCTTTGAGGCGATTCATAGCAAATAGGATGCTTTTATTCATTCTTTTATATATAAAGAATTATCTTAAGAGTTGGATCATCATGGCCTAATGGTAAGGCATCGCTCTTCGGATCAAAAGAACCCAGGTTCAATTGCAGTCACTGTTGAACAACGAGAAATAGATGTGCGCTGTTACAAGTCTATCAGAAGGATTTTAAATTTCCAGGTTTCTTCCCTTGCAACACATGAATAACAAACTCCATCGTTGAAAATTCCTTCCGAAACACAAATATGCGGTAGCTGCTTTAAGGATACGTATAACAGCTTCCAGAGGTCAGATTGTCTACAAGGGCTAATCAAACAAACGCTTCCAGTTCGAGTCTTGTGCAGTAATAGGTGAAATTACCAATCGCAAGACAGCAATAGGCACTCATCGTTTACCTGCGCCAAGAAATTGAACGTGGTTGTAGACATCCCCTCCCCAGCCTTTCATGGGGTACTTGAAAGGCCGGGGAGGCTCGGCTTGTTTTGCGTAGTTTAAAACACTGCGTGTATCCTTTATTTTAATGTTCTCAAATACTAATATCATTCACCTTATTCATTCGTTTTATTGTCAATGGATTCTTTATCACGAACTAAAAATCATGAATTTTCTACTAGTAAAGGTTTGATTTATGAATTTTGTTCATTGATAATTATTAATAATTTATTCACATATTATAATTTCCTTTCTTGAAATATTAACTTTGTGTCAGCCGCTTATAGATGCAAAATGATATTTTTACGCTTGTTTTGCATTGCTTACATAATTATTTCTATTTAAACAAAAAGTCATTTTAATTTAAAGTAATTTTAAAAAGTGTAAAATTAATAGAAAATAATTACTTGAGATGGAATATTAATTGTTGCTTAATAATTACAAACAGGTTGACATGAACACAATCGTGGTAACGCCATAATTTGCTGCGTGCCAAGAGATGCGATGTTTCCTTCTCTCTGAGGCCTCTTTCACACTACAATATTTTATCGTGAGAAGTGTTTAAAAAACTATACAATAGACTGGTCCCCGATAAAATATCATTTCTCAGTGTGAAAGAGAGCAGTCTATTGTGCTGTTTTTAATAACTTCTCAGGATAAATTATTGAATGACTTTTTATCGTACTATAAAAGTTTCGAGGTACGTTTTATCGTACCATAAAAGTCGTCTAGTGTGAAAGAGGCGTAAGTTTTATTATATATATATATATATATATATATATATATTCTTGTGTACTTCATTTTGAATAAACGTGTTGACATGCGATGACGATCGTAATTTTTTTCTGTCATTCTAATCAAATAAATGTCCTCGCGATTACATGAATTAATCAATGCTTGGTTAGTTGTTAGAATTATCAACATACAAGTAATTTTAACATCAGTATGTTCTCTTGATACGAATTAAAATTGATAGATATAAAAATTTCGATTATTCCATTCAGAATAAACTAATTAAATATAATAAACAGCATTGCAGAATATTTACGCGTGTCAAATTTCCGCAACTGGCGCATACTCAGTTATATTGGCAAATGAAACTTTAAAAAAACAAGCTTATAACAGCAATTATATAAATAACAAACGATTCTAATCATAAACATTTTGTTTATCGCATCCAAATAAGAATTTAATTTCCAGAAGTCGCTCAATCTCCGCATACATCATCGCATCACTTTTCGCTGAATTTATTTCGACACCGTTTCGCAACGCATACCAACACTCAATCGATTGGTAAGGACTGAAAGATGTACGCAGAAGATATACAAAGTTCAATATTGAATCCACATTATCAAACTCATGATTTGCGAGAGGGAGAAAAAAATGAATAACTAAAATAAGAAGGAGCTGAAAGTTCATTCTTCGGAATTTGATCGGATAAGGTTGAGTGGAAAATGTAGGCCAGATAATAACGATTTTATAAACTATCAATGTCAATAACCTAGTAAATAAAAAAGCAAAAACTTAAATATATTATATGTAGTTATCAGTTCATTCACTATATACAATAGTAACGTTAACCTTTAGCGTAGCATTATCTCTTAACAATTCCTTTCTTTTAACCTTTCACTTGATAAATGTCTTTTTTTCTTTTTTCATTAAATGTGCCATATTTGTTATTAAAAAAAGTTTAAACAAAACTTGTAATTTAATACGGATTGTTATAATTTATTTATATCATCAAGCGGAAAATCCATCATACATACACATTCAATTTATTAATTCTAATTCGTTTCCTTTAAATTAGCATGTTAAAATGAGGCGTTTTCTTAATTGTTGCTATTGTAACGAGTTGCCATGATAACAGTTATATTATTTTTAATTCTTAAGTTATATCGGTTACCATAGCTACAAGATCTAAATTCGTAGATTAAAAAATGATAGAAGCAGACGGCTTTAGATTAATTATAAAGGATAAAAACGATGAAGTCATTAAAGACTTCAATTTGCTAAAAAAAAGGATATTGTTCGTGTAATAACAGATATAAAATATCAGAATAAAAGCAATTTAGGTAAGTAACAAGTATGTAGTATGTGTTATTAGATTTTACCTAGGAACACTAAATATTAATATACAATCTAACTATACTAGCAACTAAGAAATTCATCGCACCAAAATTTTAAAGGATTTTGCGAAAATGTTATTACAACTATCGGGACTTGTGATGACTAAGCTTATTTATAGCTAAGCCGTTCCAACTACAAACAACCGATTTCGAGGTAGGAGACGAACGAATAAGCTGTTGAACAGGAATGGGATGCAAAATACATAATTAATTTTCCTAAATTTCTCATTAATGCTATCATAAAACTAAATATAAGAGCGAAGCTGTTTTCAAGGCTTAAAGAACAACGTTTAAGCAGTAAAATAATTTAAATGCATGTTTAAAGGTTTACACTTTTAAAAAACTGGATTAAAAAATAACGAAATATTAATACAGTGGCAATCAATTATTAAGATTATTAAGAAATTGGATTTAATTCAAGTACATCATTTAATAAAATGGCTTCCAACCAGATGCATTGATTAATAAAATGACTTCAACTTTACTGATAAAGTGAATAGTTACATGGAGTTAATCACTAATGGAGTTTATTGATGACTCCAAGATTCATAAGTTATTTCCAGTTAGTTAACTGATTAATAAAATGACTTATTTCCTAATAATAAATTTCAGGAAAATTCTATTTCATTAATGAACAAATGAAGCAAAGACCGACTATATTTTAAGAATTTTTAACAGACAATAATTTTTAAACATCTTTTGATACCTGGTGTCTATTCTGGTTTACATGTTTTATCAA
Source organism: Latrodectus elegans (assembly GCA_030067965.1). Taxonomy (NCBI): domain Eukaryota; kingdom Metazoa; phylum Arthropoda; class Arachnida; order Araneae; family Theridiidae; genus Latrodectus; species Latrodectus elegans. Next base: position 5,397,373 of record CM057819.1, on the reverse strand, counting down.
CAACAGGAATACAAAATCATATCAGTTAAGTAATATTAAACCAACACGAGAGTAAACACATTTGAAATTTCGATCCAAGAAATTCTTTCCAAAAAAATTTAAATACACAAGTTTTATAATTCGACATAACAAGAACCACATTTCCATTACACGATAAAAGTCGAATGTGTCATAAAAACAAACCCCTTTCACAGTTTTTACGTCGACATAAAACGGAACTAAAGTTCACATGGCCTGTGGCTACTTTTATTTTCTTTCTTTTCATTCGAACTAGAGAAAATAAAATAAAGAAAGCGCGCAATACGTATAAAACTTCCTGGGCGCTCATAAGATGCCTACTGCAACTTTAAAATGAGAACATAACGATTGCAGATGAAGATTTGTGTTATGAACTTTGGCAACATTTCCTTTCTGAGCACGTCCTTATCACAATGTACAAAAAAGATGGTTTGCAAATTTTCTTCTTTCGAAATTTCATAACTACTGTTATTGTAAAAACTGCAGTAATTTTTGGTCTCAGCTTAAGGTATTACAACATAAAAACCTTTAAGCGAGCGAAAGAACATTCTTTTTGTTGTTTGTCACGAGACTAGAATAATTTCAAACTGTAAGTGGTATTTTTAAATAATTTAAGTTCAAAGTTTATTACAAGAAATTTTAGGTATATAGCTAAATACTGAAATAAAATTTAAAAGGCTAAAAAATGCATTAAATTTAATATAAATATGATACCATCTTTCAAAATAAAAATGAGAACTTCACTGCTACATTTTAAAAGCAAAAGTTTCTGAAATTATTAAAAAAAAAATACACGTAATAACGATATAATAATATAGCTAAACTTTACATATTTAAAAAATTAATTTTAAAAACCAAAATGATCCATTGGCTTATATTGAAAACAGACATAAAAAAAATACAAATTAAAAGACTGTAAAAAATTTGACTATGTTAGATAGAACACAACTAAAGTAATAAAAGTCTTGTTTCTGGTTTTCCTAAAATTCGAATTTATAACTTCATTTTTTTTGTATTTGTACAACTGTTCCTTTGCCAGATGTAATATGTAACAATTTTAAAAGTAAAATTAAACTGTGTTATCAGTTACAACAAGTTGTTTAAAATAATTAGTTATATCAGACAAATTGCTTTATTTGAAAGATAATCCACTCCCCACTTTACTTTTGAAATGACTTGAGATATAGAGCCTAAAACTATTTTCTTTTAAAAATACAATCGAATAGAAACATATTTCGCTCTATATTTGGTGTGATGAAGCCAGAGTTTATTTTTACAACAGTTTGTATTTTATTCGAAAAAGTATTATAACTAGCATTTGTAAGATAAACAAAAAAATAAAAGTTTTCATATGGTTCAAATGATTTAATGGGTCTAGAATTGTATTTTTTAAATTAAATACTTTCACTTCGAGAAGTAGAAGACAACTAAGGACGGAAAAAGTGGCCGTTGTTTACACATTCTCCATATGTTCCAGAAAGCCTATATATACCCCCCCCCCCAAAAAAAAAAATTGAATGCAATTTTTTTTTCTTTTTTTATTTTTATCACGTTTATTCTTAAGTGCAATTCTAATTCCTTTTCATTTGAGTATACAAACGATTAATATTAATTCATCAAGCATTACTGTGTACATTTCACAAGATTAATCGTATCTCACATTTATCTTCAATTTCTCTCTAGAAAGTAATAAGGTGATTTCGTCTGGTTCCGATGACTTCATATCAAAGTATCTAATTTAAATACGTTCCTAAATCAAATAACTAACGTCAATAATTTTTTTAATTCAAACATTTTAATAAATAAGAAACGAATAGAATTGTTTTTTTTTTCCTTAAAAATTTCAAAAGATTGAATAAATTAATATAAATTTTTTTGTTTAATTTGAGCTACTTGATGTACAAAAGGATAATAAATTTATAAATTCTAAAGATTCAAAGAAAAGCAAACGCGATTTTTAAAATAAATTAAAAAACAATCGAATTGAATCAAAAATTTACAAAATGAGCAATTTCATAACAGTGACATGTTTCCTCCCCCCCCCAAGGAAAATTTAGTTTATGAGTCACCAAAAAAGAACACATTAATGTCAGCATTAAACAAGATTGAGAAAGCACAGGTGGCATGACATAACGCTAGAATAGAAGTAAATAAACAAAAATACAAATCCACTTCACTTTTAAAAGTTTGGCACTGTTCATTAAAATCTATTTTATCCACCCCTCTTGGCACACTCATCAACAAAGGATCAGAAGATTTTGATTGAAAGCGCGCTTTATTTAAAAAAAAAAAAGTTTTTTAATAAAAAAAATTTTTTTATCTTTTAAATAATAAAAAAAATTGGAATAGTTGAAATGTTATAAATTTATATACATTTTAAAAAATAAAAAATTCAATTTTTATACTAAATCACCTTTTAATACTACATTAATGATGATACATACCAATAGGAAAAGCTTTACAAAATCAGGGGGAGGGGGGAATTAACATTCCACAAAAATTCATGTTTCAGGTAATGATTTTATTAATATATGGTTTCATGCTCTAAGGTTTAATTTTAACTTTCAAAATACGAATAATTTAGATAATACATTATAAATATATTGGAATACAATATAGAATTTTTGTTTTTCTAAATATACTTAAAATGATATTTTTAGCAACTTAAAAATGAAAATTCACTCTCTCTCTCTCTCTACTAATTAAAAAATTATATTAATTCATGAAAATAAAATGACAACAAAACATTATCTATAAAATGAGCAACAAAATATTTTTAAAAATATTTTGTTAATTCTGTAGTAAATTCATATTGTACAAAAATGATGAAGTAAATTTTCACAAAATTGTATTAAGATAATATTTTGGGAAATGTAAGAAAATTATAATTTCATAAGATATATTTGTCAAAAAAATATTATAATTGAAAAAATTCACTACAACAGAATTTTTTAACTGAACAAACAATTTTAAAAAATGGGGAACCTTAATAAAATTTGATTAATGAAAATGTAAAAAAAAAATTCCTTAGATAATATTCTGAGATGTATTCTACAACAGATACTATTCTATAATCAATTACCAAAAGCCACACATAGTCCTTCAACCTTAGAATAAAAACAGCACAAGCTTAAATTAAAAATTTTAACCTCTGTTTCTAAACACAAAGTATTTAATTAAAAAGTGTTCAAATAATATTTTAATATAATTTGGAATACAATAATTATGAACTAGAAATTATGAAAATATGCTCCTAAAAAACATAAGTTAAGCATATTGTCCTCTAAGCTGAATGACTATGAAAATATTTTTAATATAATTTATTAATTGACTGAGATAGTTAAAATTTAAATAAGATAGAAGGAAAAAATTCCATTAAATAAAAGTTTATTTATGTTGAATTTTAAATTCATTTCAAATAAGTTTGCATTTAAAATATAATATTAAATATGTAAAAATTTAAATTACATACAAATATTAGTAAATATTTTGCAATTTGATATATATGTGTATGTTTAAATTGAATACTACGAAGATTCTCTTTTCTATAGTGCTGCCATCTGATGCGAGAACATAGAAGAAAATAATATTAAAAAAAAAATAGTTCAATTTGTTGAGTTTTCTATATTGTATTAAATTTTAAAACAATATTAAAATAAAAACTTAATTTAAAATAAAAGTTAAGCTTTTTTATTAGAGAAATATTTTTTAATTATTTTTTAACTAAAACGTGTACACAACTGAATTTTTTTATATAATTACATCTTATTTAATAGGCATTTATTGAATTATAAGTTATTTGCAACTGTAATATTTCTTTTCCTTTAAATGAATTACAATTCATTTTAATTTAAAATTTTTTGAGGAGTAAACTTTATTTATTAAAATATTGTAAATTTTTTGGTTTAGAACTCCTTTTATGACAAATTTTTTTCTTAATTTTCGCACATAAAAAATATAAGATATTACACAAGAATTAACACTTTAATTTAAAATTAATAAACTTAAGAAATTCCAAAATTTCAAATTACAATAAATTTGAAAAACTTTTTTAGAAAAATTTGTAAGTTTTTCTTTAATTTATAGATTTTTTAATTTAATTTTATTAGTGATTTAATAATACTTATTGCTTTTTAAAATTAGATTAAAAAACATTTTAACATTTTATATTCACTTTATTTACTGTACAAATAAACCCTTTAAAATGTAGTTAAATATAATAACTGAAAATCATGTCAAATGAATAGAAATTTGTAGTATGAACTATTGTAAAAGACCTAATGAATATATTGCATATTATTTTTCAATTGTTTAAGATCTAAAATAATTTTGTTCCCCAGAGTTCTGTAGAAGTAAAACTGTGCATAGATTTCACCTTCTCAAAAAATTTCAAAATATTCAATTTATTTTCAATTGAGCTATGAAACATAGAAAAAATATTAGGCATAGTAATTTTCAATAACTCAATATCAGTATCTAATTCACCTAGTAACTTTACCAATAAAAGCACAAAAAAATTCCCCTGAAAATTTTTATTTTAATAGTTTTTAAGATACTAAGCCTTAAATTAACCATTGAATTATACTTTAGGAATTCAACCAATTCCCATATATGAAGTCGTCACAGGAATTGGTTAAATTCCAAAAGTATTTTTATGTTTACAGAAATACTTTTTACATTTAAGCATTGTTATCAAAATTAATTTGTATTAGTAATATCAATAGGCAAAATCATATGAAAATTAGATGTAAAACAAAATGTTTTATAAATATAATTTTTCTTTTTTAGATTAGTTTTAGACCTGAAATTTATACATGTTCAAGAGCTAAAATTAATAAATAAAGCATATTATATATTTTTAATAAATAATAGAAAATATTTTTTTAACTACTAAAAATTTTAGAAAATTATGGAAAATAATAAAATGAGAAATAATTTTTCTTTCAATTTTACTAGAAAAAATTAAAAACTGAAAAAATATATCAAAAATATTTTTCTTACTTGATGGGGATTTCTGAGTGAAAGAGCAATAAGAAAAAAAATTCTTTAATTTTCTTTTTGCATTTGATTTTCAGTTTACTTTCATTACACATTAAATTGCAATACAATTTAATTATAATGTCTAAAACCTCTTCATCTGTTTAATTTTATATTAAATAAATAAAAGTAATAAACTATTTTTTAAACCATGAATTTTCAATTTCAAAAGCCAATTTTTGCCAGGTATGCAAAATCATTAAATGAGAGAACATATTCTCAATATTGTCTTATACATCAATATTGAGAACGATATTCAGAACTTTTACATAGTGCATTTAAAATGTTTTGAAAAGATGATCAAAATAAATGTAAAATAATGCATCCTCTTGACACAGTAAAACTTTGCAGTAGAAACTATACTAAATCTTTTTTTCCAATAAATTATTTGAATACATAACTCTAAGTACATAAATTTTTGTTTCTATTTATTATTATTTTTTTATTTTTTGCTTCTTAATGAATTTTAATAAAATTTACTTCATTAGATTTTAACTTCAATTATTTTCATAAAATATTAAGGAGTACATATTTTATATATTATTCATTATTATTTGAAACAAAATAATTTATGTCTGAAAGTTAAAAATATAGTGTTTGATAAAAGAAAAAAATTTTTTTTTACTTCATAAATTAGTTTTTTTTATCATACTAAAATCCGGGATGATTATAAATAATTCATTGGTATGCAAAACTACTTATCCAAAAAATAGTATATGTATAAAATGAATAATTTTTTTAAATAAACTAAATATATAAAATAATGCAAGTTTTTGACTATTTAAAAATAGTTTTGTGAAAAACTTTTAGTCAGCTACACATATTAGGCAGCATAATTTTACCAAAAATGCATAAATATTGCAATTTTGGAACTCAGCAAATTTCCATATATAATCTTTGGGTATATAACTTCAGGTCAAATCTTTTAAGGTAACATCAGATTATTGTAAAGACAGCAAATAAAATAAAAAACTTAAGTGTTTTCAACATATCACTAGTTAGATGTGAGCAGTTAATTAGGTATAAGAATTTATATAACGAACTTAAAGTCAAACAAAATAATTTTGGATAGCCTTTAAAGACAAAAACTAAATTTATGTTTCAATAAAAAAATTACTTTCACCAGCACTTTGAAGCCAATGTGCCTTAGATTCCATGGATTTTAACAAGACGAAGTTTCTCAGTCCCAAATATCACTTTGGGAAATTCCAAAGTGATATTTGAGACTGAGAAACTTCGTCTTGTTAAAATCCATGGTTAAAGAAATAAGTCATCAAATACAAATTTTCAAATTATAACATTTATGGATCATAATATTATATTTTAAATACTTTTAAAAACCAAGACATGTAAGACATGACAACAAAAATATATATTTCTGAATACTCAGGTAAGAATCAAAATATTGCATGATGTTATTTATATGATAAATGATATGAGTTAGATTTACTTATTATGATAAAAAATGTGAGAAACTTAATGCTAGTAAATATTATTCCTTACACATTTTATCACGTTATAAATTTAAATAATATATTTTACTGACAATTGTAATTTGGAGAATGCTTGTGAAGATTTACACCAAAAACTGGAAAATTTTATGGTAAAAAGCAGTATTATGCAATTTTCTAACACACCCTGAAACTCTTATGATAATGTTATAAATAAATCTACTATCTACATATCTGAATTTATAAATGAAGAAAGTACAATAATAATTAAAAGCCAAAACTAAGATAAGAAAAAGCATTACTTATGAAAAAACTATTCATTTATTGTGATAGATATAAGTTTATAATATATAAAACTTAATTCTAAAATGAAATTACTAATAAAAAATTAACAAAAAAATGCACTAGAACTTTGTTAAAATAATGAGATGTTAATAATGTAAAATGTTATTATAATCCGATGGAAAATATATTAAACATGCCTTAATATACCACATTTTATTCTTTTTAATTTCTATTGAATATCAAATTTCATTAGCTTTCACAAAGTATATATAAAATAAAATGCTTGCATCACCTCAAGTTTAACCCTTGTTTGATCTATAGAAAGCTCAACAAACTGTAACTTTATTTGAAGATACTAATAAAAATAATAGATCAAACAGAAGATAGAAATCAGAAAACATCCTATATTAGTTAAGGTAAAAAACCAATTTGTCTATTCAATTCTGCTTTTTTTTCTTCAGAGTGATAATAAATTAATAGTATTTTAAGACAACATTGCTCTAAAAACATAATAAAAGTGAAATAAGTCCATAAAAATAAGTGTAGACAGTATTTCCTTTCTCATATCACAAATTTTCTTCAATTTACAATATAAAGGTTTATAGAGAATTAGAATTTCACATGCATGTTAACATTTCTAAATTAACAGCCATTAATAGGACAATAATGTAACTTGTAAAGTAAAGTTTTTGTTGTAGTGAAATGGGAAAAAGATCAGTTAAAAAGGAAACAAATGTGCAAAAAGAATAATTTCATGCACTTACGTGCTTTGAAAGATGACGTCAGAGCCAGTGCATCTTCAGGATGATGCAAACAGTAAACTGATTGCCCAATAAGTTCAGAATCTTTAAACCCAAGGAATTTAGTTACTCTGTAAAATAAATATACAGGCAAATGTTAGAGAATATTTGAAAACATTTACTAAAATGTTATATATATATATATATATATATTAATTTTAATATTTCCATAATTTTAAACAATCAAGTATTAACTATAAGTTTTAACAAAAATAATAGTTATCAATAATTTATTCGATGAGTTTCAGAACATTTTTTTCATCAATGGTCACTGGTTGACTAACTCTTCTCCACATCAAGATCAGAAACTGGTACTTATTTATCCTTATCTAATGAGTACCTATGAGTCTAGTCATGAGCGTACAGTACACCACCACAAACCTGAAGGTGGACCATATTTATTCATGATCTCAGAAGAAGAAAGACACAGAAAGGGAGAATGGAGCATTTATACCTGATCCAGGATTCGAGCCCGGGATCAACAACATAAGAGTCAGGAACGCTAACCCCTCAGCCATCAGTCACCAATTTAAAAACAATGAATCTGAACTCATATTTTATTTAAATAATTAAACGTCATTGTTTTTTGCATATAATATTGATTATTTCAATATAACGAATCGTTAAATAGAGTAACATTCCTTCCTTTTTTTATTATACACTGATATGTAATATAAATGTTTTGTTCATAAAGAAACCATTGAAATTTTGTTAATAAAAACAAAGTTAATAAGTTTCATAAATAATAATAGATATTAAATAATTTAAAAATTTTAGTACTGGCTTCTACATTTATGCCTCCTTAAAAATATTTGCAAATATTTTTTTTTTTACCATCCATACACATACACATCTGATTTTAACATCTTTTGCATAAGCATATATAATCAAGTATACATTAATACATACATCAAGTATACATTAAATTAACAAAACAAGTTCAGGCTAAATTTTAGTCAAAATATTGTAATTTTAGTTAATATTATAAACCAGAATATATGGTAATAGGATAAATTCACTGAAAATTCTGCACAAACTGAAACAGAAATTATAAAATTCATATAAATTGAAAGAAAAGAAAAAGACACAGTTGATTTTAAAAAACCAAAAACAGAATTGCAAAATGCATTGTGCCATAATTCAGAAACAATTGCAGTTGAATACTTGTCATACAATTATATAAGTTTATTGTAAATACAAATATTTAGATAATAATATTGTAAATGTCATGCAATTTTCTTTCATTTACTGGAAGAAAACTTCCCTTAATATTTAATATAGTAAATGCTACATACAAACTGGAAATTTTAAAGATAAGTAATTTCTGTAGTAAGTATAAACTTAAATTATTATTGAAAAATATATAAATCATAAATAATTTCTTTTATTTGAGATAAAAATGTATTTTAAGGAACAGTGAATTTGAATCATTCTTTATTTTGATGTTAATTCCTTAATGTGTATTAATATTAGTCAAGACCTTATTTTTGAATTTGTAAATGATAATAAGAACAAAACTTTTAAAAAAAATTGTGATGATTTAAAAAGCTGAAAAAACATCAACTCTTTCTATATTTAAATAAGAATATAGCACTTTACAGAAAACGGGTTGAGGAATTTATTGTAAAAGATTACAGCCAACTCATGTTTCATGACAAAATTTATAAAAAATTTTTAAGATTTGAAATAAACTACCAAATAAAGATGAATCCTGAAATCAGGAAAAGAATTATCACAGCCAATCATTGCTTCTTCAGTTTAAGATCACAAATGAAATCTCACTTAATAAAAAGGAAGATTATCTTGTTACATAAGGTATTGATGAAGTTAGTTTTAACTTTTGTCTTACAGATTTATGGCCATTTAAAAGAAAAGAAAGAGAGAGCCTAGCAGCCTGCCAACAATCTTTACTGTACTATCTTCAATGAAAACTGTGGGAAATATAATTTCGAGGTATATAAGATTTTTAATAGCGAGGATATTATCAAAACAGTAAAACTAAGCAGAAAGGAATGGGCAGGGCATGTAGATTGGATAGAGCCCAGAATAAACCGCATTAAGTGTTTTTAAAACAATCCTCTTCAATTAAAAAAAAAAAAACCCAGAAAGAGATGGACAGTGGATGAGAACTTTGTTATACTAAAAGTATTGGTCTGAAAAGGAACTTCTGAAAAAGGCCCAAGCTCAAAGATTTTACTGTGCTAATGCTGAGGAAATACACTTTATACTTCATTTGATGCAGAGTGCTACTGAAATTTGAATTTATTTACTTTATATTTTGGTAATATAAAGTAATTTTTAATATAAAGTGCAGCACAGTGCTAGAGATTGCAGTCTATATTTTTCTATGTTTCCCAAAGCTGGAGATGAAATGTGTCATTTTTGATGCATTATTTTATTACTTATACCTAATAAATGTATGCTTTGTGATACAACTTATGATTTAGAGAGTAAACAATTTTATTTGGCAATACGTAAGATTGGTTTCATATTTTATATATCTATAGTTGTAATTAATAGCTTTTATAAAATAATTAAATAAAAGAAATACTTTTAATATAAAAATTTAATTTTATAAACATTTTTTAGCAATAGAACTTTAAACTTTTGGCAAAATGATTATTTAAATTTCTTAATTTACCTAAAAGAGCTAGACAGATTTTAGTTTCTTTATTAGCTTAGATAAATTGCATTGTGTCGCTAATAGTAAAAAGAAAAGAAAATAGTGAAAAACTTAATTTTCTACAAATTGTGAAGTATAACCATGATTTATTTATTTTTAAATACATAAATTCTAGGCAGTAAAATGTTTGATAATAAGCTAGAATTAATTTCCTTTCGAATAGTTTTTTTTTTCCTATTAAACATGGAAAAAAATTGAAAATATTTATTTCAGACAAATTGTCTGGTTGAAGTCTAATATCTTTAAATTTTTTATACATAAAAATTTTGTGTACTCCCATAAAATTCTATACATAATAGATTGGAATGTAATGTATTATGTGTTAATTAACATTTGATATGATAAGCAAAAAACAGCAAAATTAAATTAATTTATTAATTTAAGTTTTAAACACAAAGCTGTTATAAAATGTTTTTCTATATAAAGTTTTAGATTTTTTTACTAAAAAATATCTGTGTTAGGCTAAACTAATTAAAGGAGTAAAATAATAACTATGCTTTTTTAATTCATGCATTTGTTAAAAATATAGGAAGTTAAAATTGAATTTGGAAGAAAATTTTACTGGTTATAATTTATAATTAAAATAAAAAATTTAAACCTTTGAAATATATAACTGAATAATAATTTTTATGGAGAATAAAATTCAAAAATTATATCTTGAATTTTATTCTTCAAAGAATTCAAACTCACAATATAGGCAGATAAATTTCATATTCCCATTCATAATGTAAGGTTGCATTAAGGCAAATTAAGTAACAACACTAAGTACTTAATATAAAAATTTGAATAACGGGATACATTGAGGCATAAACATAAATAATTTATATTGGAAAAACTATGAGAGCAATAAAAGTACTAAATTTGAAGAAATAATAGATGAACAAAAACTCAAAACAGAAAATTATGTAATAAAAGAGAAATAAAAATGTTTGTAATCTAAAGAAGAGATGTAAATATGTGCTATAATTATTATATAATATTTTATTTATTGTATTGCATTATTCGTTTATCATATAGGTAACATAATTTAAATAAAAAAAAACAAGACATTCAAAAGTTAAAATATAATGGATTTATACTTTAAAAAAATCAGAAAAATAAAAAATATTAAGAATTTGAACCAGAAAATTCTAAAAGAAAAGTAAGTGTGGTTGTATAAGATATTCCATCACATTTCATTTATTCATGGTAATAGAATTAGAATTTCAAAATTTAAGAACAATTTAAATAAGAAATACAACATTTTGAAAGCAAATGCTTGAGTACCTGATTAATTTAATATTCAGTACCTGAGCAACATATTAAAAATTTGTAAAATATTGTGAAAATATTTCTATCCAGTTTAAGTTATTAAGTTCAGATGATTAAGCTATTAAGTTCAGATAGCTATATGTAATCACAAGTAGTTTGCAATTCTAAATTGAAGATTAAAATATAAAAAAAATAAAGATTAAAAAGATACATAAAAATGTTTATATTTTTATTTGTGTTGTATATATATTCTCATACCAAAAATAAAATACATGAAGATAGTGTTCATTTGCAAAAAAATTTTGTCAAATGTAAAACTAAATATATTTTATTTGGAATATATCCACACAGAATTCCTTTCTTAAATTTATTTTAATATTGATGCATTTAAGCAAATGCAAAAATTATGATGAAATAAAACATAGACTGTAAACTATAATAGGAATTTAAATAGACGCAATAAATTATCATGAACTTTGAACTCAACTTATTACAAACTCAAGTAAAAAGCAAATTATTGTGAAATCAAAGATACATAAAAAGCAAATTATCATTAACTCAAACTCTAAGAAAATTATCAAGAACACTTTAATAACCACAATACAAACTAGAATAAACTTAAGTTACACAAAGCAAATTGCTGTGGAACCAAAAATATATAAAAAAAACTTGCATTTACAACTAATGTAGATAAAATGGGGGTTTCATTAAAATCAAAAACATATTTTATTCTTAAACACAGCTTTAAATAATATGTTAATGTAAAATATAAAAAATACAGTAATATAAAGCAAATCATATCACAATGATAGTGAAAAATTTACATTTTTAAGCAAGAATTAAAAATATTACCTGTCATCAACATGTGTAAATTTCATATCAAGACTGTGCCTGCTTAAAAAGATGTTTTCATCTAGAAAAACTTCTATTTGCGTGGGATGAGGTATTGTTTTGCCAATGAACATAAGATAGAATGCAGGACAAGATTTGGTTTTGATTTGACCTGTATTATCGTACTTCCGACCAATGTAGTGTATAACCTATTAAATAAATTTTCAAAAGTAAGTAATCTAGTTCTAAATAAGCATATCCCAGTTCAGCAAAAGTCTGTAAATATTGAAATTAGAGTAAATTATTGTATACCAAAGTAAATATATATTAATTTATTAATACTATTACACAAGCTTATTTATATAAGTTTCAAAAGAGAAAAAGTCATTTGCTTGGGATATTAATAAAAAATGCCCATGATTACATATGAATTGAAACATTTCTTGAAGCTGTGACTTGAACAATAAATACTGTTTCATTGAGAATACATAGAATGAACACAAAACTTAGTTAAAATCATAGCATTAGTTAATTAATAATTAATCTAACTGCACTTGAAAACTTTGTTTTTTAAGCAAATCATTTCTTCTGATAAATTCCCCAACTTAGCTTATTACATATTCCATTATCTGCAGATTTATTTCATAATGTTAGTCTATAACTAAAGATTTACACCTGTTGGGGTGAGTATTAGGAAGTTTTTCAGGTTTCCTTGTTTGGAACATGTGAATACAGCTCAATATCTACAAAAATTGCTTACGGGACACAATTTATGCAGTGGATATCAAATGTATTACAATGATTTTGGCCATTAGGCTGTTTACTACACAATGCCAAGTGAAAAAAAAAATTATTTTACAACATATTCAAATTTAAAAAATGGCAAAGCAGCACAAAATTTTAGAAATGAATATTACATCTGCTACTTTTAGAAGACATAGCACTCAGCTATGTCAACAAGTAAAATAAAGACTAAAAAATTATTGATTTAATATATACTGAGATTTCAAAGTCTACCATGTTTTGAGGTTGACAGAAAATAATGTTTTAAGTAAAAACTAACTTGTAAGTGAAAACTACTTAGTACAAATGGCTGTGGATTGCAGCAAAAATCACTATGCCAAATCACCTAATGATAAAAATCACTAAACAGATTCATTCTATGTAAAATTAGTGTTGCAAAATTATATAGCATCTGAAAACAATATACAAAATGTCTAATGAGGCATTCTTATAATATTTTAAACATTTATCAAAACATTTCAAATAAATATTTTAAAACATGAGTATGGAAAGGATAAATTCTGTCAGCAGCATATTTTTTATGAAAAATTCAACATTTTTTTTAATTTCATAATTAGTTAAATTTTCAAATAATCTGATTTATAATTTCAGAAGATATAGTCATTATTTCACTTAAATATATACTTATTTATAATTAAATGGTATTTACAAAAAATCAGATTTCATTGCACTTTTAGATTTAATTGTAATTTCATCTGTTGTCTGCAATTAATTATTTTTAGTTAATTTTTTCCTTACCAATATTCTAATTACAAAAATTTTTCATCAGTTTCCTCAATAAATTTTGAATATTAATAACTTTTACAGATAAGTACTAAAAGAAATAGTTTAATATAATAATAAAAGAGAACCAAAAAAGGAATTTTTATTAAGAATATCTTAGTTCTATTGAAAAATAATTAAATATCAAAAAAGTACTTATCAGTCTTGCTTATGAAGTCCATCTTTATTATACAATTTCTTTTGCTTTTCATGAGAAAAATAAAATTTTTACCAATATACTTCTGTGATCATTGATCACAAAAATGGGATTAAATTAAAAAATTTGATGAATAATTTGCACAGAAAATACACATGCAATTCAAAAAAACAGATGGAATAATCTAAACAAATATAACCAATATAATCAACAAATAAGATCTAGGAACACCAAATTTGCACAAGTAAAATTTATAATGTTGAAAAATCTCTCATAAGATATCCCACATAAACAAATTTCGGAATTTCATTTTCAATTTTAAGAGCATAATAAAATGACAAATGTTTAAGTATTCCTCTCTAGGTTTAAGAATAATAAAATGACTGGATTTACAGGCAATAAAACTACTATTAAACTCCAGGATATCAATATTTCTTATGAGAAATAACTCATAAAATAATGAAACTATACAGGAAAACTCATAAATCTTCTGTATATATAAATATTTACAGCAGGTGAATAATTATTGAATTGGATTGGTTTTAGTTTATGAGCTTAACTTAAAAATACAATTCATTAAAATAAGAGAGAAAACTAAACCTTACTGTTTGTCTATTTAATAAAACAATCAATGATCACACTACATTTTACTGAATACTTTCACTTCACACTAAATTTTACATCAAAAACGATAAAATTTTATCTATTACATAAAAATTTGTTAATTTTTCGAAGGAAAAAATGGGCAAATTTTTTATTTACCATTTTCTATAATTTTGGATAAAAAAAAACTAATGTGAAGCAGCAGCAAAAACTATAGTTTATTCTTATATGCATATAACATAGTTAGGAAACATTTGAATGCAAATATTCAAATAATTTGCAAACACTGGTCTCATAAAAAAAGTTATTAATAAAAATTAAAATTTTATTTATTATATTCTATTCATGATTAAATGAATTATTATATTCTATTTATAAAGAAATATGCTTGTTATAATTATTCCTGAATTATAAATTGCTTTTATTCTAAAATTAAGATCTCATTTAAGAAGAGAATTTTAAGAATAATAAATAATGTATTATGAAAAGAGTATTCACAAAGGATGGTTGGCATTTACATTTAAATATAAAAAGCATTGTTCTCAGAATTTAATATATGTTGCATGTCAATGTCAAGGGGGAAATTTGATTAGCTTAAATAATTTATTTTTCTACAACTTTATTTTTCTACATCATCAATGTAAGAAAATTAGTTTTTGAAATGTTCACTGCAAGAACTTCTATATCTTTGTAAAGTGTTTTTCTCTATCTCCCATCAATATTATAAAACAAATAGTTAATAAGTCAGCTTATTAAAAATTTGAAACAAAAGGAAAGGTAACCAAAAAATTTAACTGCCTAAAAATGTTAACAAGTTTCCATACAGATTTTGGAAAGGAAATGAGACTGGGAATACAGTGGGAATATTATATTCAGCAGTAATTTTAACAGATATTTATAATTATTAATTTTTAAATATGCCAATTAATATTGTTAAATTCCACTTTAGTAACAACAAAAAATATTTATATTTTTAATCTCAAATGAATAAACAGGCACACTATGGAGAAAATAAAAAATTAAAGCAGGAACTAAGAATTAATAAAATAATTATTACAGAAGTTTTTAGGTAATAACAAAAAAAAAGGGTCTTTATACAACATATTTTTAGAATTTCCAGATAATTACTTTCCATTATTTCATTCCGTTCAATGCGATCATATTAATAATCCAGTGTTAAACCAATCAAATATATGCTACTTGATAGAAACGAACATATTAAGGAGAGAATGAATGTTAAATAAACAGTTTGAATTTTTTCTCCTGTAAACTAATCTACTTAATTACGTCTAATGCTCAAATAGTTAACTGTTCCAGCAACTGTGCAAAATAAATGGAGTATACATTTCATTTCATTCTTTCTTGTATTATTATAAAACTACTCTTTTATTGTAGTACAAGAAAGAATAAAATGTATACTTCTTTTATTTTGCACTGTAATTTAAATATAAATTCAATTTACAAACAATAAGGTATATAAATTTAAATATTGATGATAATATACGTACAAATCAGTAAGGTATCGATATTAAAACCAAATAAAAAATATTCCAAGTAATATAAGATGATTTAACTATCAAATTATCATACGAATAATTTGATAGTGTGTGGAAGACAAAACACTAGGGCATGTAATACAGCCCTTGCAATTAATTTTTTAAAAAAACATTCTTTAAATACAAAAAAAACTTTATATATATATATATATATATATATATATATATATATATATATATATATATATATATATATATATATATATAAATAATCGAACTATTTTCAAATAAATAATCTAAGTGATAATATTAAGCTTACAAAGAACTTACAAAAAATTAATTATTTTAATAAATATAAAATTCATTTTATATATGCTAAAAATAACTTTAACAAGAAGTTAATTAAAAATATTAATGCATACATAATTTACAGATTTTAATTGTCATTTATTGATCATCTTTACCGTGAAGAAACTAATTTAACAGAGAACAAAATTTTAAAGTAAATACCGAAATCACTGCAAATACCTTTTCCAAAAATAGGATTCAATTCATTCAAATTAAAAAAGAAATATGAAAAGATTTGTAAAGAAAGATTAGCAATACAAAAATTTTTGCTTTTCAAAGTATACAAATAAGTTCATGAAATGCAAACTATATCATTCATTTAGGGAGAAAAGTTTAAGCACTTGTAAAAATATAATATATAGCATGTTTCTTTAGCTGGATGATAAATTTTCTAGAAAAAAACATTTTAGATAATATATTTTTCTAAAAAAAATGTTAAGTTAAAAATGAGTATTTCTTTATGCAAACCTAAAAAGCCTTAAATTAGTGAGTCATATTTCCATAAGAAATTGTAATTTTTAAAGTGAAAAATCAAGAAGACATAAAAAAAAATGAAGAAAAATTAAAAATTCACATCAATAATTAAATATTTTTTAAGAATGCAATTATATTTTCCTCTTAAATTGCTTGATTACTTTATAGTTTTCACAAAAAGCAAGTTTTTCATTTAAATCTAATAATAAAATAAGTTTAAAAAATAAAACTGATAAAGTATCAATTAAAAAATTATATGTGCATTGAAAATTAAAATTATAATTTTTATCTTCATTTATATTTATTGTCTTGTTTTAAAATGGATCACTATCAATTGTTTCAACTAATGTTAAAAAATATATATATATATTAATGCGGTATTTAATTTCCTGAGTGCACTATTGAAAACTTTTATTTGGTACATGGATGAATCAAAACTTAAATTATAAGTTATGTAAAAGTATTGGAAGTTATCAATTAAACTATTTAAGAAAAAATAATAAGACGGCTGCTTGATTTATTTTTCAGAATTAAAAGCAATCCAAACTTATAACACATATTATAAAAAGAATTCATAAAATAAAGTGTTTCAGGAATTTTTTATCATAGATGAAGAAAGTGAACAAAATGTAATGAAGAAAAAAAATCATTTTTTTATGAAAGAATCTGATACTAATTTTTTCCAAAGTAAGAAAAAAAATAATGATGCGTTTTACATCTTACACAAAAAAAATGAAACACAATGCAATTTCTGACATTTTTTTAGTCCATAAAATGAGCTTTAAACTCAGCAAACAAAAGAGTTTAAAACAGTGCTTACATTCAAGAACATATTTCCAATCAAAAGTAAGTTTAAAAACTTTTTATATAATAACAAAAATATAGAATGCAACAGACATTACCATTCAACACATTACAAAACTTAAAACAAAACTATTTTAAATTATTCTTATAATCTAAATAAATAATAAAAATATTAATTAATTCAAAATTTAATCTTTAATACATGTTATTTGAAACAATAAATTATATGTCCTACTAATCTAAGATAATTTTTTAACTGGCAGATGTAAAATTTAAAATAAAAAAATTACTTGATATGTTGCAGATTTTAAATTCACTGCCCTCCCTTTAGACTTTAGAGCTGACTTCATGCGAACGAATAAAGAGATGGTGCTGTTTTCTTCCTCACTACTCTCCTCCTTCGTGGAAGGTTTGGGAGTAAGAAGCGTTTTAATTTCTTCATGATCACAAGGATGAGAAAAATCATAGACACTGTGGCCTAGCATTTCAACCTGCAGAAAAGATATTATAAGTTTATATTTTTCATATTTAACAAAAGCACGTTTGTAAGGCTAAAATCAAATTAAACAATAAAATGAAGCTATTGAAAATTAATTACATAGTCTTTAGAATACATATATTCTAAATAATTTGCTAATGAAAATTGATAAAATGATATGTATACATATCTTACAAATTTTAACAAATTTCTATTCAAAGTACACTTTAATGCATTCAATAATTTAAAATGAATAACTTAAAATATATTTATACTATGCATTAAGTGAACAAAATATTCTTAAAACAAGTAATCAAAATTTAATAGAAAATTTTGCCTTGAATGCTAAATTATAACAGAAATTACAGAAATCTTAAAAAAGAAAATCATAGCATTAAAAATAACTTTTGTAGATATCAAAATAAATTTTTAATTCAATCATTAATTTAAATCACATACTTTTAATTTTAAATTTTAAAATCATATCACATAAATTAAATATAATATCATGGATTAACTAAACTAAATATAACTGAGTGGTCAAAATTTGATAAAAAATGTATTCTTAAATCCTGATTGCAAGAAAAATTATAGAAAAATCTTAAAAAATATCTTGATTTTTTTTAAATTTAGATATAGAACTAAACTCTGTGGCATGACAATTCATGTGGGCCAATGCCTACAGTACCAATAACTGTTCTCATGATTGAGTGCCCTGGGGTGTGAAGCATAAGTACCAGTTAGGTGTCCAGCTTAACAGGAGACCCCGAGTGTTTAGTTCCCAAGCATGCTTGGTACTCAGTTTATCAACCAATTAAGAGATGAAAGGTTGAGTTGACCTTGTCCAGTCTGAGGATCAAATCTCGGAGGAGTGCTTAGGGAACATGAAATACTACTAGTAAGCCACCAGGTTTCATTTAGATATAGATATATATTTAAAATTACTGAACATTAATAATAAAATAAATATTTTACAATAACGTATGTTACTCAAAATCTAATTATATTAAATAAAATTGAAATATTACTAGTATAAATAAACATTTCAGTTTCCTTTATTTGTTGTTGTAAAAATTAAACAGAAAATTTAGAAATATTTTAAAAACATGCACAAATATTGACATTAATATTGATTAAAAATGAATTATATTTGTTTATTTATATGATTTGGAACATTTTTAAGGCAATACAAAAAATATTAAAAAGCGTGTAATATTTTTGTAATTAGTAATACTTCTAAGTCTTAATTCAAATAAATGATATAACTGACATTGGTAAATATTTAATCTTGAAAAGATATACATACACATTGATAAATATATAATCAATATTTCTGACATGCATAAAATCCATAGTCTGTTCATTTTATTTTTATTTGCATTCATATAAAAACACTGATAAAATAAACAAATCAAGTTGGTCAATAATGAAAAATGATAAAATATGGTTGGTATGAAAATAGGATTAAATATAATTCAAAAGCTAGAAATTTTATTGTTTGAAACAAATGTCGAAAGTTATTTGTCGCAAACAATAAATATAAATAATTCAAATTATCAAAGAAAACTTCAGATCTTTCAAGTTTTGGAGCACACAACTTTCCTAAAATTATTCATTGCAAATAATAATCAGGCTTGAGTCACTTTGATATCACAAAATAAATAGCATAACAATATGAAGGTTGTTGTGAGTCATTCTCCCAAATGTTACAATCATAGAAGATATTTCACAGATAATGAGACATATCTATATGTCACAACAGTTCTAAGAAAACTTCCGAGCACCCACCCTAGTATATGTGTGCATGCAGACACAACAGAAGAATACTTATCTCCTGTGTTTCAACAGTGGATGGGATCAAATCCACTAATCTCACTTCGGCACAGGTGCCGTATGATTTACGATTCCAAATTCTGAATTATTTTGGCAATGAAGAAATGGTGCGATGATGACGTATCGTGATGAGTCCGATGACGTAAATACTAGGGTTACCGAAATAGAATTTTCTGCATAACTCTTATAGGTCTCCATATATATAACGCAACAAAAACCAGAATATATAAGAAATATATAAGAAAATCCGCCAAAAAATTGCCAATCTCGGAATTTGGCGTCATGGATTATACGGCACCTGTGCCCGAATTTCTCCTCCAAAACTTTGAACATATCAGTAGGCCATAGTGAGCCTTTTGTGTATAACTTATATTTACATAGTTATAATAATAACAGTATTATGTGAAAAATCATTATAAATACACTTAATAGCAAAAATTACTTTAACACTTTACAACAGGAGTAGCTTTCCTCTGACTGAATGAAGACACGCGATTCTATTAACTTTTGACAGTTTAAAATTTAATATTTCTTAGAATATTTTGTTACAATAGTAATTAATTTGCCATCCTATTTTTCCAAAAATAAGATTTCTTCAATTAAGCTTCTTATAATCGTCCAATAATAAAGTAATCAGTGATTTATTTTAATAGTGATAAATATAAATGAAGTAACATCTCCTGAAATTATTCACCAGCCATGAAAAACAATTTTGAATTTCTAAATTAAAAATACATAAAATTAAAAAAAAATTGAACCCTTAAGCAAATTTCCCATGAAATCAGTTTCATTGAAAGAAAGGTAATATTACATTACACTTACGCAATCGATCATCGATGCGATTGATACACAGTTTCAGCCGGAAATAAACATTGACGTTTAAATAAGTTTTGTCAGTATGCGATAACTATATTTAGTTTAAAAAAATATAAACATAAATTGTTTGCATTATTTTTTAATAGTTTCTAAAAACGTAAAAACATTTATATATATATATATATATATATATATATATATATATATATATATATATATATATATATATATATATATATACCTTATGCTAGTAAATATTTCCCATATTCAATTTACCTGTGTGATTCCAATGAATTCTTCAACATTTTCGGATAAGTATACAATGACACCATCTTCAGATAAAACAAGCAGAAACCCATTTAAGTAGGTAGCATAGAGGGATTCCTTTAAATGATTGTTAAGCTTATCTTCAGCTGAATAGAAGAGAAAAGAATTTTATTTTATGATAGTACATGTACAATAATAGCACTAAAAATGTAATAATAATTTTCATCATCTGATACTTTCTTATAAATTTCATGAAAATTCATATTCCAAATGTGGGGAGAAAAAATCGCGTTAGGAACGGGTCTCTTTTTCAGAATTCATATAAAGTAAATTAAAATAATTGTGAAATTAAGAGAATGTGCAGACATTCGTTACTAATACCCACTCAATTCGTCAAGTAAGTAATCTTTATATTGTTAAGTAACAGTGTTCAATGAAGCGTGAAAGAATGTCAACACACAAGAATTACTTCAAAAATTATGGATCCATTATGTGAGTAGTGAAATTATACTTCCAATTAGAAGATTTCACGATTTTCCGCTAAAAATACATCAATCCATGTTTCTGAACAATAAAATTAGATGATAAAAAATCAAACGTAAAATGTATAAAAATAAGTTCGCAAAATAAAGAGAATTTTTAAAACTTTAGTTCGTAAGTGGGAAATAAAATTATCATTATATTTATGGGACTGCTAAGCACTAACCACTTGTTAATAAAATTAAGATTGTTAGCAAATTACAGGTTTTTAAAAGCGAGCGTATTCTGTACAATCGTCAGAGAAAAAAAAAGAATTTAAGATGGCCAAATTTTTTTACCTTGTCAGTCAATTTATTTTCAGTTGAATAGAATAAAAAGATAACGTAAATGAAGAGACACCGATAATAAAAAATGTTCCAAAAATGACAGTATAATTTAAATAAAAAAACGAGAATTATTTTTAAAAAAATTATTTTCAAGCTTCAAAACTATATTCCGTTTAATTAAATAACTGCATAAGATATTGCCATAAAAATTTTAAACAGATTTTAAGCAACAAATTTCAATGCAGGTTTTTCTATTTTCTAAATTTGTATGGATAATTTCTATACCAATAAAAATTTCAGACAAAAAATGTAGAGAAAAAAAATCTTTCATAAAAGCTTAAAACAGCAAAATTTTAAGGCGAATAGCAATTTAATTTCTATTTACTTTAAATTTGCGGGGACACACCATTTTGAACTAACCACAATGAAGAATATTTTACAAATTCAACAAAGCCATTTTTATGGAGCTTATATAATTATTGGTTACATTAGAAAAATGTTACTATTCCATATTTCGCAGGAACAAATCTCGCCAAATTCATATTTTTGAAGAGAATATATGGAATGTATTATAAAATAATAAAAAAAAACTAAAAAAAAAAAAAAAAACTGTTATTTGTACCAAATTTTACTTTGGAAAACATAATTAAGCATTTTATCAAATTTCTTAAAATTTATTATTCAAACTGTGATAGTAATACAAGTTGGTACATATCGATCCATCGTCATAATCGATGAAGTTTATTATTTCTGACATAATGAAATGAAATGAAAAAGTAGTATTGTTATATTGGTTTGGTTTCACTCAATGGTCATATTTTGCGCACAATGACTAATTAGACCGAGGCCTACGGCTTAAAGTGAATTCTGAATTAGTACAAACATCCATGCAAAAAGTGGGATTCGAACCAACGAATTGTCGAGCCAAAGACAAGAGCGCAAACCATTCGGCTGTCAGCTCGGCCATACAATTATTAGAACAAGAAAGATATTTGTATACATTTGAGTTTAATAATAAGAGAAAAAAAGCAAGGAGTCGTTTGTC
This sequence comes from Latrodectus elegans, assembly GCA_030067965.1. Lineage (NCBI taxonomy): Eukaryota > Metazoa > Arthropoda > Arachnida > Araneae > Theridiidae > Latrodectus > Latrodectus elegans. The sequence goes on along the minus strand of CM057819.1, from coordinate 5,374,324 downwards.
ATTTTGGAAATGAATATTAAGATAAAAATGTTTAACATATATATACAAATATATTCATGACAGCCAGTTAGTCACGGTGCACGTTGTATCATTCTAGGGTCAAAATGTTTAAATATTTAAACAGATGTGTATGAGGTTTGGTATTGCATGCATTAAAAGAAAGGAAACCTTAGCCATAGCATTAGATACGATTAGGGATCTCAGTATCTTGTTAACATACTTTCGGTAATCGAAATCATATGCAATTTCTTATGTCCACTTATGTTGATTACAGATCATAGCAATTTGGTTTGCATCGTAAACTTTCAGAGCAGGTAGGATTATTTCAAGTGACGTTTTCTATTCACACGCAACAAATTGAATGGAACAAGTAAGCAACACATAATTTCAATCAATTTGCTCTGGATTTGTCAAAACACCTGTGATCCATTTGTTGTGGTAGCACATGGCTGACGAACATTCCCTGTTTCTTAGAACCAATTTTACATAATGGCATTCATTACTACTCTAATAGCATTCACATTAACAACACTACTTACGCGTTCGGCTAGATTTACGTTTCTCGATGTTACTCCAAACCACAGATTCTAGTAGTCAGGGCATCACCAAGTAACCTTTGCTTAAAATAAAAACTATCATTGAATTTTACAATTGGGGAAGCAAAAGAATGTTCCTTCTATAAAACTTTTACCGAAATTTCGACGTCAGCAACGTTGATTTGTACATGAAATTTTCTTCTGTTTTATGGTATGCTTTAAATGGCGGGTGCTTTTTATTTGAAGTTAACAACCGGTGTAAACTTGGTTAAAATCATGTGCTGTCGTAATTTTTTTTAACAGTGCAGAACGGATTTAAAATAGACTTTAAATATATTTAAATAATTAAAAAGAACGAGTCAGGTGACAACAGGGAGACTGCCAAGTTAAATGTTTTCAGAATATAAACAATGTCAAATGTGCGCACGATCGCCATCTTGAAACAATAGTTTGGCAAGCACAGCACATAGCATTTTGTAAGAATTTTGGCGTGGATTTAAAATTTGGCGAAAAACTGCCACTTGAATCTCTCATGTTTAGATTGGTGCATCTTAGACTTAATCTCGATTCTAAATAAATAGAATGATTATAATCATGAAATATTATTTTCACGTGATATCTTCGATATACTCACGAATTATGATCTGCAGCATCTCCCTCACTTTCAGAAAGCCAACTGTCATCCTCATGATGGATACTTTGTCCAAACTGGAGACCACTTCGGGGGCCAGTGGCAACAGTTTCGCCATGTCGTTGAAAATCTCAGACTCTTTGCTTCGCCTGCAGCGGGCTGCATCACGAGATTTCTCTTTCCGTTTTTCGGAATTCCTACAAAAAAAAAAAAAAAAAAAAAACAATTCGTTTAAAATAGTAAACTTAGAAAAAAATAAGAAATAAATAAAAGCTAGTTACGGAAAACTTTATTTATATTTCTCCAAATATAAAATGTGAAATATTTAAAAAAAAAGTAAATTTGAGGATTGTCTTGATATTGAATATTTTTCCCATTAAAATTTTCTCGACCGTGCTTTTATCCATTTTTAAGACTTATATTTTTATTTTATTTTAATTTTTTTAAAGCTTATTTGTTACCACCTTGAATGAAATGTTGGCTCTATTGGGTACAAGATATACTCTAATTCTTACGCAGGCAAAACAATAAAAAAGATATCTGAATGTCATCCTCTCAAAAGTATTTCTAATTCAAAATAACAAAATGGTCCAAGAGTTTTTAATAATGAGAAATAACACACAGTATTACTTTGAAATGATTGTAAGTAAAAAAAGAAAAATTACTGTACGCTTCTAAATTATGTAGGAGAATTTTTATTTTTTATAGAGGGGATATATAATTTAATACCCTTCGACAAAGTTTGATAGCACAAGTCCATGACTTTTTCTCCACGTCTTTTCGAAGAATAATTTTAATAACATATATTCGTTTTCAGTCATTTAATTTCATCAACATTAATACTACAGTAGCAATAATTATAATAGTAATATAATCTACCAAAAAAAATGATAAGACAATACATTAAAATATTAATGTGTGAATTAAGCATTCCATTAAGTCTTTTAGATGAATATAAAAATAATTGATTGATTAGTAAAAACATAATTAGAGAATCCAGTGGATTGCATTAATGACTTGCCGCAATTAAAGTCAAGAATTTTTCTCATCAGAATATGAGAATGTGTTTAAAATACCAAAAGAGGGAATTTGAGCAGATAATCTGTTTTGACATTAACAATTAAAATCAATTAACAGAATCATCGAAAGTGATTTGCGTAAAATGACTGGTATAAAACTTCCTTTTTATTTATTTATTTTAATATTCGATTATTTTTGTTAAGATTTTCAAGATGGTAACATATAGCAAGTTTTTTTATTTTATTTTATCATATAATGACATGCATTTTCATAGCTTTTCATAACATTGAAATATATTTGGACAACTTTTTCTACGTAACATTTTCATAACATTGAAAATATTTTTGGGCTTTACTTTAAGCAACATTTTTATAACACAGAAAATATTTTTTGGGCTATGTTATTTATGTAACGCTTTCATAACATTAAAAATACATTTGGACTATGTTTTCTTTTAAACATTTTTTATAGCATTGATTTTTTAAAGACTTCAAAGGTCTGATTTGAAAGGCGTAAAACACTTAGCTCAGTTCTCAATTCAAAAGCGTAGACCTAATATTAAAAGGCTTTTTACTCAAATTAAAAGCAATTAAAAGTTTAATAAAAACTTTAAAACATTAAACGGATTCAAAAGTAAAAAAATTGGCATTATTACAGCAATAAGTAGAGACAATACAGTTTTCGATTGAAAATATAAAACTTAATTCCAGCTTAGTAAAATTGCATATATAAATATTAAAAGTAATTAAGTATACTTAAGTATTTACTAAGCTACTTGTAATCATTTTTTTAAAAAAGAATAATTACAAGTATTCTTAGTATTCAATATATTATTTTTATAGGTAGACGTATAAAAATATAATATATTGAATAATAATACACTAACTATGTCATTTAAGAGTAAAGTAAGACACATATTATTAACTATCGATGTGGTGGGTCACCTAAGCCTTGAAGGTCTTAGAAGTCGCTTACAAAAGCGTCTTCTAAGAAGTCAGTTACTTTCGGTATTTATGTGTTGGTGTATTCACGGGGCAAGTCTTATTTCCTCTTTTGGTCTGATAGGGCAGTCAATCATGTGAGACTATAATAATTTGCCTAACTTTTCCAAAAAAAAAGTATATTCCAGATGTATCACGTGACGGCTTGAGTTCCGGATCTGTCAGAAGAGAAACAAAGGAGAGCATCCGGTATCAGGTAACCAAAGAGACGAGTGCCAAAATCTGTTGTTTGCTCTTTTAAAATTTCTTACCACAACTCCAGATGATTTGCACAGAAATTGAAGTTAGCTTATCTTCCGGGTGAGTTTACACATTTTTTTTTTTCCAGCTAGTTAAGTTCACCTTTAATCCAATACTAAATGGACAGTGTCAGTATGAATTATTAATCGAAGCAATTAACCAAAGCATAGAAACACATTCCGAATTCTAAATGAATTTAACTTAAAATGTCAATTTGTGTTAAAATCATTTGGAGACAGAACATATCTTACATGCTGATGATTAAATAGCATCACAACAGTCTTTTCATTTCATATACTTCATTTAGTTCAAAATATTCAGAATTAATATACAGCTTGCACTTTTTAGGGCAGAAGGACAAAGGTTCGTTCCTAGTGACTATAATACAACGAAAGTTGAATGTTGTATTTCTGTTATTATTCTGCACACATGAAGGGATGAAAGCTAGGCGGTTTTTTTCGGTTTTCCTCCTTCGCAACATTATAATATAATGCAATATCTATACGAAGTTTCAGCGGAATGTTTTCAATGATAAACCTCTTCATTTCAAACAGCGGGGGGAGGCTAATATTTCAAGACAGGTGCAACTTATTTAAGTAGAATGACTTCTAAGGGGAACTTACGTACTAAGTGAGTCGGTCCTAATTGTCGCAAGGCTAGAAACCGGGAAAATTTTCCAAGTACTCACCAGAACAAATATGCACTTAGAAAGTAAAAATACAAATATCCATTTCACATTAAACAGTGGCAACCGTTAACTTTGTACTTCGAAGAATATACAATGCTACCCTTCAACCAATGACAGAAACTTACAAAAATCTTAGCTATTAAGCTGCCTATAGCGCGAAGTCGGGCTAGTTGAATTATAGGCTCACATTGGCCTCGTAGTATACCATGCTGTTCATAGTGGTCGGTCCCAAGTTCAGTTCCAACTGTTGTTAAGCAACTTAATATGGGTATTCTTGATTCCTCCTGCCTACAAAAAGCATAAGAAACACGTGTGAAACATTAGTTTTGTGTATAGGCAGGAGCTCATTGGATTTCCAGGTTTTCTTCTTTGCAATCCACATCTTCTATCGAAAATTCCAGGGAAAAAGCTGTCGATCGTGAAGGAAGTGTTATGATTTCTAATTTAGGGCGCTAAATTACTTTAATGTGTATACTTCAAAGTAATTCATTTTATTCTAACTTATTACAGAATTTTTTTTTATAAAAAAAGTACACATATACATACTACTTAATAAAAAAATTACTCTTTCACATGTAAAACGAGATTAATATACCTTTCCCGCTAAGCAAATAACTTTTCCCAGAAAAGACTCACACACAAGATTTTAATTTTAAAGTAAAACAATCCATATATTTAAAATGTCACCACTTAATTCTGTTGGTTGGCATTAAGTAACTTAAATTAAGTCTTTGTTAAACTAAGGAACTCTCAGAAGATATTAATAGGATATCGCTTTAATTCAAGCACCAAGCTAGTAATGAACTAATACGTCATGTGGCTTAATAATTAAAGATCTATGAACTGTGTACTGCCTTTAATAAGCAAATGATACATCCCAGGTTATTTTTACTTGCACTTTTAAAATATAAGCAACTTGGCAATTTCTAACATATAAGAAATAATATTGGTTAAATATTATAACAAATAAAGCAATTCTCTCTTAAATCTCATATGTAAATATTTTATAATATAAATAAATCAGATGCTAAATTTTTTAAAAAAATCGCCGAAATTAGTTCCACTAGTAAGACTATCCACTACTTAATTTAAAATACGATAAATATTTTTTGATAAAAATATAAAATAAATAGTTTAAATAATTATTTGGTTTATAATTTTTCTTAGAAAATGCAACTTTTAGTTAAATTAATTGATATTTTTTATTTTCTTGTTAAAAGTATGTGAACATTGTAAGTTAAATAAGAAATACCAATTATTATTATTATTATTATTATTTTGTCTTTTACGTAAACGTTTGACTGGAAAATCAAAAGATTTTTACTATATATGCGCAACATTTTACCTGCCAAAAAGGGAATTTTTTCATATCGCTTCATAAATACTCCAAAGTAGAGATGCGACACTCATCTTCCACTTTTCAAACAATTGCCAAAATCGAACCTGGATTGGTGATTGCTTGCTCAACAATCAATTTTTGAATCGAGGAGTTTCAAAGATAAATTTGAGTCTAGACAAACAGTCATACTAGAAGTAGGAATTCAACCTATGAACTTTTAAAATAAATAGCAAAACATCGGCTATTCGATAAATCAAAATTGAGATCACCAGTGATAGAATCAATTCAAAAAAGAGATTCTATCACTGGGTCACCATGAGCATTTTAACAGAAAAATTTGACCACGTTTTCTATAACCTAAAATAGTTGCAAGTTTTTTTTTTTTTTTTTTTTTTCCCCATTCACCACATAAGTTGTATTCTCAGAGGACCTTTTACAGATCGAGGACTCTATTTACATATTGTAAGAAATGAAACACGGAAAACTCCTAAGTATCCACCGACAGAAATGTGCGTGCAAACGACAGAAGGAAAAGGCATCCGTCTCCTGTTGTTCAATAACTGCTAGTATCGAACGCAAGATTTTCCGTTCTAAAGAACAGTATCCTACCACTAGGCGCGGAGAGCTCAAACATTACTCATTTGAATATTTATACCTATTCTCTTACACATAGAATTTTTTTTAAAAAATGGGATTAAATAACTTTATGATGGTGTTCGTTGTGCTCATTAGGATGTATATTTAAATGTCAAAGATTCGTCTCTTGTTTAACAGCAAACAAAATCGAATGCAGGACATTTCGCTCTGAAGACCATTAGGCCACTGTGATACTGTAAGCCAGTGGTTTCCAACCTGAGGGGCGCGCCCCCTGGGGGGGTGCAAGAGACAGTTGCAAGAGCTTCCAAAATATCATTTTCGAATACGAACTAAAAAAGTCGAATAGTCAATATCTTGCTGATGAAATAGAAAGTAAAGTTCTTATTAATAATCATTTGACCAGTCTATGGGAGCCATTCTCTCGTTGTACTTTAAAGATTTTGCATGTCCAAATATGAATAGATTAGAAACCCATTGTTGATTGAAAAATATGATGATTTTGGTCTTACGAAAGCAGAGCAGGAAATGATAATTGACTTATCTAGTGACAGCACATTAAAGCAGATATTTCGAAATGAAAATAATATTGTTACATTTTGGCTACGAGTAAAGGACGATTTTCCTACTTTGACAAACAAAGCTTTAGAAATTTTATTACCATTTGTAACATCTTACCTATGTGAATCTGGTTTTTCTGCAGTAGCTGTTTTAAAAATAAAGTATCGATCTCGCTTAATGATTGAAAAGGAACTGAGAACCGCGATTTCTTCAATGATACCACGGTTTGAGAAAATTTGTGCTGAAAAGCAAGCTCAACCGTCGCATTAAATTCTTTTGTTGTAGTAGTATTAATTATATATTCTTTTTTGCTTATATTTCTTATAATAAATATATTATATTTTTACATAATATTGTATATTATTACAGAGCCCATTAAATAAATTATAATATCAATTGAGTATTTATGGAATTTGATTTTTATATAAATTAACGGGAGGCAAAAAATTTTTAAAGGGGGGGGCACCATTTTTTTTTATTTAAAAGGGGGGCGCCGGTACAAAAATGTTGGAAACCACTGCTGTAAGCCCTTTCACAACATTCCAAACATTCACATTTTTATAGCTTTTACATAAAGAATACAAAAAATTCACGGGATTTGTAAGCATTAAGACCAATGGTATCGATAACATTCAAGAATTAAATTCGGGAAAGTTCCAAATTCTTCCCTCTCAACCAAATTTTTATTTATTTATTTTATACTTGCGAGCGGAATTAAAACAAATTCTCTCGTCACGCGTAAGCAAAATAACCATTTTGCGGTCGTAATCAAATTTATTTCGTAGAAAACACGCGTAAAATCATTGAGATAACGAAATAATAAAAAATGAATTAATTGATTGATAAAAAGCAAATGTCCACTTTCGGCAAATTAAGTATGCGAGGATATATAGGGGGGGGGTGAAGATACCGTATCAACCATGGAACTCTCCCCCTCTCCTCACCGGCAGATGACACCAACTCCAGCTATCGTCGCCTCCACGGTTGAGCAACCATGAATATGAATTTCCTTCACTGTCAACACGCCTGCATGCTTTCAGTCGCCTCCTTCGAGTTCCAAAGTAGCGCTTAGCTATAACCGCAACTAAGTCCGTTCCAGAATTTTCTCAAGTGCGAGATTCTCGGAAGACACTTGACTAGGATTCTTTGGAAGATCCGAAATACTTGGCGATTTCACAGTTTGTGGAGGGATATTATTACCACATAAATTGTATTTAGTAAACACGCTTATTTCTTTCGTAGACAGGAGCGCCTTTTTGAAGAAAACCACCAGAATAACAGGATCTCTCACAATAATGTCCCACTTAATACTGACAAATAAAGTGCTGATGGAGAGAAGGGATAAATCTAAAATTTTGTAATATATTCAGAATTCAGTTCCCCCGATATTGAGATCTGCAATTTAATTTAAACTGCAACTAATTACAATTGCGACGTATTAACGTGCTTCAGTCCTGTTACCTGAAAGCGGCTTGCACATAATACGTCTTACTCACAATGTCCTCCAACTGAAATGGGTGGTCTTCTGCTTGGTCCCTGCTTCGAAATCACGAAGACTGCTTTTATCTAACTGTCCAACTTTGAGTTAAATACGGGAAGCATGCTGATTCTACAGCAATCATATACGCCCGAAGGGAGGATAAAACACACAAACTGTTAAACAAGAAACTTGAAAGATCAAAGTGCTAGACATTCAGTTGCTGCCTCAACCTGATGAGTATGGAGAACTGTCTAAGTCTTTTGATCACCGAAGTACGGAAAGTCTATTTTATAAGCTACATATTTTTCAGATGGCTTTCATAAATTAGTAATCAGGTGGAATTTAGGTTAGTTTGTCGCTCAAAGACCATTTGCTGCAGAGGAGGACTCAGGAAACCGGGACTTAGGCTTAAAGTGGATTCCGAACCACTACAAACATCCTAACTCGAGGTGGGATTCGAACACACGTACTGCTGAACCGAAGGCCAGAGCGCTAACCATGAGGCCGCCAGTTGTAGGCGATAGTGGATGGTCTATTTTGGCAATAGATGTGCAATAAAGTAGACAGTCAAACGGTTAAGGCCTTCTGTAAGACATCTCGCTATACACCGCGTAATTTACTTTCTGAAAGGATTTTTCTTAGATGAAGCGTATTCACGAATCGCAAAGGAAGAAAGAGGAAAATTCTAAACAGCCTTACCGATAAATGTGCATGCAGAGGTACACTATCAATCTCCTGTTTGTTAAGGAGTATCTCGTGAGATCTTTAGTTTCGAAAAGAGCTATCTCATCAGAAAGCTACGGTGACATTCTAAAAGTGATTGCTGAAGGAAAAAACAAAACATAGGGGACAAAACATCCCCTATGTTTTGTTTTTTCCTTCAACAATCACTTTTTGAACAAGAAATTTAACATAATCGTTAACTATATTTTAATGTAAATTCCAAACCATTATTATAAGACATGAATAAGAAAATTATCGTTGGTTTTTTATGGTTTATCGCTATACAGTAACTTTTTTACAAACTATAATTCGTCCGACCAAGTAATCGAACAAGCTGCTGAAATGAAAGAGAAGATTCAGTTTGTCGTCGTAAGTTATTTTGTACATTATAAATAATTTCAATGGAAACTAGAAGTTAAATCATACTCTAAATTATTCAAATATGGGAATAGAACTGACGAACAACTTAATTGAAGAACATAGTTCAGCTACCATTTCCCAAGAAAGAATTGGTTAGGTTCTATTAGTTTAATTAGGTTAGGTTTTTCATACACAAGCATTAATTCAACAAGTCTTATTGTTGAAAGTAAATTCCGTACTTTCATACACATTCATCTTTGAAGTTAGGTATCGAACTGCGAGTGAGGAGGATACCAACTGTTAAGTTAGAATTCTGACAGTTCAGCTACCCACACAGATAGAAGGGTTTTAAAATATTCTGACCTTCTTTTAACATAAATAATTTTTAATCATAATGTGACAATAACATAAATTTCCGAACAAATTACATTAATGCGCCTCTAGTGCAAATATTATATGGATCTTCTAGAAAATTAATCCTTAATTAAACGCTCAATTGTTAATGAACATAATCACACTATTGAAAAAATATACACTGGTATCAAAACTTGAAAAAATTTGGTTAAGAAAAAATACTTAGTGAAAAAATTCATTACTAAGGCGAATCTTGACCAATCAGAACGCACTATCTCATTGAAAGTCCATCAGCTATAACTCAATGCGCTTATCATCTTCCGCCAATTATTCAATCAACGCCAGGGATAAGTTAATCGTTCAATAAACAAAGAAAGCTTCTTTTGCATAATGCGCCAGAGGTCGCTAGATTCAGTTTTCTTCTTTTCGTACGTCTGGGCGCATCAGTTATCAGCGGATAGAAATTATAATAATCTTTTTTTTTTTAATTTGTTTTTAAGGCGAAATTTGTTACGTTTATTTGACGCAAGTTTTTTGTTAAATAGTCAGCACGTGTTTTCCGGGGTGCGTCGTAGTCGCTAAAATTTCCGTTTTAATATGCAATATTTCGACATCTAAAAATGGTAATTTTTTAATTCAGTAACATCAACTGCTTACAGTGAATTTATTTAAACAATTTCTTTGATTTTTGCTTATGCTAAAACATTGTCTCTCAACCTCGAAACTGTGTTTTCCAGGTCACCATGTGGCAAGTCTACTTTTATGCATAATCACTAATTTTTAAGGAAAAACGAGTATCTGACTAAATGATTTAAACAAATAATAAATAAGCTCTTTTTCATTTTTAAGCCTAAAGTAGTACTGCTATACGAGGGTTACTCTGCAATATTTGAGATACGCACAGACGAGAATTTACAAAATAAAAATAACGGTTTAATTTTAAAATACAAAGTATTTTAACGCAGAAGACGATTTTTTACTGACTTACTTCAATTTGTTTAGCGTAGAATAAATTTTAAACAGATGAGAAAATGAAGTTGACGCGAGAACATTTTCGCGCTATGATTTTCTACGATTTTAAAGCAGGATTAAATCAAGAAGAATGCGTTCAACGGTTGAAATTAGCATTTGGTGATGAATCTCCAGCTCGTGCTACTGTATTCATATGGTTTAGAGAATTTAGAAGAGATCGCAATTTTCTTCAGGATTATGAACACACAAGAAGGCTGCCTTCGGCAGTAATCCTGGATAATGTGTCTGCCATACGAAAAATGTTAATGGATGATAATCGGTGTACCTATCAAATGATACAGAAGGAACTTAACATTGGATCCGAAGCTGTACACAAAATCATTCATGAACATATGAAAAAAGTACTTTGCTGTTAGGTTCCCCATAATCTAACTGAGCACAAAAAGAGGAGCGTGTCAGAATCAGTAAAGAAACTCGTAAATTGCTAAATGATGGTGTCCACCGCATCATTTCTAAAATTGCAACAGGTGATGAAATGTACATACCGTTTTTTGACGTTCCAACACGTCAAAAAAGCAAAGTATGGGTCTTTGAAGATGATCCCACGCCGACAATGGTGAAAAAAATATCGCGCACTGAAGAAAGTGATGTATGTCGTTTTCTTTAGAAATACGGGATTGGTCAAAGCCATTAAGTTGGAAAGACAGTAAAAGCAAACTGGTATACCACTAAATGTCTTCCGGAAATTCTACAAGAACTGAATGTTAGGGAAATGATGCTTCACAATGACAATGCATATGCACATACAATTGAATGCACATACAATTGATTAACAATTGAATTTCTTAAAAACAAATTAAAGTGATCAAACATCCGCCGTATTCACCTGAACTAGCTATGGGTGACTTTTGGTTACTCTTTAATCTAAAAAAGAACTTACGTGGACGTCGTTTTCATTCAGAAGAGATTGATGCGGCTATAAATGCATTTTTTTTTCATCTATTCCAAGAAATGAATACCTTGAGGCTTTTAATATGTGGAAAATTCGTCTACAAAAGTGCATTGATGCTGGAGGAGACTACTTAGAACACACCTAAAATTTTGTAAGTATTACTTTAAAAACCTAGTTTTATCTCAAAAATTTCAGAGTGACCCTCGTATAAGATTGCGGCAACTTAACTCTTTTAAACACATCCAACGGCCTCGTAACTATGACCCATTGTGAAATGATTAAGTACGCAATTCAACTGCTTTCCTATATATATATATATATATATATATTATATTATATTATATATATATATTATATTATATATATATATATATTATATTATATATATATATATATATATATATATATATATATATATATATATATATATATATATATATATATATTATATATATTATATATATATATATATATATATATATATATATATATATATATATATATATATATATATATATATATATATATATATATATATATATATATATATATATATATATATATATATATATATATATATATATATATATAATGAATGTGATACATGAATAATTATTATACTGTAGTCCTGATTAAATGCAGCCTTGATAATTGTATTAGCGTGGTCATTATAAAAATTAATCAAATCAACTATAACAAGATAAATTTTTATGTGCCTTCCTCATAATTATATTAACATAATCCCGATTAATGCAACCTGTAATAATTATTTTAATAAAAGCATCACAGTCAGTTTAAAATACACAATTGTTCTAGAATATTATTTATAAAGCATTATGCTACTAATTGTATTAGTAATCTATATATATATATATATATATATATATATATATATATATATATATATATATATATATAAGTAATAGTGTAATCCTGATTAAATGTAGTCGTGAGAATCCGTATTAGTATGTGGCTCTCAGTTAAACTTAATACTAACAATTGTAGCCACGCAACCTGTCTAATGGTCAGAGTGCCTGACAGCGGATAAGGAGGTCCTGGGTTCGAATCCCAGTTTGGGCATGGATGTACTTTCTCTCTTTGTCTATCTTGTCTTGTGCTTTCTATGTATGAAAGGGTTGTGAATAGTTGCCAACCCTATAAACGGGTAGCTATGGCATGTGTGTACTGAGGAAGTCGGACTCCACATCAAGATATGCTTCAGTTGGAAAAATGGAGCAACGCATGCCACAATGCCTGCCAAGCTGGCACAAGACAAAAACAACTAACGATTATATTGGAGTAATCTTGATTAAGTGTAGTCGAAATAATCATGACAGCATAGCACTTAATTAAGCTTAGTATTAAAAGCTATATTGACTAAGTTTTTAAGTGTAATCGCAATCATCGAATTAATTGGTTCTCATCAAGCTTAAGGAGTAATCCTGATTAAATGTAGTCGCCACCAATCCTAATAACGTGAATGTCATTATGCTTAGTACTCTATTCATGTAATAATGCTAAATTATAGTTCAAATGACTAAAAGTTAATTAATGAGACAAACTTAAAAGTTCCAGTGATTTCAAAAGACAATGGTTTGAAAACTTTTTTACTCTCATTTAAGACCTTCTCCTCTTCCATCCCTATACGATGGTCCCGTTATGATGTTAAATCCTAAAGGGGTGTTATGATTTAACATCCCGAAATAAGGATGTTAAATCATAAATGGATAATGCACAGCTTATTCACAAAATTTAAATGCATAGTCTAGAGCAACACAATGATCTCTTTGTTTAGGCTCGCTATCGACATACACAAATCAAAGAAAGATGTGAGGATCACATTCAGGACCAAAATTAAAGAAGTTCGAGAGTACATAAAAAAATTAATCTCGTATAGTTTAATTCACAGGAGGTAATAAAACTATTTTCTGAAAAAGTTAAAAAGCCAACGCCAACTGCGAATCGCGTAGAATTTAAATATATATATATATGAGATAGAAATGCATTTAATCGTTGGTGATATGTATTCCAATGCGTGGCATCCATCATTTCTTGACAGCAAATTACATTACGTGACAAGGTTCTGAATAGCAACTCTTTAGGGCAGTTTTGGTATCACATCAAAAGTTAATATTAAGAAGGGCACGGGTTATCAACAAATGGCTAATTATCGCCAAATGGCTTACATATAACCATTATTTTACCTTAACTTTAAAAATCGATATTTTTGTGTGTCTTATTTCGTTTAATAAGATAACATACGATACTGATATATTTTAAAATCATTTTTGCGTAAAATAAAATTCCACAGGACTTCTTATAAACTATTTATTATTTTAATAACATTCTATCTCCTGTATTTTTTAACCAGTTCTCTCAGTGTGACAGTTCAATTATAAGAACATTTTACACAAGCTAACTCCCTCTTGTTTGCAGCGAAAATTTTCTCCATTAATTGCAAATAGTATAGATGGCGTAGTTCCATCCTTTCGTGCTCTCAAGGCAGATTCGGGGTTCGATCCGGTGGAGGTTCAATTTGGACTGAACAAGAACGACTTAACCTTTCATCCCTCGAGCGGATAGATAAAACTGGGTACAAAACATGCTTAGGAGCTAAACACAGGGGGTTTCACATTACGCTGACCACCTAATCGGGACATATGCTTACCACTCAGGGCCCATTTTCAGAAAAATTAATATGAGCACTGTAGGCCGTAGACCCACAAATGGGCTGTCGTGCCTCAGGTTTAGTTTTAATTGTAAGTATTAGCGGTGAAACGTTAGGGAATCACTGACTTCTGTTCATTTCGTGTTAGTCTCGTGACAGAACGGTAGAGGATTCTACACTTTGACCCACCGGATGACCATCGTGCTGGAAGAGCATGCACAAGTTCTGTAGGCTTCAATATCCTTAAGCTGGTGTGGGTGGTTGAATCGCTGATGCTCTACGATCAATATTTTCATACAAGGGCTCATTGGACCGAGGCCTACAGCTTAAAATTAATTCCAAACCATTGCAAATGTAAGTAAGAACAAATGATCGGTTAACATGTTTAGGGCTCAGGCTTTTTTTTTTTTTTTTTTTTTTTTTTTTTTAGCACGAAGGTTTTTATTTAACTGGTATCTACACTTTAAACTGAATTACGAGCCAGCACAAAACACTTATGCTAGGAGTGGGATTCGAACTCACGAGTTGTTGAACTGAAAGTCAGAATATTAACCATTCGGCAGCAACTCGGTCCCAAGTGTTATCGAACCGAATAGCACAGCTTTAATCATTCAGTTGTCAGCTCGGCTATAGCGGTGTATAGTTGCAAATCCAATTCCAGCATGTGTATGAATCTCTTCACCAGACAATGATACAGAATTACAAAGCGGTTGGCTGTGTAAACGGCTTCTCAGTTATCAGAACAACGTATAAGAAACATAACCCGTGTTAAAATAAATAAAAACTTTTTATCAAGCAGTTTAAAGCGTACGTGTAGCGAGTGTCCCCCATATCAAAACTTAACTTTTGTTCAAAATATTCCTTAATTTCCGAAACTGCAGACATCGCCTCTTTTTCATCGTCTGCAACAAGTTTAAATATTCTAAACTGATATTCGAATTGATAATTAGTATTCATCACTCCGGCCAGAAAACCCCGTCAACACAATCGCAAACTTGACGTTACTCCATTCATTAACAAAGGAGCGAAATTATCCACAACACGCAACCGTCTGCATGTTTATAAAAATCAGCACGTGAAGAGGTTTTCTAGTGAAGACATAATAAGTGTGAATGCCGCCGCTTAGAAACTTCCATTTCTCGGCAGTAGGTCGGTCAGTGACTTTAAGCAGAAATGAAAGAGACGAGAAAACAATGTGTGACGTCATTAGAGGAAACAACAGTTATTGACGGAACTAGTCATTACAGTCCACAACAGAAAATACTTCATTGGTGTTCAGAAATATGTGCTGCTGTTTCAGGCTATGGTCATGTTAGAAAGTCTTCCGTAAGTGCTAAAATTAGCACTCTTCAACAAACATAGTGTTCAGTATTAAAAAAATATCTACGATTTTTTTTTTATTATTAGTAAATTTTATTCGCGGTTGGCTAAGTAAATACCAAACATTAAACACGATTGTACCAACTCTTGAAGTGAGAGCGTTTACTAAATGCTAAAAAAAACTGGCGATTTTATCTAGCAATTAACATAATAAAATTATAAGAATTTTTCTATTCTTGCAGTGTTCTAGATTGAAAATAATTTATTGTTAAACACCTATGATGCCGTTACAGACTTCTGTTAAATTTAGAAATCTATTCTAATATTGAACGCGAATCACAAGAATCTTCCAATTCTAGTGGCATTCCGAATTTGAAGTGATATCTGTTGCTCCTAGTTTAAGCTTAAACCACATTAGAAATACTCCCTTACAGATATACTAAATAAATCCACGCATCTCAAAAATCAGAATAGAAATTACAAACATTCTTCAATCTCAATCATTAAAATGGAAATTTCAAAATTAATTAAAAGCTTCAGAGAAAACACTAGCAAGCATTTCCTTTTTGTAATTAAAAAAATCATTCGTCAAAGATCTGCACCAAATTTTGAATAAAATAATTAAAAAAAACTTCGTTGATATCTTCGGATATGCACACATCAAACTTTGTTGTTTTTCGTTATTTCTGCGATCATTTTTAATAGATGGGAAGATTTTAAAGTAAATTTCTAAAAGACAAAAAATTCACATCCACACGAATCGCGCGAACCCGTGAACTATTAAATTGAAGACTAGACTATTTACCGACATATCGGCTTTGCGCACGAGGAATAGATGAGGTATTCTATTTTAAACTGCATTCTACGCTAGAAGAAAATCTCAAGCATTTAGCTTGGATTGTCGCTTTTTTCTCACTGTTTGCGCACGAAGGTTATTTATTTGCTTTCTCTCTAAGATGACTTTTCTCACGGTGGGCTACGTTTTAAAATGGATTCCGAACTACAGCAAATATCCAAAATCATGTTTTGCTTATAAAGGATAAATCGACAAACGTCAATTATTTAAAGTGGATTTCCTTTATAATCATCCACACTTGAGGTAAATCTCGTCGTTTATATTGGTTTCCTTCTCTTCGAACATTTTTTGCGATTTGCTTTTCGCTCCAAAATAACTTTTTCCATAAAATTCGCTTTTTTTTTTTTTTTTGTCGCTTTAAAGTAAATTTTTTTTAACTTACGAGGGTTAATCAGACTGGGGCGTACGGTTTAAACTGAATTTCGAACCACTACAAACATCCAAGCCGAAGGTGGTATGCAAACCCACAAACAGATGAACAGAAGGCGAGAGCACAAATCATTCGGCTACCATTTTTTTCATGACGTTGTTATTACACCAGCATGCTTCCTAGTACCTAACTCTGTGAGTTGGGCTCTACTAGTCAGATAGAAGCAGCCGGGTAGAGTTTTCATGATTTTGAAGCAAGGACTAATGAGAAGACCCCCAATGCTTGGCCTGCCACCCCGAGGTATCATTTCACATTGTGACCGTCCAGTGTTAACATGCACCAGCCGCCTTTAGCGAACACGACGGATCTTTGGTTAAGCCAGGATTCGAGTCCAGGACCCCCCGATATTGAGAACGACACTCTGACCAGCCAGGCCACCGCGGCCTTATTTTTTTCATAAGGTGCCCTGTGGTTTAAAATCCCCATATGAACCCCAAGTGTTCTTGCATATGCCTTCGGTTCAACTGCTTCAGAATTCCATTCTTACATTGAACATGGATGTTTTTAGTAGTTCGGGATCCACTTTAAACTGTAGGCCTTGGTCTAATGCGCAAAAATGTGACCGTAAAGGGGAAAATAAATCAAACATCAACACTAGATGTAAGTCTCCTATATGGAAATCAATTTGCCGCTTTTATAACACTTTTCGCTGACCATGACCTGCTCGCTGATTAAATTGTACTTCAAGCCACTACAGACATTGACAGAATGATATATGAGACTTAATTCGACAAGTACCTATTCTTTAAAGTGGAATTCAAACACTTGTAAACAACCACATATGATATGTAAAGATTTGACTTCCCACTCTACAATTACTTTTCACACATGGGGGCTGATAGACTCGGATCTAAGTTTTAAAGTGAATTCTGTTTGAGATATTAGATACTTACATGAGATATCGTTACAAGCGAACCGACAATTTAAAACAGGATTTATAATTACTGTAAATTTTCAAACTCTCTGTACGAGGACATTTACGAATAACTAAAGACTACAGATATTATCCAGTTACTAAATACAACTAGGCATTAATCTTTTAAAAAAATCAGGGAACCAGTTAAGGCTGCATTAAAGTTATAATTCATAAGCCCACACGCGGCTAACTAACTATAACCGACAGAAAACAGCTGAAAGGGAATGACGTCAAACATAAGAAGGTGTTTCAACATTAACTATCACAAACGTTATACATTTATGTGAACTCTATTTTTAAATTAAAAAAAAAAAATGGTATCCATTGCGGCAGAGATTTTTAGGAAATCTGTTTCATGAGATTTTTCCCCCAAACGGCGAGACGTACAACAAATTGGAATTAAATGACGAGCACAGATGACGTAACCCTCCAAATCTTAATTCAACTCAGAATGCTGTAAGGTAAGGGAAAAACTACTTGTCGTTGCGTTTCTCCAGTTGCGCAATTCTCCCAAACAATGGAAAATGTAATTTATGTGTCTGTTGTCTACACATTTGAAATTCTTTTCATATCAGTACCATTGAATCTGTAAACACCTATAACATATACCAAAATTAATTTAACAGGTACAAATGCGTGATTTTTAATTACCAGAATGTAATGATTTCAAGAAATTGTGGAATAATAGTTCATGAAAGATAACGTCGTTTCTGCTACAACAGTGAAGGAAAAGCGACAAAAGTTGGAAACATTTTAATATATAAAATACAGTTAAAATAATACCATAACTATATATGTAATGGTTCATAACCTCTGCGTCGCGTTTCTACAGTTCACACACACACAAATAGTAAATGAATTAAAGATGTTGCGACACACAAATTATCTTAAATGTAGTGCTGTAACAATGACGAAACGAATTATTTTAGCCTTGTTTTATAACTTATGAATAGAAAATCTTTCTCATTTGTGTTCATTCTGTTGAAGTTGGCTGACATTTTAACAGCAGCTTAAATCCTTTATCACCCTAATAAAAAAAATATATGCGATTTACTAATGAAATAATTAGAGTTACATATTTTGTGAGAGCCATTTTTTTTTCATTAACTTTTGCGACAATACGCATTATATTGAAAAAAGTTTTATTTACAAATGTAATAAATAAAAATATAAAAATAATAGTACCAACATGTAGGAGTGGTCCTATAGGTACTATGTAATGCAATAAAAAAATTGATTTTGAATACAATAAAGAGATTTGAATATTTTTTTCAGCATTCATAGTATAATATCATAATGGAGATCCCCGCATGCAAATAGCAGGAACATATATAGCTCAACAATAAGGCTGCATTACGTTTTCCTTACTTGTCGATAAATGGTCATTTTTGTACAAAAAGGCTACTCTGACTAGAATCTGCAATTCTAAGTGGTTTCTTAATCATTACAACAACCACGCCCGACATACGAACTGAACAAACGAAATCTTGAATCGGAAACCAGAGCAGTAACTACTCAGTGGCTATGTCGTCCAGCACTGATTAGAATCAAGTTTAAGACATTTCACTTGAAAGAGTGTAACTTTCCATTGGAGCAGAGTGCTACCATTACATTTCTTTCATTACATTCCAAATAATTAGATATAAGTTTGAAAGCCACCTTGGGCTTGGAATACACTTTAAACTGTAAATATAAATCTAATTAATTTCGTGAGCAAAAATAATACTATTACCTGTTGTGCAAAAAATGAGCGACACACAAAACCAAACTCATAGTTTACTCATTTGACACCATGTATTAGATAATACTCTGTTCGCACTGTACTTTTAAATGCATTTAAAACTCAACTGAACTTTCTCGTGGAAGACCTCATGGCATTCGTTATTGGAAAGGAATGAGTTCGAATCCCAACCTAATCGAAGATCCGTCTGCTTGTTAATGGCAATTGGGGCTCATTAAATAGGTCGTGGTCGCAATTTCTTCCTAGTGAAGCGGTACATCTGGGAGTGGCAGGCCGATTCAAGGAATCTTCAGCTTAGTCCCTGATTCGAAATTACGAAGACCCACTTTGGGGCTACGATGGCACACTATATACTGCTTGTACTGCTGAAAGGTGAAAATCCTAGTATACATTATACAACGGCAACTTTCTTGCAGTAACACCTTGTGATTCAAGAAAATCGAAACTGATTTTCTTTAAATCAGCTTCGTCAATTGATTTAAATATGCGTTTCCATTGATTCATCACCATCTTTTGTCTTCTGCTATATTTGTTGTCTGTGTTGATTGAAATATCTGAAACCCATGAAAATGAACATAAAAGAAAAAAAACTGAAAAAAATAATCAGAGTTGTATTAAAAAGTATTAACTAAGCAACAAGGAGTACAGTTGAATTTGAGAAGAAATTATAGATTTGTCAACAGCGTTCCTTTGTTTCGCATACACTACTTGAGATATCATAATCTTAATCACCTCCAATGTGCTCATTAGATATTCAAAAACTTGCTCAACTATAAAAATTTCAAAAGTATCATGTAATTTATAATATCATTAAACAATAAATTAGGTTTTGTACAAAAACCAATATTTCTTACATCAGTTTCGAGTGTAAAGCAATGTGATCGTTGTTTCCAGCTTCGAATTTAAGTTAAATCTAATTTAACTTTAAATTGATTTTAAAAAGTGCAGTGCAAACGGAGTATGACGAACTTAAAGCTTCATCAAACGTATGAACATGATACATCGATATTTATATGGCAAATACAATACTCTTATTTATAGGGTCAACCACTTTTACGAATAGTTTAAAATTCAAGAAGATGTGGTATAAATGAAGTGAAGTGAATCTAAGATAGCAAGGCCGATAAAATAACTAAAAAAGAAGCATTCCAACTTATGCTCCAACTCATCTGTGAAGAAAGCCAGACGGCTGGCTTTCAGGCACTGGCGACGCATTTTACAATCGCTTTTCCATGAAGATTGAATAAAGCAATGGGGAAGAGAGGGACACGTACAATAACTATAGAGTGACTTCAATATTTTGTGTATCCTAAGTTCCTATCGTAAGATCCATTTTAGAAGTAAATACCTCATTTTCGCCGCTCCAGATAGAGTGAGTTTTAAGAGATTTTAGATTTTGGCGCACTTTTCTCCACAAGATTTCCGTCTATTCAAAAACTTCCCTTTTATACTTTTGGGTATTCCTGTGGTTTTAAGCAATACTTGATTGGGCTTTGCTTCTAACTTTCACTACCTAACAATGAGCTTTGAAATATTTCCAGTATTTCTTAATTCGATAAATAATAGAAAAACAAACATTTAACAATTTACGACCGCAAACTTAACAATCAAGTTGTTACGGTTTTTTTTTTTTTTTTTTTTTTTTTTTTTTTAATAGTTTTGGAACTAAAGTCACCCTTTTTCAAACGACAAATAATGCGACCAGGACTAACTAACTGTTTAAAGTAGATTTCAAACTACAACAAAACATCAGTGCCCAAGGTAATAATCGAACTCAGTAAACAAAATAAGAATCCAGTATATTAATTGTTATCCGCTCGGGGGGGGTTAACAACATAACACTCGACCTCAAATTATAATTAGTGATATAATGTCACGCGCAATGTTGCCATATTTTAAAAATAGATTATTAATAGGCAAGCTAATCATTTTTATTTACAATTTAAAAATTAATAAAAAATGTCATTTAATACATTTAATAAAAAGCACATATTATGCAGCTTCAAAACAATTACAGGCGTTCAGGAAATTTAAAAGATATATAACTATTAAAAAATAGTAGTAAATCTGAAATTAATGCACGGGAAAATCAGTACATGCAAAAATAATAACTCTTAAAAATCTTGAATTATTTAAAGCAATTATTCTTCTACCGTACAAAATTAATTCTAGATTTATCATTCTCTCCATATATATATATATATATATATATATATATAGATATATATATATATATATATATATATATATATATTCTCCATTTCTAATCTTTTATACAATACGATGATATCAATACTCAAAACAGTAATAATTATGTATTTATTTCAATAACAGTTTTAACAATTCACGTGCTAAAAATACAATAATTATTTTTATTGATACAAATATTATAAAGCTTTGACTCTTATTAACTATGATATAGTTAATGAGATGAAGATGGCTACTTTCATACGACAGCTAGTATAATCTATATAATAATCTAACTAAGACTATTTAAAAATAATTTCGAAGATAGAACTAGTCTAAAAACCAAGCGCTGACAACAACTCTATTTAAATAATTGTTTTTTTTTTTTTTTTTTTTTTTAAATAATGCATGTATTTATGCATATTGCCACAATGTAATTTTTTCCTTTCTAAATATTCGCTTATTATAGCGACAATTGTCTAGGAAGTTAAAGTAATATACGCACTTGGAGCACAAATTCCAAACCTTTATACATATAAACACTGAAAATAACTGACAATAATATAAATACCTAACATCTTAAAGTAGTTCTACTGTTGCAGTATGGAATGTAAATTAACAGCTCACAGAAACGTGTAAATGCTTGGGAATTTTCTGCGGTTTTTTCTTTCCAACAAGTGTAAATACCACCCACTATCTAAGTTTTTCCAGAAGTCACGAAGAAGTGGGTACGCAAAATAATTCTGACAAAAGCTTTATTTTGCCGAGTTCGCGTTGCTCTGATTGATTAGGGCGTTTTTCTCGTTGTCGAAATATTGCGAGTTCGAATCCCGATTCAACCGGGGATGAGTCGAGTTCACTAAAAGTGGCTGAGTCACTTCAAATAGGTCGCAGTGTCCTCTAAGAGTGGCTGGTCAAGCAATAGGAGAGCCTTCTGCTTGGTACCTGCTTCTAAGTTGTGGAACATACCAGTCGGTTATTTCAAGATGGTATAACTCAACTCTGGGCTGGATAAAAAGAAGTATCCTGGTGCAACAGCGTTTTGCAATTACGTTCCCAACGCCACCACGATGAAAACATAACAATGAATATAAGAAGCAGCCTTTAATGATTATATATATATTTGAGAAATAAATTTCTTAAAATTATTATACACACCCGGCCATCGGTCGAAAGATTTTATAGCTGTAATTTAACTATAAAAATTTACCCAATAAGACTTGCGCAACAAATTTGTAATCAAAAATCATATAAAATAAAATTTACCTTTTCATCTATATTTTGAATTGAACAAAATTATTTTTTAGAAAATTAATATAAAAGTTTTCATAAAATAAATGATACACGTGTAAATTCAATAATTTTAACATTTAAGAGCAAATTTTTAGAATAATTTTTCGATCAAAAAAAATAATAATAATAAAAGTAAAACACACAGGAAGACGCAAAACATGCACAAGTAATTCGAAACATTACGTAATAAAAAAAAATTCGTTTTTAAAGAAAAAGTTTTTGTTGTGAAAAAGTTCTTGAAATTAGCTCAACTTTTTTTTTTTTTTTTTTTTTTAAGAAAAATAACATAAACACATTTATTTCCAACGGACTGTATATTTTATTATTAATTTAAAATTGAACCTCTTCTATTAACATTCTTTAAAATGACAACGAGCAGCTAATTCCAAGCCGGCGTCTTGAAACAAGCATTTCAGTGAACCCTTTTAGTCGGCGTAGTTTGGCAACACAAGACCGGCCCTTGTTGTCTGCGTTTCGATTGGTCGACAGAGAAGCATCAACTGTCAACAAACGAGCCGATAGAAAACTGGGCTCGCGTTTTTCCATTTCCTTTTTCTTGTCGAATTTCGGCATCTTTCATCGCGCCATTTTTCTTTCCGTCTGGCAGTATGTTTTATGGGGTTAAGGACATTAAATGCACATGGTTGCAGTTAAAAAAGATTTTAGGAAGCAGTACTTGTGTAGTTTCGCAACTGCTCGTTCTTTAAGAACCCAGCTAAAGTGTTAAAAATCTTTCTAACTGAATTCCAAAGTGGCTTTGAGAATACTTCTTTACAATTGCCACTACAAAAAAATCTATTTCTAAAAGGAAAATATTCAAAGTAAAGGATTTAATGAGTGAAACTCTTTTAAGTTTTGAATACTAAATATACAGTTTTTAAGCCTAATCGTAAATTTCTATCTTAATGACCTAACGATGAAATTAAATAATGTATGAAGTGTCAAGAATCTTCACAATGAGTTTTTGAGAATGCTGTTAATTGCCACTACAAAATGTCTACTTCAAAAATAAGAATATAATTGAAGTAAAAGGATTTAAAAGAATGAAACTTGTAATCTTGATACTGTGTATACAAATTTTTAAGCCAAATAGTGATCTTCTACCCTTCTTATGGATCCCTTACAAATCATCGTAAAATATTAAATTTTATACTAAAACAATTACAGAAAATTCTTTCCAACAACAAAAGTAGAAAACATTTTTTTAAAAATTACTCGAAGTAAAGGATTTAAGTAATAAAATTTTCAGAGTTCCCATACAATAAGAAGTTTTTAAAACAAAAAATTGTTAATTTCTACTCTTATGATTTTTTATGAATACATTTGTCTTTCATCGTACAATATTCGGAATCTTTTAACTTAATTCTGATACTACAAAAAATTCTCAATTGTGCAAATACAAAAGATAATTAACTTTTAGAGAAAAAGTCGTAAAATTTATAAAAACTTCCATTTTTATCATTTTTACGACTAAATATATCTTTTCTAATACATAATGGAGCATTAGAAAACTTTCAATTGAATTCTGAAACAACTTGAAAAAAAATCTTCACAATTGCCAATACAAATATATTTTTAAAATAAAAATAATCGAAGTAAAAAAATTATAGAAGGAATTTTTTACAATTTCGATATAATTAAAAAAAAACTTTAAACACAAAAATTGTGAATTTTTATTTATATATTTTTTATGATCAAATTTGTCTTTCCTAACGAGACGTAAAGTATTAAGAATCTTTTAATTGAGCTCTGAAACAAAATTAAAAGAACATTTTTGACAGTTACTAAACTATTTAAAAAATAAAAATTATGATTTCAATATTATACATAAAAGTTTATAAACCAAATCATAGTAAATTTTGATCTTTTTAATTTTGCAATTATTTTCTCAAATGCTTAGAAAAAAATGCAAAATTTTTTTTTTTATGAATTTTCTAAAACGATTTTTTATACAAAAGTTCTTTATTACGAATTAAAAAATATATTAAAAATGGAAAAACATTCTAAGTAATTTAAAGTAAAGAATTCTGTGATAAAGACTTTCATCTAAAAAAATCATAAATTATAAATTGTTTAATTATTTATTTTTCAAATGTACTGAATCTTTATTCTGTTTTTTAAATTTTTTATTGAAATTAAAATTTTAATTAAATTACATCTATTAATTCAATTCCAAATCTTCTTTCAATTGAATTTTGAGACAATTTTTTAAAACAGAAAGAACTACAATTCACACAATAAAAAATCTATTTCAAAAATAAATAATAATAGAATAAAAAAATATACAAAAATAAATAGAATTTTTACAAGATTTCGATACAAAGTATGAAAATTTTTTAACCGAAGCCATTTTCACTTTTATTACCATACAATTAATTTTTTTTATTTTTCAATACATTGTAAAGAGAGAAAATTTTTTTATCTTTTTATTGAAATATAAAACAATTTTAAGAACAGTTTTTTTTTCTAAACTGCGACTAAAAAAGACCTATTTCAACAGTAAAAATAACGGGAATAAAAAAAATATAAAAAAATAAAAAAAACGTAAAAAAGTCTTTCGTAAAACAATAGTGAAATTCCCACTCAGGTGATGATTAAGTTTACATTTTCATATTGGATAGTGTAAAGTACTTTCAAAATTGTGGAAGAATTTAAAAGTTGAAGATACGATGTATTGTTCACAAAAAATGATTTCCTATTTTTGAACTATACAGATTTTTCAATAAATTTAAATCTATACAAAATGATCATTATAAAATAATATCATTTTGTCGTCTTGCGAAAGTTATGAATAAAACAAAGACGCGCACATTAAATAAAATAGCCATTAAAAAACTTAACGCTAGCAATTTTGGAAAAAATATTACAGTGTATATAATATTTCAAGAAACAAATTTCTTTATGCAAAAGACATCTAAATTGAAAACATAGTTAAAATGTCGATCCAAAACATAAATCTATAAACAAAGAGGCATTTTCTATATGTAAGTTCAACCCTAATTCGGGTAAAAGAAAAAGGATGAGAATGTCTATGAATCGTTCATAGTTTCACGTTGTTCTATCATATATCTCAAGTTGTTTCTTAGGATCCAACACCCTCCACTAGTTGGATGTAATAAGTAAAGGAGGTTACCAACTCAGGTATAACCTCATTACTTGATCATCCAGCAAAATATCATGTTGGTTGTCTTACATACAGTATTTGTTAAATTCAATCGGCTGCAAAAGGGTGCCCGAAAGAAGTCCTAGTAAAGACAGTCTTTTACTTTATATTGCTTACATAAAATATCCATCCCAAAAGTAAACAGCAGGAAATCAACTGCTGGGAGAAGGGCAGAATGGGAAAATCTTCCAAGGAAGACCCTTTAAGAGCTGTTGTGCCAATGCTGATATAAAATATCAGTCAGGCATTTATGTGTTATTGGTATGAATTTATCAATTTTTATCACTTTTGGCATCAATTTAGCATATTTAAATATGAAAAGATCATATTTTTAATTTTTGAAAACCTAAAATGCAATTAATGCAGAAACAACAAAAAATTTATTAACTATGTCAACACACTGTTATTGATATAGGTATAATGCGTATAAATACATCTATGTAGCGAGCTGTACCTATACTCGGTGTGTAGCATGATATACTGGCATACTTCCCTGTACACAGTACACTATACTAGCTAGGTGGAAGCTTTTGGGTGGGAAATTACAATTTACAAGCAGGGATCAATCAGAGAAACCCCAATACTTGACTTGCTACTCCTCGATATATTATTTCACTTGGAGGGAGGGCATTACGAACACGACTTAATTACAGTCCTTAGCTCCTAATTAGTGATTACGATACCTCAAGCCACCTGATTAATGATTAGTGAATACGAATGATGTTTAGTTAAGATGGGATTGGAGCGCACTACCTTTTTGATATAATAAGAATGAAACTCAAAACAACAGGTGCTTTGGCCTTAGTGTAGGACTGACAACAACTATTACACTACACGTGATCAACATTCGGTTTGGTCTGATTTTTAAGTGACTACATGGCATTTTAATTGGGTTTGTTTGGCTTGAAAAGTCATTCCCTTTATCCCACCCCATTTATCATTTTACATTACCTTGTGGACAATGATAATCTCCTACGGGGCATCATCACACTCTAGAACACACTTAACTGAAACCACTGTCCATGTGGCAAAGCAAAGTTCTCCCTGTCATCCCAGCCAATGGTTCACGATTAAACAGAAAATATTCTTTTATAAAGATGAAATCTGTCTTCTGTTGCCATATTCCTGGGCAGAGATATCTGTCGATCAACCCCCAACTGATTATTTTTATTTGATAGTGTTTTTCCTATGTTACTCAAGGCAAAAGTTACTGTCCATTTATTGAAATTAATCTCTTTTAGCACTATGAATCTTAGAATATTAAACTCCTAGCCATTTCTGATATGTCCCATACGTCTAGCGCCAACAAGCATTTTTCTGAAGATCCTACAAGTGCAGCCATAATCCTGTCAAATTATGATTTTAGAACGAATTCCACGAATTATTTTCAACAAATGGTTTTAGGAAACGAATGATTTTAGGTAAATGAAAACCTGCTAATCTAATTCCGATCTTAATATAAATAGTGCATTGGTATTTAGCATTACAATTTGTAAGTTCGAGTCTTAAATAAACATCACTCGTATTTACAAGGTAAGTTGCTAGGTTACCTACAGTTTGTAATGGTCAGGATCCAGTATTAAATTTGTATGCCTAAGTCGAATTTGCCTTACTGCGCAAAACCAAATTGTAGAGCGACAACCAAAACAGAAACTGGCATCCCACTTTTACACTTTATGTCAATACATTTCTCACGCAATGATAATCCTGTCCCATTGGCACATTGCTATCCTACGATTTTTGGGACTGGATTTCAATGATACTGGAACTGAGAGAGATTACTGCAACTTATACTGTGTTAATTACATTCTAAATAGTACATAAATTATTTTGCAAATAATTTGATATCCTTTATTACAATATTTTTAGTTAGCCATGTTTAACTATCAAAACATTCTTTTAAACCCAACTAAATAATATTAAAGAACCTTTTTTGCGTATTTCTTTATTTGCAATTGAGAAAGAAAAGAAATGAATGCAATGAAATGTCGCCGAAAAAATAATCACTGGCGAATAATTTTGACGCCAAACTGAAATTCTCCATTTCTCACAAACATAACATGTTTAAGAACGTGACTATTGAACGTTAGTAATGTCTTCCACATAAACGTTAACAAAAAGTAGAGACAAGTACTATATTTACAACTGATTTGTGACAACATGGTAAGTATTTCTTGGAAATAGTCAGTAAATGCTTTTATTAGTAATCCATTACAATTTTATTGTTCGGGAAAACCGTTAAAATAAATCAATTCGATTTAAAACGACGTGGTTGTGGGTAAGAGTTAAAATAATGGGAATTTAAACGCGCGCTAAGTGAAAAGACCCTAAATTAATATGTGATTTAACGATGCATTTGATAAATATTTATGTTAATACACGTAACATGTTTTATTTATGACAATACTGTTCATAGGAATACCAGTGTACAGATAACTAGAGCCATAATAAAATACTGCTACTTTAAGCAATTGGGCTGAATGTAATGGGTGTACTCATGATACTGATGTTGTATTTGAGTTATCAGTATGTTGCAACGACTATCTAATAAATAGCAAAAACAGCCTTTTTGTTTAAAATGCGTTTAAATTTTACCAACTACACTTGCAATCGTTTGTCACTTTTTACACAGAAGGCGAATTTGATTAGAAGCTATGGTTTTTAAGTGGTTTCCAAATCACATCAAACAGTCACATGCAATATGGGAATCGAACTCACGATTTGTTAAACAGAAGACCGGAATATTCACCATTCAGCAAAGTAAAGAATGAAAGTCAGTAGAAATCCGCAAAAAAAAAAGGTTCTTTTATATTGTTTTTTTAGTTGAGTTTAAAAGAAAAAGAACACCAGTTTTTCAACAGAGAGTAGGAATGGAGAAAAGTATAGTTTTATTACTAAGCAAGATTTGCATAGCAATGACAAGGTTCTTCTCGTGGAAAATAGCGCTATATTTACAGACATTAATTAATTAATCAATATTATATATAGCAGGTTCCATGGTTTAATAACAGAAATCCCCATTGTTGGGATGTTACGTTTCTATTTTGCGTATGGATCATGCTTGGCAGTTTTCCTTTTCTTTCTTCCTTGAGACAAGTACTGCCGACTCTCTATCAAGACGTTAAATATTATACTTTGTGGAAAGTCCAACAACGTCACAATCACCTTCAGCTGTTGAAATATCAATTATGTGATCCCAATATTTAAAAAAAAAAATCGGTAAAATCAAGATTTTGAATTGTTCTTAGCTCGCCGGTCACTTTTAACATTTGATGGCTCATTCAGATAGAAAAGGACCCCAAAGCACATCAACATTAATACCTAAGAAAGAATCGAACCTACAAACTGTTGAATTAAAAGTCAATTAACTGGCCATCCAACTGGTAGTACGTCCGTTGGAAAAAAAGCACTGCACTTATGAAATGAAATTTTAAAAAATTTAAAATGACTTATTAATGTGCAAAGCATTTTTCATTTTTATAATATTTCAGTAATATCTCTGTTGTGCCAAATAAATATTTAATAATTATCTTTAAACGGAACCCAAATTAATAATGAGAGAGAGAGAGAGAACACCACAAAATAATTTATTCTCCTAATTTGACTTTTGCACAAATTTATTCGATATCAAAAATATGATACCTAAAAAAAAACCCAAAAAGTTACTCAAACTAATAAAAAATACTTATTTTCATAAACAAAAAAGCAAGTGTTTTTTTCATCAGTTAGCAGCAGAAAAAACATTCCGGAAAATTTGCAAAAACACATGTTGCAAAAGTTTATCATGAACGATAAATAATGTTGATATCATAAACACTTAGAAAAACAATAGCAGATTGGCCTAAGTTGCTTCGTCAATGTTATCTGGCTTATTGAGGTCAAACACGCTTTTCTGCAGGGAGGAAAAAGTCCGACGTTTTCGAACGACGTCACTCACATAAGTCGTTTTCGAAAAGCAAGTAACAATACCAGAGGCCTCATCTCAGCTCAGACAACGCAAACGATATTTAGTTAGTCATATTTTGGCACCGGAGGACTGGCAATGTTAGGAAGTAATCTCTGACCCAGACTAAGACGTTTGTGTCTTAAGACTTATGACACTAGCGGAACGATTTTTAATAAAAAAAAAATCTTTAGAACGTAAATAAAACGTATCACGTTACAACATTAATGTCGTTATGATAGAATTCGTAAGAAACAAAACCTAATCTACGCAATTAGTTACGAAGAACTAAGAAAAAGAGAAAGGCTTTTGAAAGAAAAAGATCTATCACAAATATATTACATTTAGAATTTGTTGAAAATAAAATAATAAACTGAAAACGAAAAA
Organism: Latrodectus elegans; assembly: GCA_030067965.1. NCBI lineage: Eukaryota > Metazoa > Arthropoda > Arachnida > Araneae > Theridiidae > Latrodectus > Latrodectus elegans. The sequence goes on along the minus strand of CM057819.1, from coordinate 5,343,969 downwards.
ATGCTTTGCAAATTCATATAGTAAATTTTGATGAAATTCTCAAAAATACTAGATAAAAAACAAAAATATAAATAATTCTTTTAAAAAATAAAATTTAAAATTAAATTCCTGTGTGTAATTGTGATTTTATTTATTTTCGACTAAAACAGTTGAAAATGTTTCTTGCTTAATTTTAATATTGTCACATAATTTGAATTGTGTGACAAATCGTTTTTAAATATAAACTGATGAGATATTCAGACATAAATTTTGTTTTTGCAACAAAATTTCAAAAGCACGAAATCTTTCAAGTCGCAATCTCCATTTCTGACAGAGTTTGAATTATTTATACTGTTACAATTTCCATTTATTAAGACAATTTCAGGCACATAATCCCTTTACAGTTTAAATTATATTCTAAAAGTCGTGTGCATCCATTTTGTAATACTCTTACATTGATAACCCAGCTGACAATGGCCTTCAGTTTTACGATCTTCTAGTTCGATTCCTTCATAGGATATCGAAGTCAGTATTGGTTAATAATGACAAAGTTTTAATAATAAATTTCAAAATAGCAATATTAAAAAAAATCCATAGCTACTAAAGCTATGAATAGTGTAGTGTTATACATAACAAGGGGGCCAAAACTCAAGTGACCAATGGGGTTAGATAACCTGTCATCAACGACCGCGCAGTTCTCATCCACATTCAAATAACGAGGTCGACTCTCATGATTCCACACCACACATTTTTGCAATGAAAATTTAAATCCCTCAAACTTTTAATAAAAAACAGGCACTCTTAACACCATATCTCAGTCTGGTTGAAAGAAGAATAAATAAAATAGATTTCTCTCTTTATCGAGTTTTAGAAACTAAGATTACGAGTTCGAATCCAGTAGGGAAGAGCTTAGCGGTTGAAAGTTATTTTAAAACTCTTTTGTGCTCCACAATAGTATTTAGGTATGATACTTTTGCAGATAATAGCTAAATTAATAAATAGCAAATCAAGGTACTCGGAAAACTCCCACAAGAACCCACTCCAACAGATGAATAGAAGAAAGCAGAAACACAATATCTACTGCTCAGCGAAATCAAGTCTCGTTGAACACTGTCGAAGAAGTAGATTTTGACTTTCTACAAGATCGTTTGTGGGTGTGAGTGCTTGGGAGTCTTCCATTATACTACTTTTAGAACACGAGTGCACAGCGCTCTGTGTATAAAAAGTTTTTCCAAAAGACGAGACGCAAGGGATGTTCAATAACCTTTCCGCTATTTATATTTACATCGAGATTTCAAACATCCATTGCCAAATATTCAAAACTTCTTGGATTTGAACTCAGGCCCTTTCACTCCGAAGAAATGTTGTTCGACCACAAAGTTACTGTTGCTGTTGCACCAGCATACTTCCCTGTAACTAGCTTTGAGTTCGACTATCAATTCGATAGAAGCATTCGGGTGAGATTCTACGTCATTTAGAAGTACAGAACAAGCAAAAGACCATCAATACTTGATATGCCAACTCAAGAGGTATTATTTAACTTGGAGGACATTGCGATCATGACCTAATTAACCTGCCTTGCCCCAGTGACCTTTAGCGAACACGACGGAACTTTGGTTAAGAATGGATTTGAACTCACTGCCTTCCGATTTTGAGAATGGCCCCCTAACTATCTAGGCCCCACCGCGGACTTAATAAGCTGTGGTGAGAGTTATTTATTAAATGGATAAAATTATGGATATGTAATTTATAAAAATGTATACGATATGTTATCGCGCCAATAACTGAAAGATTTTGACCGCTTACTTATTAATATTTTTAAAACAAGCGAATCACTATATCTTTTAAAAAAAATTATGATTAAATCGAAAGCAAAACCGAAATTCCTTGCGGAAAACAGCGCCAATTACATCGTTTACATTAAATAATAACAAGAGAAGCTATTTCCGTTCATTATAAATTTTCTTTATATATGTAGAACCAAAAACAGAAATTTCTTCATTTCTATGAAGGTTTTCATTTATAAGACAGGCTATTTGATGCACGATGAAATAAAAATTAATTACTATCGCTGTTTTCTCCTTTTCATAAATGTAGCAAGCACGCACAAATATTGTGATTTTTTCCAATCTTTCTTTAAAAAGATTAATGAAATTCAAAGCCTAGTAAAAATATGTCCTCATAATTTGACATTTTGTGAAGTACGTTATTTTAATTTTTCTGTAAGACGTGCTCAAATAAATTTCTAATTTAAAAGATTAATAATTAAAAAATATATACCCCGAGAAATTTTATGACTGACTTCGAAATATATTTTTAATACTTTCATAAGTCAAAAAAGTGTCAAAAAGCATGTGAGAAGATAATTTATTCAACATATTTTTCAACATTTAAAAAAAAAAGTATTATGTGATAAATAATCTATATATATATAAATTACATTAAAAATTTATAGCATCATTTTACTCTATTTTTAAAAAAAATTTTAAGTTTTTAAAAACATATTTTCAAAATTTGGCAGCGCATTTAGCCACATTCAAATTTTTGAAAATTATTTATCAGCCATCTCACTAAAAATAATTCTGTTTTAAATTTAACATTATATAAGTTTTTATAAAAATAAATTTTAAAGATATGAATTTTTAAGATAAGTTTAAAGTTAATTTAACTTTTTACAGGGATAGGCCTGACCAAAATTATTAAGATGTGAGTATTACAAGCATATGAAAGTGTATTACGATACAAGTATGACATTCATTAAATAAGAATCGCGCATGTTTTTCGAGCACATTATTTCGGCACATTTCTGATTATTCTTCATACTATTTAACGACGCATTATTTTATTTAGTGCTAAGCCTTGGTTTTACGTTATCTTCTTTCCCACGGGTAAATCTTCCTAAAATTTGAGTTCAAAATATTTTAAGTTGTTTATTGTATGAAACACATGGCAATATTAATAACGGAATAAAATTAGGCAAATATAACTCTAATTAGTAAATTAAGCAATTTCCGTAATTGTTATAATAGTAGAAATTCCCATTCTCAGATTTTTGGGCGATCCGGATTAGAAAACGACGATTCAACACATCAATTCAATCAATAATTCAATTGGGGAAAAAAAATTCCATCAAAGCAATTTGGCAATAAATTGCCAATTTTAGATTTTTATTATTTTTAAAGTCAACTATTTTATTCTTTTTGCCCAAATTTAGATTAATTAATGATATTTCGTTCGAACATAGCAGGTTCGATACTAGTATTGAGAACTAACGTAGCAAGAAGGCCCAATCCAATACATGTTAAAAAGACCATATCAGTTTTATTTTCCGGAGATGAAGTAGTGGGAAGATGACAGCACAATAGTCGACTACGTCTCTTGGCCGCCATTAATTTTGTTTAGCGATTTCGGTCGGCAAAACAGATGGTTGAAAATGTATCGGAACATGCAAAATTAATTGTTTCAAAGAATACTCCTTGAAACACTCAAATATTCTCCAAATATATAATTTTAATATGGATAACACCTCAAATATAAGATAATATATATTTATGTGTGTGTATTATTTTTAAAATAAATTTTAATTATTTAAATTTTTTAAAAAAAATTTAATTTACAAAAATCAAAATTGTTATTTAAAATTTCTTTTTTGCTTCTTACAACATCTTTTCTCAAAACTTCCCTACACTAAAAGATCCAAACGAACTGCGAGAAACCTCTCATTTTCAGCCTACCCCAAAAACAAAACCCCAACTGTTATTTCATTTACCCAGAAATAATAAATTAAACGGGAATTTCCATTCACAAAAGTAAATTACGGCAATCAGACATAATGTCTAACGACGTGGCAACGAACGAAAAAAACCACGTGTTTGAAACGTAAATAAAGGGAACTTTTTTTAAACACTCCTTTGACACCTGTTGCCAATTGGAATCCTCACCGCCTGCCAAAAAATTGACTCATTCCGGCGCCGACAGATGGCGCTGGTGGGGGAAACAGTTCCAATTTATCGCTCTTAATCGCTCCATGGTGGAGGAAAGAGTAGGGGGTGTCCGCGTTCTCCAGTTACATCAGTAGTAGTTGGACGAAATAAAATAGTTCTTTATTACTCAATTCCTACTTATAACCAAGTTGGGAGTGCCGAAAAAAATAACAAATGGATGAAAAAAATTATTCAACGGTAGGGGTAGAGATTGAGAGAAGAGATTTGTTTCCAAGTGTCTGCTTTCATAGCCAGACGTTCACCGTTTCGGTCAAAGATGCCCAATCTTTTTTAGAAAAAAAGACAAATAAAAAAAAAAAAATTCCAGAGGTTATTGAAATCGCGCAAAAGATGGGGACAACACTTCCCAGTTTAATAAAATTGTCCCTTTTACAGTCAGTTCTTAGACGCCGCTGTGTCGGTTTGCACACACTTTTAGTTAAACAAATTTCAGATAATTCTGAATAATTTCATATATGATAAATTCTAAGCAACGTTAAGTATTTCTTTCTTTCTCAGAGAAATCAGAGTCGAAATTATTTTTAATTTCCACTTTATAGTCTGTCTATGAGACATTTCCAAGTAATATGAATTCATGTTATAGTCAAATATAAGAAGCAATTAATTCCAATCTTGAATTACAGTGGCGGTAGTCCTTATAGCGTATTTACACACAAGGCATAATTAGCGAGGGAACTAAATACATCATTACAAATAGCCACACTGGACTTAGAAATCAGGAAATGTTGTTGAATCGATGGCCAACAGTGCAAAAATATTCGGCTGCTCACTGAGATTCCTAGAAATTAGATGAGCAAAAACGTAAATTACTTCCAATGAGCTCAAGTCTTCGTCTGATCATTTCATTAATTCAAAATCAACGACTCAGTCAAATCTTATCATTGTGAACTTATAAAACACTTGAAATTTCTTTCAATAGAAATGAATGGCAATAAATATTATTTTGAAGGCACTTGGCTGAGATTGTCAGTGGTATTCGTTAAACTGAGAATTTCATTGTATAGAGAACAGCTCTCTCATGAAATCCGTTCTCGTAAAAATAAGAATTGCTATACAATAGAATGCAAAATCCGATACAATGAAAGTTTCACAAAAGCGTAATTCCAGCTAAGTTAATAAGAGATTCGATATTATAAAAAAATTCTACTATAATGTTAATTTCAATTAACTTCAGACACTTTCTTCAAATATAATTATTGTAATTAATAATTTCATTATATACATCCCGACCATTGGAAAAAAATAATCACTTCATTATAAGGAAACATTTGTACATTTATAAAGTATATTCTATAGCAAATGAACTGTTCGTAGCAATAAAATAGCTTGGGTAAAACTATGACCGTAATCTACCAATGTTTTGACACCGTGTAGTGGGGAATCTAGCTGCTAAGTCTGTTGCAAGATATTTTAATGTCCAACCCTTTTAATAGTGGTTGGGATTGAACCCGAAACCTTTCTCCCTGAAGATCGTTGTTTTACCCTTACGTTTATTACCACGAGACTTCAACGTATTTTTCATAGTTTCTATGCTAATCAGAATAAATAGAAATGATAGTGAATTCTAATAAGGCTTATTCGGTTATAGAAATACTCTTATCACCCTCTAATACAGCAGGCGCCAAAGTGGTAGTCCTTGGACCTCACAAAAATGTGGAATAGACTTACTCAATTTAGTTTTAAGTTCCGTCGTAAAGTTTTCAGTAGATTCTGAACCGCCATAAACGTTCAAGCTTTACGTGGGAATCGAACGTATAAACTGTTTAAAGAGAAGACACTACTAATTCGCCTATTCACCCTTTATCCGATTGGCATACTTAAAAAGTAACAATTTCTGTTGCAGTTGCCTTACAAACTGGTCGCAGTTATGTTTGAGATTCCGAATCGCGTCTTGATCATCCACCTGAAGGGGGGGGGGACAATGGAATTCCTTTTGGGAAATGGGAATTAGTCTAAAGAACAATCAACCCCCCGCCCCTTCAAAACCACAACCTGTTTGGCACGCCGCATCTCTTAACCACTTAGCTCTTTTCAATATTAACCTCCCCCCCCCCGAATTCAAAAGAATTAATCGAGGAAGAAATTGTATGAATAATTTTATCATTAGGTATTCATTTCGACAAAATGGATTTCGAATAACTTAGATAACCGAATTGTGTAATCATCTTGCTCAAAGATGCAAGAACAATTTCAAGGAAATTCACATTCCTGCCCTTTTACGTCCTTTTAAAGCAACGTTTTCATTTTTACATTTTGATATCAACACTGTTGCCAATATTTAAAAAATTCGTAAGTATTCCTAAGAAAAAATCTTTTAGATCATTCGTATATACGTATACAGATTAAAAAATATACAGTTCATCTTTATAATATTTAATATTATATATGGTATTCGTGATGAGCGAAGTTTACGAAAAACTGTCTACAGAAAAACTTATTCTCCTAAATCCACTCAGAAATAGAAGAAGGTCTATACATGTTGACTATTCCATCCATAGCATGATTTCATGGGTGACATATAAAGTATGCTGCGTTAACGAGTTACAAGGTAGAAAACAAGGAAAATACCCAATGACCACACGCATGTTTGTACCTGCAATGAGACACAAATGCAACTCTTGTTCAACAATACCTGGAATGCAATCGGGTAATTTTTACTCCCAAGACCATTACTTTGGTGATAGGCAGCCAGGATATAAGACTTGGGAGTTTTCCTTCTACCAAGATTGGACACAGTGCCTTCAAATCAAGAGAATAATTCCTTTGCCCATCATGCTACCACCTCTCAATCCCATATATTATTATAAAAACTGCTTCGCTTTTATTCAAATGCAGTAAAAGTTTTAGATTTCTAGAATTATACTAAGCGTTTATGGAACAAATCCAAGTTCTTAAAAAATGAAGCTTTTTTTATTTGGTTTAATAATAATCCCAACACGACTGAATAAAAACAAAAAAATGTCTATTCTTTAAATTGAAAAACTATCAAGACATAAGTGTTTCCAAACACAGGCAACGTATTTATTGCCTACAATCGATCGAAACATGAAAGGCGGGACTCTCTTCTCCGAAATTTTAATAGGATACCATTTAGCCTCAGGAGTGAGTGAGCACCGCCATACTTCTCGAGATATAGTCTGAAGTTGGCTTTAACAGTTAGAAGAAAATGCTGCGTCAGACCCTTCGTCCTTTAGAAGCACGGACCAGGAAGAAGAACCCCCAGAGTTATCACTTCACTTGGAAGACATTTAGACCAAGACCTTATTAAAGCACTGCAGTCGCTTTTACAGAACACGAAGCATTTTAGTTTAAGTCGGGATTCGAACTTTCATTCTTCCGACAGTAAGAATGCCGCTCTCATCAAACAAGTCAACGCGATTCATCGGTATAGGAGTAAGAGCTCCAGAAGAAGTTCGGTGTGCATAGGTCGTGTCTCAATGTGATAATCTTTAATGAATTCAAGTATCCAACTCCTAACCTTGCGGACACAACGCTACCAAGCTATCATGCTCCATACCTTTGTTGAGAAAGCCATAAATATTAGTGATTTTTTTTTTATAAATAAAACATTGTTACGTTGCTTTACTCTATTTAAAGATAATTAATAAACTCGCATAGTTAATTTTCTTCATTACATATATAATGGCTTACCCGACACATGACCTATAACTGCATAACAGTTAAGATCAACAATCAGTGCCTTTTAGTTCCAGACCCTTTAAAACACAAAAACATTTATATACATACATATAAACCATTTTTTAAAAAAAGTCAGCAATTTTTTTCAAATGCATTTCTTCCAATTATAATTCCAATCCTAAATAACATGCAGGTAAAATTATAATTACAATGAACACAAATATGTTTTTCAAACATTATTTATATCGGGACATTTGGCGATACATCGTCTTATGTTCCACTTTACGGCAATCGTAAACCGCCAATTGACCTGATTTACCAAGTGATTAGATAGTATTAGAATAGAACTCGTTTCCAAATATCTACTTTAAATATTTTTTTTCAATAACAGTTGACAACCGAATTATAATCGCAATCTATAAACTATTTACAGCATGTGCGAAAGCCACGTGAGAGAGAGAAAGCCACGTGATGTAGTTAAATTTAAATAGAAGTTAACTATAAAAGTAAAACCGTTGTTAGCGAATCATCTCTGGTTAATGGTACCCTCATGATAGTGGTCTTATCTTTTTATCATGATAAATTTAACTAATAGTTCTATGACCCCCAAAAAAAATCATTTCTAACTAATATTCACATTCAAAGAACGTCGTTATTCGGAGACTTTACTGCATATTCCTATCTAAAAAATTTCAAAAATTTTTTTAATCAGATTTGTTACAACAGAAGAAATATTATCCATCTAAAGACTGAAAAAATTTCCGAAATTATGCATAATTAAAAAAAATTATGCATTAATATTATGCATAATTTTTTTTATCATATTTCTTACAAAAAAAGAAATATTATGCATAATTATCCATCTAGAGACTGAAAAAATAGTGTAAGCATCTAGCTAACGATTGCAATTGAAACAGCAAGTTGAATAATAAATCAGCGCTTTATTTAACATTTCAACAGTTCACGGGTTCGATTCCCATCTAAGGCACGGATGTTTGCAACGGCACATAATCCATTTTTAAATAGTTGAGGTTCTAGTCACTCGCAAAAACTGACTATAGAATGAAACACTATTATTCTCCTAAATGAAACATAATAAATCTGAAAACAGGGGAAAATATAAGCTACATTAATTCATATGTGTGTTTTTCAACCCATATTTAATTCTAAACATTACATATATATATACTGAAACTATCTTAATATCAGTTATTTGGTGCTGGCAACGTCTAATAAAATTACTTAAACTTCTAAATATGAAAACCACTGAATAACAAATATATTCATACAACCTCAATAAAGACATTTGTTTCGAAATTTTATTGTAAATATTTTCTTTGTATTTAACTTATCAAAACAGTACAAAAATTATGTATAATCAACCTTCTTCGAATTTAATTAAATAAAAAAATATGTATGACTCTATCCATAATAATCAGCTTTTACTTTCTGTCCCTCCTTAACCTTCAGGCAACATTAATTGGAGGCAATAAATAACTTGCAGTTACAGTAAAATCTTTATTAATGGTCACCCTAAAGCAAAAATAACCTTTCATTACCGGTTACCATCTTCACCGGGTCATCAGCTTTTGGTCCAAGAATTGCACACAACCTCTAAATGCCAATCACTTCTAAATAACGGCCACATTCTTAAAATACCTCCATTGGTCATTTTCTGAGATTTGTATGGTACGACATTCTTTGCGTTTATGCCATCATTTTTCTCTTTCTAACAAAAGTACGCAAATATTTATAACATTCTATCTTTTTTATTTATAATTATTATATTATTTATAAATTCTTACAGAAAAATATGTATAGAAAGTTTAAAATAAGAGCTAAGTGACAACTTACTAAGTATAAAGTGGTTGTTTCTTTCGTTCCAGTTGAGATTATGACTACGCCACTTTATTACAATACTTATTGGTTTAAAATATCCATGACGTCAGATAGCGTTTCTTCTACGTTACACACATAAGTAATTACGACATCCTATTGAGAAAGCTTCATAAATCCGACTTGTCGACTATTATGCTGCCTGCTTTCAAATCACATTATTAGAGCGGTAGGCACATATGCCGTATAATCCATGGTTACAAATTCCGGGGGGTTTTTTTTTTTTTTTTTTTTTTTTTTTTTTGCGACAACGAAATGTTGCCAAGATGACGTCATTGCGACGTAATATCGCGCGAATATGTTGTGACGTAATAAAATTGTTTTTGAACAACTTTACCTATCTAAATATTAAATTTAAACCTGATAAATAAAGAGCGTGAATATATGTTATTGAAATAATAAAATTTAAAAAGTAATGAAACATTACAACAGAAAGTGAAACATTAGAAAATACAAATATTTTCCTTATTCGTATTCGTTTCCAAAATTACTTCGGAAATGAATGCAAATAAGGAAAATATGGGAACTTCGAAAAAATAAATATCAGTTTTAAAAAAATCAAAATACGAATTGTAACGAAAATTCTACAAGAATCCGAACACGAATAATAATGAAAAATAAAGCAACATTCGAAAAAGAATAAATATAAATTATTAAGCACAAATTAAACTGTTAAATAGAATATCTTTAAGAAAATAAATACAGAAACAATAATTTTAAAAATGTACATACCAATTACATATAGTATTTTATAGTAATATTATAAATTATAAAAATACCATACATAAACTAAAGAAAGAATGTGTCGACACAATTTTAAACAGTAACTTTAAATTCAATTTAAATTTTTAAGGGATTGAAAAAGAGCAATACAAGCTGGAATTTAAGTATTCAAAATGTCTAGCAAATTGTAAAACACACTAAAAAAATCTTACGAAGTTAACTCGCAAAAAATTTCTAGTAAAATGCTGAAATGGAACAAAATGTTCTAAATTTCGTCGCGAGGACGTAAACACTAGGGTTTTCGAAATTGAATTTTCACCTTAATTCTTATTGGTCTTTATCTGTATGACGTAATAATAATCGGGTTGCCAGATACAAATGAATATCCGCCAAAAAAATCGCCAATATCAGAATTTGGAGTATGGATTATACGGCACCTGTGCCTAGCGGTAGCACACAAGGTGAAATTCAACATCGAAATTAACAATATTGTCGAAGTTCATTTTGTTAATGAAGCAATTTCTTATATAAAAGATCAAAGCATCAGTTTGAGAAGCCGTCTTCTGTAAAACTGAGTATTACGGTCTCACCTTGGTGAACTTGGCGAAAATGTTTTTCGCTAAGTGCTTGAGACAGGTATTTTGGAAATTAATTGGCATCCCAAAGAGGGTGCGAATCGGCCTGTAATTGGCGTGAAAAAACGGTGGAAGTTTCAGCCGACTAGAAATTCCCCCTCCCTAGCCTAATACTAAATAAGAAAACAATGACAACAACCATGTAAGCGGGGCTTCCCCCATATTTCGAATTGCTAAGCCTAACCGCACGCAAGAAAACAATAAATGTAATAAGAATTGATTACAGATTGGATTTAAAAATATTTCAGGATTAAAATTAAAGTAAATAAAGTAGCAAAAATAATTACATTTAATAATATCTAGATAAAAACAAATAAAAAAATGAATTTCAGCTATTAAACATAGAATGTTACAAATCATTACTACAAAAAAGTAAACAAATCTAGAATAATTTTAAAAAATAGATTTTATAATTTCGTTTATTATTGGAAATTTAAATACTTAACATACAATTCTGGGAATTTATGCCTGCAGAAAATAAAATAAAATTCTTACCTTCACTTTTCGTCCGGCGCTCTACGTGCACAGCAAAATCAAAATTGAATATAAAAGACAGGATTGAAATTCCTGAGCTATTTTCACAGCGAAATACAAAACATATAGATAGGATTGAAATTCCGGCACTATATCAAAACCGAAATAAAAAATGTGAATATAAAAGATAATATTTACATTCCGCGCTACATCCGAAGTGAAATAAAATATAAATATGAGAAAACAGGGGGTGAAAATGTGCTTTGGATCCCCTGTTTGGCGCATTTTCAAAAAGTCGCCAACAGGCGCGTTTTTGCGCTTTGTCGCACAGAGTTGAATGCTCCGAGAGACACTACGCAAAAACGGCGTTTCTATGGCGACAAAACCTTAATCAGTGTTTTTAACGATTTTATAGTTGGTATGGCAACGAAAACAAAAGAAATGGGTTTTTTTTACGAATTGTATAACAAAAATACACTAGAATATGGAAAAAAAATTATATTTTTTCCGTATTCTAGTGTATTTTTTGACACAAGGAGTGCATTTAGGGTGAAATAGCCAACGTTACCACGCTTGGCGCGTCTATTGCCCACTTGGCGAGAAAGGGGTACCCAAACCAGATTAACCCAACAGGATTTAAATTACCGCGCTTTACATCCGATAAAAAAAAAATCCAAAATAAAAATGACTAGCATTTCCGGGATATGCGGCGATGAGATATTTGAACGCTATGCTTTGTGACACATTTAGCGACTAATCATTTTTGGTAATTTTTTGGCAAAAAAATTTGGCGAGGAAAAATAATCGTCCAATTATACCGATTTGGCGACTTTTCGCTGAGACCGTGGCGACCTTCGGAGCATTACGAGGTGAGACCGTAATACTCAGTTTAGCCGCCGTTTTCCATTGATTCAAGCCATTAAATATTTTTCAATCGAACCGAAAAAAAGCAAAATGAAAAAGTCAAGATAAAACATCTACTTTATGGTCAGTTTTAATCGACAAGGACGATTTAAATTTTTAAAAATTTCATTAATTAATTCTAAATAAATAATTGCAATAATTATAAACAATCTCTTTTAAATCTTAAGAGTAATGCTTTGCATTACTCTTAAGATTTAAAAGACCAACATTATTTTATTTTTTTCGCGTGTTTCTATCTGGTGTATATGAGAAAGAACAATAATAAGCAGAAGTAAAGAACATTTATTGATGATGACTCCAGAAAAGAGGATGCGCTGCTTTCTTTTGAAACGGGAATCCATTACAGGCAGAAAGTCTGATTTCTTACCCAATTTTATATCTAAGCCTTATTCGGGTTTCGAACCCGAGTTTCATCTAAGTCACATCGTATTGCGAAGGCATCATATATCCGACTTGTTGACGAATTCGTTACTTGCCTTCCAATCGTATACTTCGAGTGGCAGCAAACAAGCCGAGGCACAGGTACCGTATAATCCTGGATGACAAATTCTGAGATCGGCGATTTTTTGCCAGATTTTCAAATGTATCAGGCACCCTCGTTTTTATGACGTCATACATATGGAGACCTATGAGAATTATGCAGAAAATTCTATTTTGGTAACCTTAGTATTCCATTGATTCAAACCATGAACACGTTGACAATAGAACAGAAAAAAAAAGCAAAATGAAAAAGACAAGACAAAACCTCCATGTTGTAGTTAGTTTATCCACAAGAGCGATTTAAATTTTTAAAAATTCATTAATTAAAAGAAATTTAAATTATTAATTGCAATATTTGTAAAGAATCTCTTTTAAATCTTAAGACTAATGCCTTGCTTACCCCAACGTTTATATGTTAATTCTTATCTTCCACCTGTACTAGAGTAGAAAATTAAAAATGACTACAAAAATTTGAAAACTTAGCATATTTGTAAAAATGAAGAACTCATTCTAATTTTATTTCAAATGCAGTTCAACTTCATCACACCGTTTTCATGGCTATAACACAATATTGCAAAGTTTTGTTCTGATAAGACTAAAATAATATTAACGAAATATTTATAAACAGTCGTCTGAAAAAATGCTGAATTCGATTTAACTGCCATTTTTTAAAATTGAATAGGAATCATTACTTTCCTGTGTTAAAGAAAATCCTTTACTCTTTTAAACTACTTAAGAATCGTTATTTTTTTTAACTAAATAAAAACTGTCATTTTTAAACTAAATATAAAAACCATTACTCTTTTAGTTTTAAAAAGAACTATTATACTTTTCCATATTGAAAAACAACTGTTCCTATCCTAATTTGCCATTACTTTTCTAGGATGATTTATCATCTTTATTTTTCTAAGTAGAATAAAAACCGTTACTTTTCCAACTTGATTAAATCAATTAATTTTCTAAGTTCAATAAGAATTACAAATTTTAAAGTTGAATGAGAAAACCATTATAAACAGAAATGAAGCTAAAATGATTCCTTTTTCTTGTATTTATTGGATTTATTGTTTTATTACATTTATTTTTCACGAAAATAAGTGCAGGAATATTAACCTGTTATAAGACACGGCCATTTCAATGTCATTGAATAACATTTCATCATCAGAAATAGATGATCATCAGAAGAGAACTGGATTAAAAAACAGATATGTTGAAAAATATATTCTAATATGAAAGTAACCAAGGAGTTAATGATGTGAAAAATCAGGAGAAATTAAACAATATGCAGCTGCAGAAACAAATGGGGGGAGGGGGAGAAATACATTAAAATATATGCAAATCTAAATACTTATTTTCTTAAAAACAAAGTCTGAAGTAGAACTTTTTTTTCATTCTTTCATTCAACCCGAATTAACAGTCACCGTTACTAATTCCATCAAGTATCGTTATACCGAAGTTTCACTACAAATGGCAAACACGCTTTTTAAAGGAACAGTTACAGTTAAAGGAATATCGTCTGTAAGTTCGTCATTTGCATTTCACGGGTTTCGATAAGCAGAATCGCATCACTCCACATTAATTCGCAACTTATCACCGAACAGATTTAAACTAAGTACTGAATTAATCTTTCGTTACGTCAGCTGTCTCCATAGCAACTGGTTCAGAATTTATCGCAGCCGAGTGTCTGATCAGACGCGGAAATAAATCGCATCACTATCCATCAGTCTTACCTCGAAACGTTTTGCCGCCACGTGACGAAAACGGGAGAAAGAAAAAAATCATCCTTATTTCAGAGGGGTGATTTTTCCGGAGGACAAAATGCACAAGAGACGACCAAATAAAAAACCTTCAAATTAAAAATAAAAAACATTGAATTTACAATTGTGAATTTTAAATTACTTCATATTACTGGATTTAATTTTATAAAGTATTAAACTGAATTTTGAAGAAAACAGTATCACAAACTTAAAAAACAAGAATTCGGAAAACAAACCGAAAAATTTTAAATGTAAGCAAATTTATTGGACAAAAAGATCAAATTAAGAGCCATATTTATGCAGAAATCTTTTATATTTGATTTTTTAATGGTAAAACGAAAGCAGAAATGTTTTTTGCGTGTACATGGATCAGGGTGAATACTTGAGATTTTTCGGGATTTCTCTTTCGACACTTGAGTGTATCCATGAAAAAGCCTTTACAGAAGAAGACAAGCGACAGTTTGGATTGTTGACTACTCACTGATTAATCTGTACATAAAAGTGCTAAGATAGGGGCCTAGTGGTTAAAATGGATTCCAAACAATTATACACATCCTAAACGGGAATCGAACCCATAGTAGTTTAAGCGAAGGCCAGAGCACAAAACATTCGACTACAGGTTCGACACATCAAACGGATGTGTCGAGCCTGTAGTTTAAATACTTTAAATCGGCTTTTAGCTGTTAGGTTATCAACTCTGTGACGTCAACAAGTAATTAAATGCACTATAGGAATAAATATTGAAATAAATAAAACCTCGAATGCCGGTGACATTTTGGAACAACGATGGATTATGATAAGTTATATGCTTTATTTTTAGTGCGGCAGAGGAGATCAAACGAAGAAGTTTTAGAAGCATACTAGTGAAGAGTTATTTTTATATTTCACAATGTGTGGTTTTTAAATTTTGTGTTTCAATTTTTTTTCTACGTGTATTTTTAAAAATGGCGAACAGTATACTAAGTTTCTGATGATAGAAATATAAATTTTACTGCAAGCGAATGTGTTAACACTTCGATATAATTCAAATTTTAGTTTATCGCATTTTTTGGATAAAAAAAGACAATGTTTATTACAAAGATCAACATTTTTAAAAGTTGTATTCCTAGTAGTACCAAAAGAGAGACTGTTGTTGTTGCTTATCTCAAAGGGTCTGACGGAGTCAGACCAAATCTAGAAATCCGTTGACGGAGAGAAAATCGATGACAAGGCGGGGAGAAGTGTAGATTTCGTCCCAAAGTATATTCATACAATTCAGGATATGCTCAGGAGAAGCAAAGAGAGACTAAATTTTACTAATAACGCCAACCTTTATTCATCAGATAAAAAAAGGTTAACTGCCACAGGCAGACAAATTCGCCTTTCTCAGAAGATTCTTGGCGACGATAATGTGGCGCCATCCATCGCAGGCTCATAACATCATCGCATTTTTCAAAGAAAATCCAACAAAAGTTATAATTTGCCTTTTTAATGATTCTACGATAATTATCCATTCATAAAGGAAATTTTCTGTTGTGGGGTGGGTGATTGAGACGGATTGTACTTAAATTGATTGTACTTAAAACTCTAGTCTATCTTATCTATATAGATAAGATAGACTAGAGTTTTAAGTACAATCTTGAGTAAGATTGAAATGTCGGAGACTATTAACACTTCTTATAGTGTGGGTGTTGGAAGCTACCCGACTTCAACCCCTAGTATGGTAATCGCTTTTAGAAGTTGGTGTAAACTTTTTACATAAAGAAAAAGAGAGAGAGAGAGTTGAATGTATTTTTAGTGGAAATTTTTAATTTAAACACTCACCAATAAGTATTCAATAGTAACAATAAGTGCTGCTATATATATTACAAATAATTCATTTTCCATGCATTCACCAATAGGTAGTTCATTAGTAAAGAAAAAAATTATTAACATTAGACACTTAAATATTTTCGAATTTTAACCAAAAAAAAATATTTTTAAATAATTGTCTTCTCAAACCTGTCTTTTAAAAAAAAAAAAAAAATTCAATGCACAAATGAAAAAGGTTGACGAAATGTCTGTATAAATATTTTTATAATTTTTGCATTAAAATTTTGTTTTAGAAGGAAAAAACAATGGAGCTAATAACATTTATTTCCAATTCCACATAATTGCACTACATGAAAATATCATAATTAGGATTAAGATATAAATATAAACCAAACAGGGGCATAATATTTTGACATGATTGCATATCACAGGCTTGAATGTTTGTAACGGTTTCGAGTTCACTTTAACATTGAGTCCTGATCAAACTAGCCGAGCTGGCAGCCGAATGGTTAGCGCTCTTGCCTTCGGTTCAACAGTTCGTGGGTTCGAATCCCACCTAGGGTATGGATGTTTGTAGTGGTTCGGAATCCACTTTAAACCGTAGGTCCCGATCTAATTAGCCCTCGTGTGCAAAAAATGACCGTTGATCGACAAACAAACGAAACCACAAACCTGGTCAAACTAGTCATCATATCAAAAAATAACCTTTGAGTGGCAAACAAATTAATCCATATCATTTGATGCATTAACTGATTATAGAATTGCAAACACGTTGCCAAAATGTATTTTTACAAATTTTGATTAAGGATAATCAACATGTACAAATACTAAAAGTTGTAAGGTATTCACATAATTTTATAACTTTTTTTATGTTACACTAGAAAAAATATTCATCGACAATTTTTCGCCAAAATTACATATAATTTTATGCAAATATTTGATGTTTTTCCCTTTTCACCTTTATTAAACATTTCACAGCACAAACATGCGAAGAGAGATTGATACTTTGCTAAAAGTAGGGTGAATGGCACATAAAAACGGGATTTTTTTAAAAGAAAATAACACTTTGACTTATAGGATTTTACTGACTAAAATTTGTCTTTTACTTAACTCTGTTTAATTTCCACTAAAAGCTCACAAAATAGTTATAATTTTTGCCTTAGGTTTACCTTCACTTTAATTCTATAGGAAAAATTTTAGTAATTATTTTTATGCTTCGTATTTTCCGCCAAATACACGGGATATTTAATTCCGGTCTTTAAAATGGTGAATACATTTTTTCTGTATATATGATTTGTTAATATTGGTTTGCAAAAAATACCAATATCAAGAAAATCGAGTTTTGGTGCATTAAAATTGCGGATAATAAAGTTTAGTGTAGCGATTTCATTTATGACCTTTATTTTAAAAACAAACAATTAATTTAAAGTTAAATTAAATTAGGTGCCAAGATATGGCTTTAAGTATTAGTGAATCAAATTTGCTATAGATGGAACAAAATTTGTTAACTCAAAAATATTAAAATTTGAAAAATTCAGGTTTGTCTACTGCTTGCAGATTCTTTTTAATAATTCTATCGCTTTTTACAATAAAAATTGTAAATACCTCACAAATCAAAAACTGGCATCTGGTTTAATGATAAACTCGGCCAATCGATATATAATTAGAGAAAAAAGCCAAATAATAAAGAACCCTTGTTACAATTATGAATATTCAGAAAATATTTATAAAACATTGAAGGAGGTTTTTTTTATCATCAAAAAATTAATAAAAAAAAGTAATTCAGAACAAATTTTTAGCATGCATCAAAAGATGGGTGCAAAATAGAATGAAGAAAATTAAATCCAAACGATACTATCTCGTCTGCAAAAATAATAAAAAAGTAATTAAACTTATTTCATTAAGCGCAGATCAGAATTGAGTAAAAGGAGAAAAAATGGGGTCAAATGCATGAAAACCTTATTCCCCAGGCGATTTGGTGACCTTTTCAGTGAAACTAGAAATTCCCGCGAGTGAAAAAGCTATTTGCGTCAAAGCTCTCTAAAGGGAAGCCATGAAATCCATGAAAACAAATTTCAAATGTTCTAAAATTTAAAGGCAGGTTGATGTAATGGAAAATTTCAATCCAGAAATTTACTTACAAAATTTACAATCGGACATACTTATACAAAAATTACATTATTACAAACATCATTTTTGTTAACAAAAATTTCACATGTCTTCAATGAATTTTTAAGAAATTCAGGAATATTCACACAACAACCCAGAACTAGCTGTGGCTTCCAAAACACAATTCATATGAGAAACGATCTTCCTTGTTCCATCAGAAACAGAGCCAGTGAGAGGGCCACGGCTTTCGATCGCGACATTTGCCACAAAGACTAGATCAGACTGCCTTTTTGCACACGAGTATTAATTCAATCAATCAGAGCACTATAGTCCAGGTCAAATTACTCGATGTTGTGGTTTTCAAATAATTTCGGTTTGGGAACCGAATTCACAAACCATTGAACTGAATGGCAATAAGTCCACGATTATGACTAGAATTCCCGGAACATTACAAACTAATGTTTGTAATGTTCCGGGTTAAACCCAAAATCTTATGTTCAGAATACATTCATCTGGGTAATATATTTCACTCTTTCAAGAATTGCAGCTTAAAAGTTTAAAATGTTTGATAATTACCAATCATTCTAAAATGAATTATTTGGTAAAGCTATTGAACATAAATTTTAACAAAATCACACGACCAAAAATTAAGAAAAATATGAAACTTTCAAATTACTAAACATCTTGCAAGCGAGATAATTTTTTGTTCCATAAGTCTGCTTGTATACTAAGGACGCAAGGTCCAGTGGATTAATCTCAAAAAGATTATCTGCAAATGCTTTTATTTTTCTTTTATAAACAGTTTAAAGTTTGCACTAAACATGATATCGGTATCTTTTAAATACAGTATTTTAACAGAATATTCTTTCTGCTCTTTCATTAAAAAAATTAATAATATCAAATTTCTAAAACGTTTTTATAGAAATTTTGGGTTCAGTGTAGAATTGAGTACTCCTTAGTTTGGCGATACATCTTGTCGATAAAATTCAATTTCTAATAACTTGGGTAACCCTTACTTGCATAGCTTTTGTGTATCGGCCATCCAATTAGTAGCATGTTGGCATCTATCTTGGCGTCAAAAAAATCATCCAAGAATCAAAAAATACCCGATTGTAAATTTTGACCGAAATTTTTTTAAGATATATTTTAATCAATTTTTTTAAATTTCACATTAAGTTTAATGGCACAGGTGCCGTATAATCCATAATTCCAAATGTTGAGATTGGCGATTTTTTTGGCAAATTTTCTTATGTATCTGGCAACCTCGATTTTATTATGTCATACATATGGAGACCTATAAGAATAATGCAGAAAAATTTATTTTGGTAACCTTAGAACTGACGTCTTCGCACGCGTCACGAAACGTCAACTTGGCAACATTTCTTCATCGAATTTATTAATTTTTTTAAACTTAACTGAATATAAATTATTTTTGTTTATTGCAAGGTATTACGTTTCTGGCTTCGTATTTCTGCTGACAAGAAAGCGATTAAATACAACCAACTATTCTCGTTTTGAAAGATGGTCAGTTTACGAGATCGACAGCTGAGTTACGATCCTTTCGCAACACAAATGAATGCAAAACAAAATTTAAAAGCGTAAAAATGTTTGTTAATTTTTTTTAATTTCAATACAACTTATAATAAATAATTTAATATTTAAAAAATTATTAATATTCTAAATTTAGTTTTTAAAATTCGTCCGTCAAAGAGAAAGGAGGATTGCATTTAGATATATTTTATTAAACTATCCTTTTCCAGTAATAAATCCAAAAAATATCAGACATCCATTAATCAAAAATTTTTGCTAAACCCAGACAATCGGTCAACTGGCAATTCTTATATAAAAGATAATTCCGTATCAAAAGATAAAATTTATGTGTTTTATCGGTGTAATTCTAGTCTTAAAATCTCCCATCCATTAATTCTCATGGCTATTGTAAATAGATTTTTCCACTCGCCATTTCGAAACTCTGGTTTATTTCTGTCGCAGATAAGGAAAGTGATATTTTCCCTCGACACAAAAACCAGATATTTGTACAAAATAGAATAACTGCATTCCATCGTAGGATTCACGCCAATAGCAGCTGTGTAGGCTAAGATATCTCTGATATGTTGAAATATTTTCATTGACAAAGCAGATTAAACAAACATTTAAAAATGGCGACACTTTCAGCAACAGCTTGATAGCCCGCCGAAAATGCCAGCGCCAATGGAAATAAATTCAAAAGAATAAATATAATGCAAACACATGCGACTATTAAATTATAAACTTTGAAGCAACTTCCAAAGAGCTCCAATCCGTCAAATTGGGTTACAATTTTAGAGTGTTTTAACGAAACAGTTCTTTTGTCTATTGAATTTTGAAGTTTATATTCTGTTTGAACTCTACTTAGTGTGACATCATGGTAAGAGCATGAATATATCAGGAATAAAAAAGAGGTATACATTTAGGTAATAGATGTAAATATAAATTTAAGTATATCATCTCCACATATAAGTATTCTCATTGGTGTAGCGTTTTATAAATGATTCGAATCACTCACTTAATACGACTCAGCCTTATGCGCGAATCCAGTTTTTCATAAGTGTAAATAAATAGGTTTTATGTTTAGAAAAATATAAAATTTAAACATTAATTACATAATTACCGCATATAATAAAGTCAAAAACAGCCAGGTTTAAAAAAAGTCATTTTCAACTTATTTCTTAAGCATTCTAATTTTTTTTTTTTTTTTTTTTTATTAACAAACTTTTTATGAAAGCATTTTTAAGCATGTTGCCAGCATGGGTAAAAAATTGTTTAAGTGTTAAAATTTTATGTTTAAAACATATTTTGTTTATTTCATAAGATGAGCCAGCCGAATGGTTAGCGCCATGATTTTTGGGAGTTCAAATCCCACGACGAATTCGGATGTTTGCGATGGTTGGTATTTCACTTTAAACTGTAAGTCTGAATCTTATTAGTTCTCGTGCGCAGATAATTTTATATGTATTTTAAATCTAACTTTATCTTATCCTGCATTACTACATCCCTTAAAAAATGATAGGAGCATTAAAAGTCATTAATTGAATCTGATATCGAACCCGCCACATTTCATGCATCTCTTTTTCCTACCACCAGGCCATAACTACTTAATTATATATTTAATCGACGCGAAAAAATCTGTGAAACCACATATAAAAATCAATTTAAATATTTTAATACGTAACATCGCATTTTTTTAACTTTAAACCATCTATTATCAGAGCCTGATTAAGGCAGGAGTATACAAGGAAGTTGCCCAAGGCTTTGCATTAGAGGGGTCTCCAAATCGAATGGAAAGTTTTATTCGATGATTTCAATTAAATATATAAAATCATTTGCCAAATCGAATAGAAAGTTTGCTGTTGTGAAACCGGTGGTCCCCCACACCCAAAGAAGTTATTACTCCGCGTCATAACTAGATTAAATCGGTCGTTGTGGGAGTATATCAATACATTTATAAGCTTAATTTTTTTAATGCCATGGAATATTTACACAACTTTTAAAACGAGTTCCATGATAATATACAAGTAAATGTTCTCCATAGAGATAATTTCAACGTAACAGTTACAGTGAATCTATATGGCCTTAACACACGTATATGTAGTTCTATTGTACACATTTTAGTTTTTGATGACTCGCAAAGATAAGGTTCACTACTTCAAAGTTTCGATTTACCCAAATATCGTTTGATATAAAAATAGTTTTGAAAAGTGATGCATTCACAATGATGCCATTATTTAAAACAGAATTCACTTGTTGCAACCATTACAGATTTCAAACTGTTCGTAACTGTTTTAATATCGGAAACATTCTTTTGAAGTCATAATTCACTGGAGAACGATTGTGACTTCAGCCATTATTGTCTGAACTTCGGTATTAACAAGGTCAAATTATCTTAATATATACAGTTATTGTGTTTATTTAATATTAATAGTTATTAAATTTTAACAAGAATTGTTTTCGCACACTCATATTTACTTTTTTATCCTTATATATAAAATTACAAAAGTAAAATAAAATTTATTTTAAATATTATTTATTAATTACATCGTTACATCACACAATTTAGGTATAATTAAAAATAACGATACAATATACAATATAAAACTTGCCAATTCCAATGTTACTCTATGGAACTGTTATTAATGAAACTTAGTAAATTTATATAAATACGATTAGTCACACACACAATAAAATAATCGAAATTAAGTTGTTGAAAATTTTAACTACAATTTAATTATTATAGAAGTTAGTATAGAACAATTCACATTTAAAAAGTATCAAATTTTACACAATTTTGGAAAATGATCATAAATCTGTATTTATGAATTTTATTAATTTAGTAATTATACTTAAATTGTGTGATGTAGTGATGTAATTAATAAATAATATTTAAAATAAATTTTACTTTTGTAATTTTATATATAAGGATAAAAAAAGTAAATATGAGTGTGCGAAAACAATTCTTATTAAAATTTAATAAATATTAATATTAAATAATATTGTTATTAAAATTCAGTAAAAATAAAATTCCCACACAGAAAGTAAGAAATAAATAAAACAAATGATTAAATTTCTCTTTTCTTCTTCGTTTAAATATCTACATCTTCATTTAAAAAGTAAATGTCTGGAAGTAGATGCATAAAATCAATCCAGAAAGTGTATGACATAAATATACTTCCACGATTTTTATTAAAAGTTAATTAAAATGTAATAGAAAAACATCGACCGATATAAGAAGATTTAATAAACGATTATAAAATTGTTTGCATTTACACATCACAATAAAGCTACAACTGTAAAATTGTCTAAGACTTGCTATACATTCCAAGATACACTAGGAAACAAGATCTTGTCATTTTGTTTTGTGCCCAAATGGAGAAATCGACACCTGCTATTTCTCTTTATAATTTTCATATCATTTCTAAGGAAAATAAGAACACTATTAATTAAATAGCATTGGCTTTTAAGTCTAGTCGTTAATGGTAGTTTTACACATAAATTAGTATGTGCACAAGAAAGTTAAAACTACAAGCATAAAAGCTCGGAATCGAACCCACAAACTCTGGACTGCCAGTTTGGGGAACATTTTTGGTGTGTGCCTTTGGAATTGTCCATGTTTTCTTTCTTATGTCACGTGAATATATAATACAGAATCAATGATAACTCTAACCAGAAGGAATTTTACGATGATTGCTTCAAATAGACCTTACAACAGTTTTGAGCTGCAAAATAATCCCCTGCTGTGCGATATGACATGAGATACCAAGTTCAATTCCCTTTTGATTTATTTCTAAAATCACTTTTGTAATATACGTCCCTTTCGCGATACTAAAATAATTAGTACTGTATTAGTAACACTAGTACATATGGTAAATGCAATGATACGTTTCAGCTATGTATAGTTTTTACAATAGTTTTGTGTGAACATACGCAAAAAACGAAATCTTTAAGACTTTCCAGTCAACTGAATAAACACCAAAATCGTTAGAATAATAAATAAAAAAAACCACTTCTTTTTCCACAGACAAGCAAGGTCGAGTGCTCAAAAAGTAGAATCTTCAGATTTCTTCAAGGCTACCTCGCAGAAAAGAAAGGGTTGTTGAGGGCGTTCATCTCTCCCGCGCACCCTATCAACGCGAGCAGTGTCAACTCGTTCGTCACTTCTGACGTCATGGACACTAGAAGAAGGGGCCACAAAGCCATTTCTTTATTACACGTTATTTGGCCACGTCCATTAATGTTTGGTAGTTTTTACTTTGTTTCTTCGTAGAAAGTTTAAAAATTCTTTCTGGTAACTATGCTCTAAAATTACCGCACTTAATGAGTATTTATAGTGACATCCAGAAGTTTCTTACGAGTTGCCAGGTTAAATAACCTGTTATATTTCATCCTTCAATTTTGTTTCATTATTTTCGAAATAATTTATAAAATAATAATAGTAAACAAGCAGAGCACACTCAATAATGCTTCGAAAAAAAAAAAAAAAAAAAAAAAAAAACTTCGTTGACAAAAAACCTTAAACTTATTTCCATTTCCTAGGATTAAAATTGTGAATAACTGATAAAAATGTTTTAGTTGGAAATTTTAATTAATTTTTTTACCATGCATGGGCTAACTCTGTGTTTTTTGGACACCAAAAAGAATTTTTAGAGGGTTTAAAAATAATTTAAATTTATACCACACCAAAAAAAAGGAATTTGCGTCGTTTTGTTCAAAGCTCCTAAAAAAAAAAAAAATAAAAAAAAAAAAAAAAGAAAAAAGAAAACCAAATTCTTATTTTTTTAATAAAGAAAAATAAAAACTCAGGTAGTTTTGACATTTTAAATTCAATGGTTTGACGCTTTAAGAACTCTTTTGTCACAGCATTAATTAGAAGACATTAGAGGGTTATTATTAGAATTCATAAGGCCTAGTGATAACTTAATAATTTTTGAACATCCAGTTATTGTTGAGCAGGGAGATTGTGGATTTTCTCAACTGAAATGAATGCTTAGGAATTTTCCGAGTATTTTTTAACATGCGACATCTCGATATGGAAACTACATACTAAAAAATACGTTGCATGTACAAATGCAGATGGACCCAAGCAAAATTCCGAACTTGTTAGCATCAGTATTCATTAGGCACTTTGTATAAGTGCTCAAACATTTTTTTTTAAATCCCTTTATCAAATCACCAAGGCCAATCATTACTGCTATAGTCAAAGTTTAACAATTTTCTTTTACTACTTCCTGTAGACCAACTGCTTTTTTCTGTCTCTAACACAGAGCTGTGGATTGCCTATCGGCCTCTAAGGCATTTTAAAATCTCTCGCGTAAATTCAAATAGAATGCCGTACTCAAGGGACGGAAAGGAGAAAACTTGAAAAACTCCCAAGTATTCGCCCTAAAAGAAATGTATGCATAAGGCAGAAACACAACATTCACATCCCATTGCTCTACAGTGTCTGGAATCGAGCTTGGAACCCTTCGCTGGGAAGAACGGTGTCTTATTACTATATGTGCAAGAATAAATCTCCCTTGATTTTCCATGTCACAATCAAATTGCCCCAATGTTGATATAGCACATGTATCACTGTTTAATGTTCCATTACTAGTATGATGTAGAAGCTTCGAGTGAATGGTGCACGGCTCAGACATCGACTAGGTCACTTAAGGCTGAATGGATACCCTAAAGTTGAGTAAGGATAACATAGAATGGACGATAATAATTCAGTATTATTGTACTCCTGTCTCGTACGTGGAGGAGGGTTCGATACCTAAGCTTATCGAGAACATTCACGGGATGATGGTATATGTATTTAAAAAAATTTCGTAATATTAAATGAGCATCCAATGAAGTCCTGGGAAAATATATTCCTAATTCATGAATCAATTTCACAAATTGAGCGTGTTTTAAACGTAACAAGCAAGTGCCTATGCTTCAGAACTTCAAAAGAGAATCGGAAATGAATGTAATTAAACTTTTTATACACACATTATATATGTGTGTTCATTAATTGTAAATTATTTGCAATTTAAAATTACCAAACTGGCAGCCGAGTGATTTGCGATTCAGATTTCGCTTTAATAGTTCGTGGATTCGAACCCCACCACAGACTTGTGTGTTTGAAGTAGTTCGCAATCATTTTAAGGCTGAAAGTCCAATTAAAAATCAATTTAATTTCCCATTTAAACAGACCAATTTAAAATGATGAATTATGTAGAAATAAATTGAATATTTCACGCAGAATTTAATACATAATTAAATTCACATTAAAGTATTATAATAAAATTAAACGATTAAAAAAAACTCTTGGTATGCCGGAAGCGAAGCTCACACGCACACAAACACACATTTTTAATTAAATAAATTCCATTAAATGTCTCGTCCAGAATATTACGTTTTTCTTACCAGCAAAGCAAATCCAATAAAAAGAATTCTATTCTGACTAAATTCACATTAACACTTGTGGAATAGAAATATTGAAAGAGGAAAATCTAAAGAAAAAATTCAAAACCTAATTACAACCGTTCGCAGATATATAGAATTTTTTTTTTTTTTTCTTATAATCTGATAACGTCACACAATTTTGTTGGGTGGGGTACAAATACAACTGTTTATTCACTCACAAAAAAAGCTCTTCTCAGGAATGGTACAAAGTCGAAAAAAACCACCTCGTAACTCCATCTGTTCTTTTTCTGTAGAAGATTTTTTTAGATCTGTGGCCGGCATGCTTACGTCAACATACAAATTTTAGATTTTCAAAAATAAAAGAGGAAAGTGTTCTGATGCGAAATCCGCGCCGCACTTCTAAATTTCTTTGGCCATTTTTTAAATCGAGTTGGTGAGATTTTATACATTGCGAAAATTATCCCTGGAACTTGGCCTACATATTAAGTGGTCTCATTTTCAAGCAACGTGAGATAAATAAAATTTTTCCTTTTTGACCTAGAAGAATAAGAAGTTTATGAGAGGAGATTTTAGAAAGCGATTTTGGCTATTCTGATGTATTTTGCACATCTTATTCAGATTGATAAAGGGTTGTTCACTTGCTTTCTCTATTTATACATATTACATATTTTAAATAAATTTCATTCATAATTTTTGTTGACTGCTAATAAGAAATTTAAATTTTGAAATCATATAAAGTTTTTTTATGAGACTTGCTGTGTATAAGATATACTGATTTTTAAAATTTACTTAATTTTTATAAAGATATTATAAGTACTAGAAGTAGCAGTATTATACAATTAAATATACACTCGTGCGTTTGCATAAACAGTACATTATTTCCTTACTATGTTTAAGACGTAAAACATAGTAAGGAAATAATTTAAAATTATGAATGATAATCATTTTTTAATTTTGTAAAGAAAGGTTATCATTCATACATACTATCATATTTAAAAATTCAATACTTTATAGATTTTCTACAGCAGTTTTTCAAAATTAAGTTCATTGATCGGCAATTTATAAAATTGACAACAATTCTCGTCATCGAAAAATAATTTCTCTGATCATTTTCGCTCAAGAAGCTGATTTCATTAACGGTTTGGTTAAAATGAATTGCAGACCACAACAAACATCCACACCAGATACAACTACAGAACTGTAGACCAGACGACATATTTTTCAGCAATAAACTCAGATGTATGTAGGTCAGAAAAGGGACGGAAAATCAAATTATGCATGACACACATTTGTAAAGATTAGAGATAAAAATGTTTAAGATAGTTTAAAAATTCTAAGGGGCGCAGAAGACAAACCTCAAGTCATTTTTGGGCCGTTGATCACTAAACCTTGTCAAAAGTCCATATCCAACAAAATAATTTCGTTAAGAACGTCGCAATTATTAGCATGGCATTTATTTAGACCCCGCTAGGCGGCAACAGCCAAAGCCATTACCCCATCGTGTTTAGCACATGAACTATCAATTTATGTAGTGAACACTATAAGAGTGAGTGAATTTTTTATCGTGGATATTAAATGATTCATGTGAAAATGACCTCCATCCACCCCATGCATTGCCTTCCAGAAGGTCTTTCTTAGATAGTCTGAAGTCACAAGCAGGGAAACCCCCAAGCACCCACTACGTCAGATGTGCATGCAGAAGGCCATCAGCAATGTTGAGAATCGAACCCGGAACTAGGCCACGGCGATCCCAGCATAGCAATTGTTAAACCCATCATGATTACATCACTGCCTAAAATTAATTTTAAGAAAGGGTTTATTTACATCTGATCAGTAGAATGAATTTAATTATTGCCAAGATGATTAAAGTAGAATTAATTTGTCAACAAAATAAAATCTTAGTCAAAAATATGAAATTAGGGTTACACTTCGAACCGAAAAGGAATATATTTGCCAATGCATTAAAAGTGTTTACAAAAAAAACCAGTAATTTACGCTGTATAAATAAATAAGGGGATCATAAAGACAGTTATGATTCAAATAAAGAAGAAACCCTTCGATTATCTAATAAAAGATATCTGCTTCTTTCCGCGCAAGAGGTATCAGTGACACTTGAACTGCGGTCTTCCTTTCCGAAATGGCCTACAAAATGTGACTCCAAACAAAATAACACTTTTTCAACCGTCAAGCTATTGAGTTGTTTACCGTAGTTATTTTGGTGACTATTTTTGAAGATAGTGAATGTTTTATACAGATATAGTTTCTAGTTAAGTCTAGTAGAAAATATTGTGAAATATTAAAAATAAGATATAAACAAGATATTGAGTTTTCTAATATCAATGCAATATTAGAAATTTATTTTTGAATATCAAAAGAAAATAATAGAAAATAAACTAATTGAAATTCAAAGATTTAGCAGACTTTTAAGTGTAACAGGATTGGCATTCATCAAATAAATCCCCTCTCGAACTGGGATGCCAGGGTAGGTATTTAAGATTTCTAGAAAATTATAAGATTTATATTCCCTAACATTACAGAAAAATTCTAGAAAATCCCTTGTTGAATAAATTCCAAATATAGTTTAATCTTTCGAAAAATAAACCAAATCGACATTCGCCATTTAAACACCGAATCTTCGAAATATTGAGATCAGGATACTTTGTTTTCCTTATCGCAAGAACAACTATCAAAAATGTTCGCCTCAAATATTTGAAAATAAAATAATTTATTTTCTAATATTTGTAGAGAAAATTAAAATTTTTTATTGATTAAAATAAAAAAAAATATTAATTATGTTTTGTAAAAGAAAGCCAGATTATTTTTCGCCAAATAAATCGAATCTATAACAGAATAATGAATCTTGTTTCTGCTTTCAGTACTCATATCTGTCGGAGATTGTGCTTGGGAGTTTTCCTGGTTTACTCCTTAATAATACACTGATATAATCGCTATCAATGAAAATATCACATTAAGCGTCAATAAGAGATTCGGCTGTTCAAATATTTTACAACAGTTTTCAGCTGTTAGGCTAACCCCTTTATCATTGGAGTCAAGTGAATTAATAGCCACCCACCTTATCTAGTAGTTAGTATGCCTGACTGTGGATAGGGAGGTCATGAGTTCGAATCCAGGTTCAGGCATGGATGTACTCTCTCTTGTCTTTGTCCTTTCCTTGTGTGTGAATGGTTGCCTACCCTATAGACAGGTATCGATGGCATATGTGTATTAAGGAAGTCGGACTCTACACCAAATTAAGGTTCAGTTAGAGAAGTGGAGCAGCACACCCCATATTGCTAGCCTTTCTAACACAAGAGAACGACAACAAGTGAATTAATGATGACGGAGAGAAAAAGAATCTTTCTCAAATATCGACATTGTCATTTTAAACATTGTTCAATGTTAAAAATATCGCTTTATTCAAAATGAAAAGCTTAAGGTTCAATTTTAGCGACTATTTAAGAAAAGGAAATGAAAATATACTGTTTCTGCAAGTACATCTGTTGTGGTTGCACCTGTACCTACCTTGAGTTGGGCTCTACCAGTTAAATTGAAAGAACCGGATGGAGTTTCCGGGATTTTGAAGCAAGGATCTAGCAGAAGATTTCGCTTGGAGGACATTGTGACCATTAAAAAAAACATTATTTAGCTAACATTCAAACTCTTATTTTCCAATATCTGAATTAAAAACATTTAACGAATTTTGATATCTATTCGAATCTTAATGAACATATCACACGTCTGCCTGTTTAACATATATTTATTTTTGGTGAACAAAGCATTCATTAGGGAACATCATTTCAGCATCGTAACTTGAAGTTATTAACGAAGTTGTAACTAGGTATGTAGTTTCCTTTACTTCCACATACTTCCTATTCAATAAAAGAATTTTATTTGTTAAGGGCAAAATATATATTTTAATGTTATCAATATTAACACCATTAATCCTATATATGAATACAATGAAATAATATCAAGAATTACAATATACTGATTTTTTTTCCTTTATTTTCATCATTACTATTTTTAACAATATTAAAAATTTTATTTCAATTTTATTATATTGAATAATATTAAAAAATATTAAATGAAAAATTTTTGGCGATTTTACACAAATAGGTTTTTATTTTACATCCAAAATCTGCACTCAGCGACACGAGATGGAAGCCAAACACGTGCCTGAGGTTTTTTTTATCTGAACGTTCCCAACGACACAAATAAATCAACAATGCAAGACTCGCGCAGATTGTTCAACCGAAGTAAACAAGAAATACAAAATGTCTTGTTTACCGCCTCAGAAAACAATCTGTTGGGGCAAATGTCTATTTCTTCGCCCACCCAATCAGCCTCAATGCAAATTCCAAAGAGCAAAGTCGCCGCGTTTCCTACTGGTCCATTTGACGCACTCAGCAAGTAGATGCTGCCAAAGACAAACATTTCCAATCAGTATTGAAGTTGCCAGGGCCACTAACTGATTTCTCACTAGAAATTACGAAACCTGAAAGCAATCAGGAACACAATCGGTGGCCACATTCTAAAGACGCTTGTATACTGAATGGCACATTTTTAGGGAAATTTCTAATCACAGTGCTGGCACATACCATGGATTATCGATTCAACCCCGTAGCCGGTGCATTCAAATATTCAGATAGAATGAATTGTGGTAGATTGGCGACGGGAAGTCGGATGGACAAGTTCATTTCGGTGACTATTTCATCATGGTATGTGTTTATTCCATGGGAACTGGCTCTGTGATAAGAGAGTAAAAATTGCTAAACACTCTGAACTTGGTAAATATAATATTTCACGCCAATCCAAGAAGAAAATGCTGTAAAATATTTTAAAATATATTGAAATAATTTCGTTGAAATTGAATTTTGCTCTAGCATGTTTCTACGATATCAATGATTAAAAAAAGTTTTTTTTTTTTTTTGTGAAGTAACTTTAAAAGAAAACCACTAAGAATACTGTACAATATTGATCCAATATTAGTAAAGTATTGATGTTGAACCGCTGTTATACAGAATATTTCTTTAATTTAGTTTGTAAAAGCACTAGATAAAATAAAATTTACTAAATCACTAAATATAAATATCGATTTATACATAGAACAAAACCCATTCAATTTTAGAAATACATAAATATCGTGTAAAAATTACATTTTAATATTTGAAGTAGATTGCACGAGATAAATTTTATTCCATTTCATTTGTATTTCGATATTCACTAGATTTCGATTTATTATATTTTATATGCAAGACGATATGCAGGAAATAATAGTTCTTCCATTTATTTCGGCTGTATATAGATATTCACAAGATTCAATTATGCACATCGATAAGCTTGAAATAAAATGCATTTCATTTTATTTCCATATTGATTTAAGTGGATTTGATTTCATGTGCAAATTAGTATAAAATATAGGATGGAATTAAAATTATTCTATTTTTGCATATATTTGGGATGAAAAAATGTATTCCATTCAACAAATATCGATGTACTTATGATATAACAATACTTCCTAAAGCACTATACAAAAATTTTTAAAAATTAATTAATAAGTATGAAATATTTAAGTATAAATCACTGAAATCACGAATTCATATTTATAAGTCTTATTTAAAAAAATAATAAATGAAGCGTGAAATTGCATACATGTGTTTGTGAGTTTACACTCATACTCTGATATAGTATAATGCCCACATTATACATGTGTGCCAGGTGGTAATTGGATCTTTTTGGGGTGGAAAACTTTCAAGCACTCATTTTATCAAATATGTACATCATGAATGCAATATTAATCAACAGTTACTCACCAGGGGTGGAATCGAATCGATATTATTCCATTCTGAAAACAGCAAACTCAATTAATTAACCAATTGGGTAAAAAGCGAACAGAAATTATAAACAAAATTCTTCGTATCAGTGGTTAAATATCAAACAATACGGTGATAACGCATCTGAAATGTACATAATCAAAGAATTAAATGCTCATATATTTTAAAAGAATAGCTCTGATCTACATACAATCATCTCGAATTCATCCAATTTAAAACTTTATAACTCAAGTGAGAAACTTGGATAGAATAACTTAAGGAGAAAATCAACAACAAAATTAATCGATGGAATTGTTGAGTCCATCTTAATGGGCAGGTGCGGTTCTCATATGTACCGGAGCAAATAACGCTTCAACACCTCTGAGCAGCGTCAAATGGAAATAAAGAAAAGCTGTGTGTGTTATGTTCCCTGGAACTTAGATTCCTATCTGCGAGCACACCTGTTATTACAGCTTTCACAAACGATTTACACCCATTCATGCCCCATTTATTAAAAAATCCTTGAACGCCACTATTGTTTAGTTTTTCAGTTCACTATAGGCATAGAATAAACTAATTAATATTATAAATATAAATAAATTAGAGGTTTTCTATTAGGTGCTATTATTAGAATCGAAACAAATTAATTATAATATATTTTTATTTTAATTAAATTATTATATTAGTTACTTAAAAAAACTATTAATTAACTTCTATTATAAATTATAGTATTTGAATGAAATTTTTGAACTTTTTAAATATTATATATACATAATTATTATTTAATTATATATATAATAGTTTAAAAAAGTTCGAAAATTTCATTCAAATACTATAATTTATAATAGAAATTGATTAATAGTTTTTATTTTAGGGAACAGCTATTTTCATTTTATGTGTCATCCAAAATAAAAACTGATGTAAATAATGGTGACAATATTCAATTTAAAGTAAACTCTTCAATAGTTTAAAGTTGGTGTTAAGGAAAAAATTTGACCACTTGTACGAATGTATATTCGACAGGGAAGACTACAAATGAAAAAGTAAAAATATACTGATTATATCACTAATTGAAATAAAAATGTCTTTCTTCTCCCTTACTCTTATGCAAATATGACACACACGGTTATGAATCAACCAACTTTTAACTGTAAAGAAATGATATAGTGTATAGGTTAGCAAGCAGTACGAGGTTTCCGGTGAGTTTATAATGGATATCTTTTAACATCCTAATATATAAACAACACGATACTCGATCAAAAGATGAAATTCCGGAAATTAGCGGTCAGATCAAACCACATCCAATTCGTGACAAAAAATAAATAAATAAATATTTTTTAGATTTAAAAGAGACTGTAAATAAATATTGCAGTTATTAGTCTAAAACTCTAGATTAATGGAATTTTTAAAAAAATTTAAATCATTACTGCCGATTTAAACTAACCATAAAGTGGCTGTTTAATCTTGTCTTTTTCATTTTGGTTTTTTCTTCTGTGTTCAATTTTCAACGAGTTAAATTACGGAATCAACTTCGCTAGGACTGAAAACTAACAATTTAGAACTACAGATAATTTTCATGATTTTAGAAACGTTTACAAACGGAAAAAATTAAAATGAAAACTACTCCTTCATAACTGGGAAAAATCATGAATGAATTTTTTCTCATCGCTGAGGACACTCAGACCTAACCTTGCCTTGTTTGCTTCTGCTCGAAGAATACAATTTGTAGAAACGCGACAAATTGGTCAACAAATTCGGATTTACGACGCCATCTTCATACGAGGTGACGTAGATGAAACGTTATCTGATGTCTTGAATATTTTAAACCAATGAAAATTGTAATAAAGTAATGTAACATGATCTCAAGTGGAACGAAAGAAACAATCACTTTATGGTTAATAAAAAGAGTAATCCACCAATTTTAAACATTCGAGAAAAATATTAAACGTCTAATAGTTTTGCAATGTTAAAATTCCAGTATTATATTTGACCCACCTAAAACCTGATGTTTACTGGCTATTCTAAATCATTCTAACTCTTGAATTACATCAAATAAAGCAATTAAATAAAATAGAATGACAAAATAACAAATTATTGTATAGTGTTTCATATATATGTGTGTGTGTGTGTGTATATATATATATTTGTAGAAAATTGATATTGAAAATGTAAACAAAAAATTTTGGACAACTAAGCAAAAAAATTAAAATGTCTATTAAAATATCAAAAACAACGAAATTAAGTATAATTTTTGTTCTGTTTATAAAAAGAAGTTAATGACGGCTCATGACAGTCTAATGTTGAAAGATTTTAAGATTGAATTTTTTTATAGAAAATAATTATTTGTTTGCAATAGGAAAAAATAAATGCATCTGATAATTCGCCGCCATTGAAAAAGTGTAATTGTATAAGAAGCTCAAGAGTTTCGAAGCGAAGTGAAGTGATATGTTTGAGAGCGCCTCTACACTTACCAAAGAATCCATAAAAACATTTCTTGACCTCAGAGAAACTTGTGAAGTTTCCGACCACTATAGAATCGAGAAAATCGACGATTTTTTGTTCTACGGAAATTTTTTCTTGTTCTTTCCTTTTGTAATTTAAAATAAGTAACACGAACTCACAACTAATACAAAAAACAAACAATTATAATGCAAAAATACTTTTAATACTAAAACACTAAAATCGATTTTTTTTTTTTTTTTTTTTTTTTTTTTGGGAATGTTTTAAAGCAAGTTTTAGCTTTTATATAATGACGGCTATTATAAAATGATATATAATTATAACTCTGAGAATATATA
The DNA here is from genome assembly GCA_030067965.1 of Latrodectus elegans. Taxonomy (NCBI): domain Eukaryota; kingdom Metazoa; phylum Arthropoda; class Arachnida; order Araneae; family Theridiidae; genus Latrodectus; species Latrodectus elegans. Next base: position 5,309,027 of record CM057819.1, on the reverse strand, counting down.
ACCGTTTTTATAATTTTTAAGTTTTTATCATAAAAAATGTGTGATACACTTTCCAATTTTGAAATATTCTAATTCTAAAACTTGTAGATGAAACAAAAAAATATTAAATTACATAAAATTTAACTTTTGAGAATTTTACTGTTGAGAATTCGTACATACTTAGAAAATTAAAACTTTAGAAAAACAACAAAAGCACTTAGAAAATATTGAAAAATCTGTTTAATTCTCGGCCTTTATTTTTAAGTTCATTTTAAAAATATAACAATGTATAAATTATGTCGCTAGTCAAAAAAAATATTAGTATAAAAGGAAAGAAATTAATTTTCTGGTTTTTCTTCTCTTTGTTTTTATAAAATATGCTCCATCCATTATTCTAAGTTTCAACCAATACAAGTAGCTCATATATACTCATTGAGAAAGGATAGTAAAATCTAAAAAATATATACACTTTAACTTGATAAAATGAAAACATTTTGGGGAAGATAGGACAAATATTTACAAACAGAATCACAAGCGGAATCGTCTGCCTAAAATAAATATTTCCACCTATGGAGTAACAAAATGCGAGACTCAAGCACATCTTGGTCTACCCCCTACTAGAACATTCGATCCAACCAATTACATTGAAAGGTAACCATTTTTTCAGGTGGTTCTGCAGACATAGCCGGAGGACAGGGCAGAAAGTCGAGCATCCATTTTATGACAAATCGATAAGAACCACTCCTCACAAAATAAAAACAAAAAGAGAAATGCACCATCCCTCGCTAGGGGTTGGAGTGGGAAAAAAATGTTCTCCGACTGCTCCCCCTTTTACCTTTATCACGTGAATGCCCCGTCACGTGATGAAATAATCTAGGGGGAGATTCAGGGGCAGAGTGTTTAGTTTCCCTCTGCTTGAGGAGATTTAGAGAGTGCAAAGAAATGAAAAAATAGATACATTTGACGGGGACTTGACAAGCAACCCTCACAAGTAAGCTTAGGTTCAGCCTCTATAAATAGGAAAAAAAGAAAAAATTTTTTACTTCCTCATCTGTGATAACAAAAACAAGACTGGTATTAAGATAAAGGTAAATTTTTTTCCTTACAGAATATTAAAAAGGAATGCTAACACACAGAAAAAATGATGTAATAACTGTCCACTTTTTAGTAAACAATAATATTCGATTTTCATCCCATTAAAACGACTTTTAAGGGATGAAAATTTGGCCGTTTAACTGAAACTTACTTCTAACAAGATTTACGATTGCGAAGCGTATGTTTTTAAACTAATAAGATCAATTTTATTTGAAAGATAAAATAAGTTAAATGTGTACGTTATATCAAGATCAATTTCAAAGAGTTTTAATTTCGAAAAATGTTTTTCAAAGTTCAGTCGATTAAATTTCATTTGAATGTTAAAATAGAATGAACTACTTCAAATGTATGCTATATTTCAAAAATTATTTCTTTTGGTATTTATGGTTTTGAAAGGTTCCAGCCAATTAGAATTGAGAATTATCTATTAAAACAATATATTTATAAGACGTTAAAATTTGCTCGTTGAAATGAAATTTCTTGTTACAAATAGAATAGTTGTTCCAAAATAAAGGACCTACACCAGATCCATGAGTTCATGCACTCTCAAAAAAATCAATAAAATGAAGGGATCTCTCAGGAACTCCTCCATCGAGAATTTAGTGCCCTCAAGTAAGTGTTGAGGACTTGCCTCGATGGAGTTGCACTTTTTACAGGTAGGGAAATGCTTAATACGATGGTCAAAGGATAGGCAAATGATGTGTCCACTAATAAATCTAATAAATCTTATATCGCAGTCTGGTCAGCTCTGGAGCCCACAAAGTCAATGGCTACCTACGGCAGTACCACGCATGAGAAGGGGGATGCTGCCAAGTATTTGAAATAGCATTTTTATAAGCAGAGTATAGTTCTGAGTAAGTATGAAATTTATAGATTTTTATGATTTCAAAAGTGTTACATTTACAATTTCAATAGCAATAAATTCTTCCTCGAATATTTACATGATGAATTAAATTAGTTCGTAGAATCAAAATTTAGGTGTAAGGAAATTTATTTTAAAAACAATATGTTCAGAACTTAAATCTGGTAAAATGAAATCCTATAAGACCAAGCGAAATTCTTGGTGGGGAAGAATTAAATTTGTACGTTGTATTGAAATTTAGTTCGAATGTGTGTATGTGTAGAGCGATTTTTTCTCCCCTCCACCTCCTTTTAAATTTCAAAAGATCTAAGAAATTTATTATTAGATGAAAAAGACTTAAATGAGTTTAAATTCTTCGTTCGAATGAAAATTTATTTTAATTTGGTTTGTTTGTCGTTTAATTGTCATTTTTTTTTCACATAAGAGCTAATAATATCGGGACCTACGGTTTAATATGGATTCGGAACCACAAAAAGCATCCAAGCCCTGGACGGGATGAGAACCGATCTGTTGAATCACAGGTAAGAGCGCCAACCATTCGGCTACCAGCTCGGCTTACTGTAATCTGATTTCGCTGTAATCAGCAAATAGAGAAATTTAATTCAGCGTAACAAAAATTTCTAGAATTTTCTATATCCTACAAAGGCAAAAAATATTTAACTTAAAATAAATCTGCAAACGAAGAGTTAATCTCATCAGCATTAGAAACATTAAATGGTGCTGTCAGGAACAATAACTGTGAGCTTTACAATTTCATTATTGAAGCATTTTTCCAATTATTTCCAACCATCCCTTCAACTACAAAGATCTAGCAACATTTTCCTAACTGGAAGAATCGAAAATTATATCAAACGTCATACCGGATTAAATTGAATGTATATTTAAGAATAAAAAAAAAAGTATTTCTATTTTATGTAAGTTTAGGATTAAACCTTGTAAAACATACCTCAATTGTTAAATATTCATACATTTTTGCAAACAAAATATTTTAGAAGAAAAGTTAGTCTATATTATAAGCACACCTATTTTTAATTTAGAAAAAATATTTTATATTCTTAAAATATTTTTAATTCCAGTCAAAAAGGTACCGCAATAGTTTGATGCATGTATAAACACCGTAAGATATCATTATGGACTATCCCCTAAAATATCATTTTTAGGAAAAGTTTATCAAAAATATAGTAAAAGTTAACAAAACAGTATAGTGTAAAAATTCTAAAACTTTATACATATCAGAACTGGACTCAAATATCGCCAACTATTCAGAATTTGACGTTACACAATTAAATAATTTGAACAAATAGTAAAATTTCCAAAAAAATTAATTTGCATTCCCCCCCCCCCAAGTAAAGAAAGATGGCGAAGCATGCGACTGTTGTGGAAATTTTATAAACACACATTTATTTAGCTCCTGATAACAGAACTTTTTATATAAATTATTATATAACTGACTGCGGTAAAAATTTTAAAATTGTAAAATCAGAACCTTATGAAGAATCATTTAATCCAATTATAACATAATTTATATATATATATTTGTGGGGTAAATATATAAAGAAATAATTATTAGTGAAAGATATAATTAACTAACAGATCGAATGTTAATAAATGGTGAATATAATAGATTAAAATATTATTTAAAGAAATAAGTAAATATATGCAAAATTTCTGGTGTATATAAAAATTTAAAAAGGCGAAACTACAAACATAACTTGTGGCGTTCAGATCGTTTAATAAATGAGAAGAATTGCCGAAACATAAATGTAATGTGCGAAACATAAATGTAAATGTAATGATGTGAAATCAAGAAATAAATTATTTTCGAGAAGAAAACAGAAAGAGTTGCGTGTCAAGCGATTTACATTTGATAGACTTCTCAGTGACGTTTCGCTACGGGCAGAAGTTAATTGTAAAATAGAACGCTAAAAATGACTCACACATCTGAAATTATTTAACATAAGACTTCGAATTTTCTGAAGTTTTATTTTTATTCCAATTTCCCAGATCAAGTACATAAAAAAAATCATTCGTCATGAAATTCAAAAAAAAAAAGACGAATGGCAACAACAGAAAGTAAGACAGCAATGTTTTATTATTGTATTGCTTTGTTCTCTAAAGTCAAAATATCGTTTTCTAGGAATAAAATTTTTTATTTTTCGTCTGCTTTCGTGAAATGTACTTTTTTGTCTGCTAAAAGTATACTTTTCTTTTTAGAATTGTGTGCCAGGATTATACTTATGGGAATAAGACAAAGTTTTCGCAACTCTATTACGAATTTCAAAATGATTTATAAAAATTATGACTCAAATATGTAATTGGAAAATTGAATGGTGTGTTAGTAAATATAACATAAAGGAAATTATCAATTTTGTTAAAGTTTAGAGCCTAAAAGCTCAAAATAAAACGAAAACTCGGCGGTGTGTTTGTGTTACATTTTTCTCTAGACGGAATTTCGAATATAAATGCAACTAAATTATATAAAATACGTAAAAACAAATTAGTACTTAGGTATTATAAAGACCAAACTAGTCATTAAATGCTTTGTTAAAAGCATCAAAAGGTAGACTTGAAGTCAATTTCTCTTTACTGGAGAAAGTTCTAACGAAATTAATTTCAATGGAACTTTTATCATGAATATAAAAATCCAACATATATTGACGATTATTATTATACTTATAATTTACCACTAAACGTTGCTGATGGTTTGGCGATAAATGAATTCAGAGCAGATGATAGAAAAGAACTCAATATTTCTTGTTGTAGTGAATCGCAAAGATAAGAAATTGGATGATATTTATAATATATAGGTTTACAACCATATATTAAATATTTTCCAATATTTAACAAATACAAGTTTGGAGTGTTATAAAACAAGCTTGTGCAAGTTAAGTCTTATTATCTAGCTTTCTTCTGAGCCTACAATTTTGCATAAAAATACAAATAATTAATCTCACTAAAATATATTTCTTACAGTTAATTACAGTAACTTGTTAGCTTTTAACAAGATAAACACACTACGATAAGCTTAAGTAGAAACCAAATATTTAAAAATAAGGTATGCTCAGATAATCAATCTTGGGGGTTAAGAACCTCGGGTATGGGCGAAAACGTCAAAAGGAGATTGTGCCACGATAAAGGAAGAAACCACACTAACAAAATAAATTCTTATTTTTGACGTTTACACTAGGTAACTTCGACCTTGAGGAACGAAAAATGAAATCAGACAGCTTGGGGCGGGGAGAAAAAAATAAGAAAAACAACAGCCAAAAATGTGATTTTTATCTGACAGCTATATTACATGTTAAAAGCTGGTATTAGGTAAGATGAAAATAAAAATAGGTCACAATGTTGCCATCATTTTACTATAAAATCAAAAGAAAAGAAACAGCAGACGATATTGAAATTGTCATCTTCGCAAGAACTTTTTTTTTAGCACGAATGAATACGCGAAATTATTAAAGAGACACACACTAATGCAGTAGAATTATTTTATAACTTTTTTTAGAATTTGTATAAATAATAAGAAAGATTACAAAGTACAATAAATAATTGTTAAACTGCAGTTTACTAAGTCGTTAATTTTTCTCTATGTAATGAAATCTATACCAAATTTGTATTAAAACTTATTTTAAAAAAATTTTAAATTATACACAATAAATTTAATTTAAACTTACAAACCTGAAATATTTTAAGTTTATCTAAAGCAATTTAAAATTTTAAAACGTGAAATTTTATGAATATGATAAATATCAAAATTAGCCATTTAATTTCAGTTATTTACAATATCAAAATTTAAAAAAAAAAATTAGAATTCCTTACTTAAAAATGAGTGCTAAAAGCGCTCCTCTTGCAGATTTTTAAATACAGCACAAAACTAAGAACTGAAGTATCCCATGTAAACAAGCAATGAAATTCCAAACTCTTGTTTTATTTTTATATGATTGCTCTACTTAATGGATTTAATCACTGTTTTCTTTTAATATTAACGGCCAAACTCTGTTTACTTTATTAACACAGACTATGGAATGTAAATCACATTGTGCTTTATAGTTTTACTTGTCAATGAGAAATTTTTTAGTATTAGTGATCTTTCTCCCAAACAGAAGCTATATATAATCCTTGTCTTACAATACATAGTTATTAAAAATTTAGCATTATAGAAATTAATCTTTTATAACAAAACCTGAATTATTATGCAAACAGATTTAAATTGTCGCACACAAGAGTTAATGTGACTAGTGCCTAGTTTACTGTGCTGAACCACTGCAAATATCTCTGCCAGGTCTGACTCATGAGCTGTGGAATTGGAAACTGCTGCTGACAAAGACCATAATTGCAAGCTAATGGGTTTGTGAGCCTAGAGTCGCGATTCCCATACTAGAGATCATGTGCTGGGGACCTACGATTTAAAGTGGTTTCTTATCCAGTGAACATACATGCTTGAATTAGGATTTAAATTCACAAACTGTTGAATTGAAGCCAAATATTAAAGCATTTAGCTACCAATTCTGCTGTATGAGGTTCTGTTAGATTATTTCATATTGTTAGCATCATCATAAGCAGTTAATTTTTAAGCTGGTGTTTAAAATTTTTAAGGTTATTTAAATTAGTAACAAAAAAGAATGATTTCACTATAGAAGTCTATCATATTTGAAAATTCCTTAACTGGAAGTAGATTCTCATTGTTAATTAAGACTTAAAATAAGCTATTGAAAAGAACATTTTGGCAATAGAAATTCTCTAATAAAAAAATCCCTTACTATTACATGTATCAATTTAGTTGCCTCTTTGAGCAATAGATAGAGCTTGGATTTGTCTTTAAGAAGTCATAAAAACAAGCAAAAATTATAATCTTTGACATATTAAAATTGTGTACATTGCTCTCAGATTAATTTACAGCATGAAAAGTTTAATTGAAGCATGATTATGGTTTAAAATGCATTTTTAATTTAAAATGTCAGCTCAGAATTTTATTTCTTAAATAAAATATATTTAACATTATCTGCTATCATTTTTAGCCCTCCATTTTCATGAATTTTTGTGAATGAAAAAATTAAGTCCTATGTAGAGATCATAGTATAATCTGCAATAGTATGAAGTATTTATTTAATTACAATGAAAAAATATTTAATAACTTACATGCATTGTTATAAGCATATTTATTGCATATTTGTTTACAAACAAGTGTATTTATTTATAGTATACAAATATAATTCAATATAATTAATACTTATAAATATATTTCATATTGAAAATTATTTACTTGATTTTTTAAAAGTTTTGAAGGCAATAAAATAACATTAATATTTATTTCCAAAAGCAAAATGTAGGCAATTTTAATTTTAAAAAAATTGCCAATTGCTATTTGTTATACAAGGTGGGTAGTAAAGAAAAACACATCATACAACATTTTATAAGGCAACAAATTTATTTATAAATCTATATTACTCTCATACCAATAAATTCATTTATTTATAAATAAATTTATATTTCATATAAATAATTATATACAAAAAATTAGGCCAAAATACTCATTCTGATAATACAACTCAAATCTAAAATTCATTTAAGCTATGGTTTGGTTGATTCTCTAAGGTCACTTTTTTCACAAGAGGGCTAATTGAACAGGGCTCTAAAGCTGAAGGTGTACTATGAATGGCTATAAATACCCATCTCAAAGATGAACCGAGGGCAAGAGTGCTAACCAATCAACTAATATAGTTTAGATACATATTACAAACTAACTACATGACCCAAAATAGAAGGATTATAAGGAGACCCACAACATATTTCGAACATCATATATATTTGACTATATATTTTGAAGATGCTTCATACATAAAATCAGTTACAATACATTTTTAGATTTTTTTCATGCTTGAAATTAATATTTTATCAACTTTTTAACTGATATCTGATGCACACTTGAAAAGCAATAACAGAATTATTTTGACCCAGTATTAAATTTACTAAATCTTCATTATTGTAATTAATTCAAAGAAACATAATTATACATCACTTCTTGCATTGCAATAATTGATAATATTCATAAACCCTTAAATAATTTGTTTAATTTTAAAGCAATTATTTATTAAAAAATATCGTATTACAATTAATACAGAACACTGTATAAAGGTATGATATTTTTAATTATGACGATAAAAAATATTGTTTGTTAAAAAAAATGTGTTATTTATTTTTCTAACTTTGACAGTTTTGTTGCAACAATGTTTAGAAATTGATTCTAGAATTCCTTCAATATTTATTTACTCTTTCAATAAAAAATGTTTATTTGAAACTTCGTGCTCCAAAACAACAGATTAGTTACATCATGAGTAGATTTTCCAAGATCATTTTAATAAGGATGATCTTTAACTGAGATCTGAAAACAATTTTACAGTTTGTTCTTTTAAAATTATTTTTATAACAAATTTTAACCCAAGATCTTAAAGTAATAGCATTAGAAAATCAAACAGAGTACAGCATGTAATAAGCAAAATGACTTTTTTTAAGGATAAAAATGAGAAAATTCAATTAGTATATTGATATTTAACTTAATGTTTTGAATTGTACTTAATTACAGTTCATAACTAGTCCCTACTTTTTCATTTCTACACATTATTTATAATAAATAAAATTTTGATTTCTGATATTTTCTCTATATTTTTTTTAATAGTAAATAAAATACAATTTTTTGATTGATTTACAAAGTACTCTTTAAAATCCAATTATGTTTTATTCACACAAATATATTAAATATGTATTCTAGAATCTTTACATCAAAATATGTTTATTTTTTTAACAATTCCCTTATTTTAGTAAATTAATATATTAATTCAGAGTTATTAAACTAGATTAAACTGGAATGGTAGATCATTTATGAATTCCAAAAATTGATAAAAATCACAAATAAGAACAGGTTTTAGAATACTTGATTAGAGTTACAAAAATTTGTTTACCTTGCAAAAAAAAAAAAAAAAAAAAAAAAATATCAAAATCAAAATAAGTTTGAGAAAAAGTAACATTCCCTTTTCTAATAGTCTTAATAAATATACCACCAGATAATATAATTTTTTATAATCCTTATTCATTCCAATATATTTATAGATGCAATTATATTAAGAATTAATCAGTGAAATTTCATATTTGATGTATTTTTTCTCATTTTGTCATTGTTTTCTTTCACTTTAGTTTTTAAAATTTTTCAAACAATTATAATAAATTATTTATATCCCACTTGATTTCATTTTATTAATTAAAAACATAATATTTATTAATAATGAAATAAAAATCGAACAGTTAAAAATTCAAGCACCACTAACAAAATACTTTCAAAATAAATGCAATTTTAAATGCATTCAAGCAAATATGAATAAATACACAAAAGACACTAAAGAATCGCAAGATTTGTTCACAGTGTATACAAACATTAGAAAATTCAGGGAAATTTCAGATTTTGAATAAAAATTACGAATCGTCGAGCAGTTTTTAAAAGACGTTGGTTTTCCCAAAATTATAAAATCACATTTGTTTATTTTTATAAAAGACTGACTAATGCATAAATTATTTCGATCTTCAATAAAGAATATTGAAATATTTCTGGAAAAATGATTTAGCAGTCGATTCCATTTAACCATCGATTGCAACATCTCACCAATATTTTGCACTACTCGTAACCATGCCGTAAACTAGGAAGCTGAAATTACTGAAGATAGCAACACGTAAAAAGTCGAACTTACCTCCTTTTTTCCTTCACAATTGGTGGGATTGCGACTTTACCGCCACACATGGTGAGATGTCACTGTGGGTAATCCAATATATGTAAAAATTTGTATTTCTGATCACTCGAAAAATAAGCAATGTTCACGTGTCTTGCACTAAACAAAAAAGATTTGGTCAACAGCGAAGTTTAGAATTTAGTGTTGTGACGTCAGGAAAGTACACAGAGCTCTAGCGCCATCTGGGAGAGATGAAGCGAAATTCACTTAGAAGAAAATATTCCTATATTTTGCTATTTTAAAGCTTCATTCTTTGTCAGCACAGAATGATACTTTTAGCGATTTTGGAAATTTAAAAAATGGTCATATTCAGTCTCATGCTCCTTGATTTTTATTAATTTCTTTTAAGTGATTTTATTGGAAGCATTTAATTCACTTTACTTTCATTTCCACGTATTTTGAAGAACATGACAGCGAAATATTGGATTGGAAAGAAGTAATTGTTTACATATTTTATCAAAAAGAAATCTAAATAAAGTTTTATGAATTAGAAAAATATCAAACCAATTAAAATAATCTCTTTTTTTTCTACCAAGTATAAGATTTTCCTGAAAGTGTGATGAAATTCAAGAAATAATTTCAGTTTGTCCTCTTTAATTTGGTGGTGCCATCTATAAGAATTCTATAATACTAGATCATTTCCCGATTAAAATTAAAGATATCAGTTAACTATTAAAATATTTAATTTTGATCGGTAATCTTATTGGCTTTCGTTTTATTCTTTATTTATCCCCATGAATAGAGCAAACAAGAGTGTTCAATTAGTTCTATTTATTTTGTTGAAACGTTCAAGTATGTTTAGTTTCTGAAAGGTGAATTTAAACTTAAGTTAATTTAAGTTTTAACTCTCTTCGAATTATTTATTCTCTAATATAAAAAATAAGAACAAAAGAATCTGGTATTAATTTTATAACAGAATCAAGCGTAGTAAGTAAGTTAAATGGAATAAGAAAACTTATACTAAATATTTCTGCAACTTGAAATGTTTATATAAGCATATTTTTGTAAAATAAAATATCAAATAAATTTGATAATTTTAACTATATTAAAATTGATGACTAATATTTACAGTAAATCAGGATTTAATTTTTCCAGATATATTATAGTTAGGTAAACAAGGTCCTGAATAATATTTTTCTGTAATGTGTATTAATAAGTTCTTTTTTATGATTATATTTTCAAGATGAAATTTTGTTCGAGCTTAAGTCTCAGTTTTAAATAAAGTTAACAATCCGAGAGAAATAAAGGAGATATTATAATTGATATGGTTGCCAAAATACGTTTATATATATAGGAAATCTTGATGAACTAAGTATTAGTGCCAAGTTTTTTATGTAGAATAAAATATAAATGGTTACTATAAAATAAAAATTAGAATAGTTAAAATAGAATTGATTAAAATAAATAAATTGTTTAAAATAAGAATTGAGATTTGTAAAAATATTTACTTTCATTGTTCATTGTGTTTTTTTCTCCTTTTGAATACCTTTAATGTAACGAAGAACATCATTTGATAAATTTATTTAAAATATATATTTGCTTTTATAAGGACTTTCTTACAGTGTCACAATGTTCTAAAAGCAGTTATATCAGAAAAAAATTATTATATATTCCATTTGAATAATTTTAAGTATACTACAGAGCATTTAAAAATATTTTAGAGCAATTCCATGATTGGTTCGTAGTTGATATTATAATCAGATTCTGTATTAAATGAAAAAAATTCTTGTATGGTTTCTATAAGAAACAACAGTTTAATTAAAATAGACAATTCATTTATAACCAATTTAAAAAACCTTTATTATCTGATATTTAACTTTTGTTTTGATACTTGCTAAAGATAGTAACAAATATTGAAATCATTTTTAGAATCCATATTGTACATAACATTTAGTGAATGTGAACGACATAATAGGCGCTTACAGTAAAAATTGTAAAATATTCATGGATATAAATAAAATCCTTATTGTGTTCGTCCACCGAATTTTTGAACGGAGTTGAGTTGAAAATGACTGCATGAAGTAAAACGAAACTGATATCAGAATATAAGAGTCTGATTAACTTAAAATATAGGCTATATTTCATTTCAAGTATTGATATATTTTGTCATGTATTTAAAACTTAATAGACTCTAACTTGAACTCCTTGTAAACTTGCGTTTGGATCAAGGAATACATTTTTACTGCTTCCGATACTCTTCTTTTTACATTTTAAAAGAGTAATTTAAAAAAATAACAATATTTTTTTCAATTTTTCAAAAAGTATTGTCTAATCCAGTTGAAGTGCAAGAGCGTGTTTATATTTTTCCAATACGTCTCCCGTCAGAAAGGCATTCAAACATAGATAAAAGGCAATATTTAATAATTTCGTAATTTTAAAGGGAATTTTCAAATTTTTGATTCTTCATGTATTTGTTTTTTTACTGATTTACACCTATATTTCATTTCGTGCTGTGAAGTAATATTTTGAACAAATTTAAGTAAATATAAAATATTATATTTTTACAATTTTTTTCCTCCAAAAACGTTTTTACTGGACGCAGCCAAAGCTGGGGAACTGATTACCCTGATGTTGAATTTATTTTATTTTATTTCCAACACAGGGATATATAATTTGTTCTTTAGGGCTTCAAAGATACAGCTGTTTTTGCATGAGATCATCATAATTATTGAATAATTTGTACTCTTGTGTTTAATTTATTATAACTTGTGGGGTCGAACCTCATACTGGATGTTGTAGTGGGTAAAGCATCCATTTAAATTAGTGTGTTGTTGTTCAATTAGCCCTTGTAAATTGAGGAAATAAATTAATATTATAAATCTTCCTCAATAATTAATTTAATATAGAATTATGTTATGTTTTTCTTTTCTAAGATTTCTAAGCAGATTCTTAAATTCTTCGAAATTCTAAATTTTTCGAAAGTTCTGAAGTAATTTTCAACCATTGATGTAACATTCACGTAAGAAAAGACTCTAAAAAAAAAAAAAAAAAAGAATTTGTTTTCTTCAAATTACTGTTTTTTGAAATCATTATGCGAAAATGCATTGATTTATATCATATTTAAATGAGAGATTTTAAAGTCAATTTGTAAGTAAATGCTGTTTTTTTCTTTTTTAACGATAATTATTGTTTTGTTAACAAAATAGAACAAAACTTCGAAACTCTATTTAAGAAATACAAATATTAATATAAAGTTTATATTAATCATGAGCTATCCTATTTCTAAAATAGGGTTAATGTAACTTTCGCTGCATTTTATAATTCTACATTGTAGCAAATTTTTACTTATAATAATTTTTTACTTTCAAAATTTCAAAAATAAGATTTTTATTTTATAAAAAATTGCTATCAAACACTTTTATTTAGCTTGATTTAAAATTTTGATTCGAATATATAGAGATGAATGCTGCAATTTTGTATAGTGTGATAAATTTAAAAGAGTATTCATCGAATTTTTTTTTATTAACTTTCAATCTCATTCATGTGGCAACAATTCTACTATTCTAACAGGGAAATGCAATGATTTCAGCCTTTTCTAAATGTGGCCGACAGTCTACAATATCCTGTTGAATTGTTGTAACCGTGAGGTAAAACAAATGAAGACACTCACAAATATTGAAAATTTTTTCACCGCCATTTTAAATGCAAATATGAAAGCGTCAAACCATGTGTTTTTTGGCATATTTTGCAATATTGTTGGTTTTATTATAAAACTTCTTTAATTATGATTTAATTTAATTTCTCCATTTTTGCAGAGCTTTAGTGGAAAACCCTTTCTTTGAGATAACTCCACATACAAAAATAGTCTAATGGTGGACGAACTGGAGACCTTGGTGGCTATGAATCTATTGAAATGAAGCATTCATCAAATAACTTCCTCAACAATTCTGTTAGGTTTAGTAAGAATTGACTACGTCATGCAGAAACTAGCAGTAATGGTACTGCATCGACAGTGAAACAAGAAAAGTTTGAGTCACGTCCAGATACGCTTTGTAATTGATGATTGTGGTTAAAAAAATGGTCCTATTACTGTTTCCATTGATAATCTTAAGGAAAAAATGTTCAAAAATAATAAAAACATTAAAAAAGCAAACGATTTATTCAAATTATTTGAGCGCAGTCAGATAAAAAAAATTCAAATTTTCCCACGAATTCGTTTAAAAAACTATAATAGTTTTCACATTTAGAAAATGAAAATAATGAAAATAGAGCACCATAAACCCGTCCAGCAAATATTGACGTAATAAATTGCTGACGTTGAAAGTTTTGCATTACTTAAATATAGATGTGGATAACTTAAAAATAAACGGGGCCTATTTTAAACTGATCACCCAATATATCTGTACACTCGCTTGTCGGGGTTGATTTTTTTTATTGGATTTTCTCCCTTGCGACATGCGAATGAGGCGCGTGATCTGTGAAATGTTCAGCGAAACCATAAAATTCCTCGCTACTGTTATTTTGTCTTTTAAACGGAGTCAAACATATTATCCAAATATAGATTTTTTGTCTGTCTGTCACATGTATTGAAGATTATTTAATTCTCAAAAATTTTTATACATTAGTTAAATTGAAATTTATGAATCCTACTAATTCATTTTCTTAAATATTCACCGTTTTTAACATGTGTCGCATTTGTTTTCCTATTGCGAACATTTTTTAAAAAGTTTATTAAAATACTGATGGATGCTTATTTTAACACAAATAAGAATCTACTTTTTAAAGTTATTGCGTCTATTTTTTATTCACCCTTATTTTATTTCCCTCATTTGAAATTGCACTTATAATTAGTTGAAACCATGTCTATCGCACCATAATTTTTTCTAATTAATATACAATAATATAAATAGCTTGAACTGGAGAAGCTGAAAGTCTATTTTAAATGCTCCTTTGTTTTTGCAATTTCTAAGGCTCAAATATTTGCTTGTTTACCTAGCGCGATTACTTAAAAGGAGAAGAATCAGAAACAAACACGGATATAATTATTTTCTCGAGATAAGGAGGTCACCGGTTCGTTTTGTTTAAATATTGACTCGCGAAAATTCGCTTTTCATGAGTGCAATCTGCAATATATTGTCTACAGTTTTAAAGCCTTAAATCTTATTTAAATAGTAGATTTGCAATCTGTTCAGTTGATAAATAAGATGATTAATTTTATAAAATGTTCGATTTTGAACATTAATTTATGTATTCTTTGAATTCTGAAATACTGAAACTACTGTTTAATATTGCATGAATCATTCTCATACTTCATTTTCCTCCCTTAATGCTTAAACACTGGTGAAATAAGTGTCCCAAATATTTACTAACAATCTCTGAAGCAGTTTTAACAGAAAATATCAGTTTTAAAATCAGATTCAAATTTAGCAACAAGATTGCGATTAATTCAGATGCACTGTATTCAAGCTATTTCTTACAGCTTTCGGGTGGGAGGTCTGGAGAGTATATAGCATATATCATCTCCATATAGTTTACTTTAAGAATTAATATTATATATCCCCTCATCGCGACCTATGCTTTTCTTTTCTTTCTTTTTTTTTTTTTTTTTTTTTTCGTCATCAAGCGATTTTACCGCTGTTGCCACTTAAAAAAAACCGTACATATGACACAAAAATATCGGAAAACACGAAAAGAATCCAAAAAAGCAACAAAAATTCAAATTTGCAACATCAAATTGAAAACCCAAAACGCTATCCTAAAACAAAGGACGGCAGATTTAGCGAGAAATCTTTTGTGGGTGGGGGTATATATCATATTTATACCTTACTTTATAATACCCAACAATATTTTGGTAAAATTGTGATCTGAAAGTATGGAATTCCATGGTATCTTCGTACACCTATACGGCTCGAATCAAGTTTCTATGGTATGTAGCATGGATTATCTTCATATGTTCTTCTATGCAAAGGTTATGACGATAAAAATACAATTTTAAAATCGTAAAATATGTGCCGCTACAAAAAAAGGTTGAGAATCACTATCTAAGTATTTCCTGTAGAATTCAGAACAAATTTCCGAGGATCATAAAGTGGGTCATTTATCCATAGATTTTTTTCTATAATATCCCTTTCTCGAAATTATTTCCCTCAATTTAAATATTATACTTCCTTTGGAAGTCAGGTTTGTGTTCTGGAGTATTTGATATAGATTATCCACGTATAGTTAGTTTGTTCCAGAAAATCCAGACTTTCTCGGTAAGACTGCAATTAATTCTAAAATTATGATGCCATAATGTCCGATGGCATTCGTATTTAGTTTCCAGAGTATGTGACATTGGCATATCTGTTTGGTTTGTTCTTTAACAATTAGGATTTTTTTCTCAAGAGACTCAGAGACTGACGTTTTATAACTTCCTTTCAATGGAATTTGGATCTGAGCAGTTCGTCATGCTGCGCAAGATTGGTTCATCAGATCTGCTGAACAAAACATGCACAGTAAATACTTGACTGCCACCGATAAAAAAAAGTCAATATAAAAAAATGTATGATACTTCGTGATGCTTTTTTATCACCAACAATATTCTGGTATTCAAAGGAAGTCATCCTGTCTTGCCAGAATGTTACTCATGACGATATAGAGGAGAGCTCCGGTCTTTTCCTATCCTAGGATATCGAGAAACAGGCTACAAACCAGCAAATAAAAGCATGCGTATCAATAGGCATTGCATAGAAATAACATTTCAGATGGTTGTACGAGAGGTCAAACATGGCTTGTTTCAGTTATCTTCCCATGCTTCTCCAACGCAAGAAAATGATAAAACTTTCCCAATACCCTTTGAGATGGGGCCAACTTTGACAAATGGATATCTTAGAAAAATAAGGCTTTTCCACTTAGTAATATTATTGAATTCATCCTCGAGATTATAGTTTGTGAGTTAAAGCTACTGCTTACTTCTAGAGGAATGATAAGATTATATTTTGTTTTAAGAAAATCTTTTTTTTATCTGGCGTAAACAAACTTACATATTTTCACGATACTTAGCAAAAACATGTTACATTACTATTTTTATTAAAAATTATTATCTGATGAAAGAAAGCTCCAGCGTACATTTCTACAGAACTTTGATACAGAAATTATAAATTGTTGTTGGTAACGAGTTGTAACGAAATATTTCCATCAAAAAATTCCTTAATAAAATTATAAAAATATGAAAGCAGCACCTTTAATGTGGGTTGTGGGTATAACCCCTCCACTCATATTTATAATATTTCAACCAATATTTTGGAAAAATTTTTAAATCCTATGGCCTAAGAACTTGGTAGCCGGGAGTCCAAAAACAGATCTACTTCATTACGGACGTCGGATATGGAATCCAAGATAGCACCAACAAGATGCAACTGCATGTGTGAATAAACTTAAGAATTCCGAAGCATTGGTATTGGAGGTAATAGGGTCTGAGGCAAATGCTCCTATTTGAGTCTGCTCGGTGTCCAGCAGGAGAATGCAGACGCATTGGTATTCCATTATCTTTATGGATGAGAATCTTCTTACGCTAGAACTCAGACATTTGGATTTGACAGCATTGTCAACACATACTAGAATTTCGCTGTAACCTTACCGTCGAAGACTTCACTTTTTCGCCCATAAACTCTTAGTGGAAACCGGGACATTCCCACCGGATAAAAGCATTTTTTTTTTTTTTGTTAGTCAAACTGCGCATTGCTATGTTACCGATAGGTTCGCTGAACACAGACCAAGACTCTTTTCATTTGGTTTTTTTTTTTTTTTTTTTTTTTTTTTTTTTGTTGAAGTAAATTTACTTTTTATCATTAATGACGATCTGGCCTCTTTTGTCCTTGCTTGATATTCAAGCAGATTAGAGCATGCCTGAACACGTTTGTCTTCATCTGCTGAGACAGCTTGCGAGGCACCTAGCTACTGAACTTGAATGTCAAGTTTATGTCATGCACAGCGCGACTGAAAGATATAGCATTAACATCTATCTTCTTGTCAAGATTTCTAGGGATTGAATGCAGGTTTTCTTTCACAAATTATCGCGGGATAAAATTGTTAATATGAGTGGGCCAGCCAGAACGCTCTGCTTATTGAATGCCTTTCTCCTTTAAAAAATTGTTTTTGAACTTTCGGTACCAAACCCCTCTTCACAGTGCCATATGATACAGCAGTATAACTTGAAGCAGTACACATGATTCGGTGGCATCCTACAGCTAGCTTTTTGCAACAAAACTGAAAGTAAATGATGATTACAATTTGGCAGCGTGAAAATTTCATTTAAGACACCCAGTACCTTATGATAACAATATTTTTTTACAAAATTCTCTATACAGTGTTCTAAATTAAGTATCTTTTAAACACCAAAATCGTTTGACAAATATAAACAAATACGCCAACCTAAACTGTTTAAGCAGACGATATTAGTTGTGGCTGAAAAACTTTTGTCCCAACTCGATACTTACATACATGTGTCGGGTAGTGGCAAAAGTTTATATACATTACAAATAAATGATGTTACATTACAAATAAATGATGTTACATTACAAATAAATGATGTTACATTACAAATAAATGATGTTACATTACAAATAAATGATGTTACATTACAAATAAATAATGTTTTGAAAGTATTTCGTTTTAAAATCTCCGTATAATAAAACCATTTTACATGATGAAACCAAAATTATGCTTTGACCGAACTTGGCAATAATAATAATAATATTTTTTAAAAAAAAATCAAACGTACAAAACTTTCTGCAGTTATTTGCAAAACTAAATTAGTAAAAGTGAAAAAAATTGATCTTACAAAAATAAATGATGTGTTTACACATCCTTCGCAAGTGTGAACAAATAAAATGTGCGGTATTACATTTTATGTTAATACATTATGTTAAATTATTACAATTCTATAATATATTAAATTTTAATACTTTGCATTATACACACACACATACATACATACACACACACATACATACACTTTGCATATATATATATAATTTATTTATTTATCTAAGAACCACATAGCTTTTATAACTTATTTTAATTATTAATATAAATGAATCAAAGTAATTTTCCATCAACAATATAAATTTACAAAAATTAATTTTTACTACAAATTTATTTTCTTAAATTTATAAATCAAAAATATTATTGTGGTTCCTAAATATCTATAACAAAAATATTGTTTCCTTTGAAGTTCCTGTAGATACGATAAGTGTTTTTCAGTAATAACAAAATTATCGTTTCCTTAAAAATTCGTTTGGTATTTTAACCTTTCTAAAGAAGAATTTTACATTAATATTGTATCCATTATGTGTGTTTTCTTAAATATTTGTTTGGTACTTTAATGTTATTGATGAATAATTTCATATTATTAACGCAATGACTAAAAAATAGTCTGACATTTTAACATCACTAGTGAAAAGATTTATATTCGCAATGCAACTGTTTCATTAAAATTTCGTTTGGTATTTTAATGTCACTCATGAAAAATGTGATGTTAATAACAAACGTTGTTTTGTTAAAAATTCATTTGATATTTTAACGTTATTAAATGTGAGTTTGTATTAACAACATTTGTTATTTTCTTAAAAATTGGTTTGGCATTTTAACGTCATTAATTATTCGTAAAACTTATAAATTATAACTAATAAAGTTAACTTTATGAAGTATAACAAGATAAAAACGAAAGATGAAAAACCTATAAAAGCAATTAAAATTAAAATGGAATAAAAAAAAATTACAGTAAACGTCATTTACCTCATTGTAAAAATGTCGTCTTCAAATCTGATAGTGCCAAATTCTTCTTTCTTAGCTTTTTTTCGCGAATCTATTCTGTAACCTTTCCAAAAGCTGATTTTCTCAGAAGTCCAAACTTTGTGTTCTCCTCAATGGTTATACTTAATCTAATCTACGCAAAAGAAAACTGCATCAAACTAAAAGCGCATAAGACACACATTATTACATAAAGTTTTTACATTACTTAAGTCTGCATTTGCTATCCAGTATTTTAACGTGTACGTAGATAGGTGCATTTTTAAAACACCTTATTTTCGAATATAGGATCAGAATCAGTATTTATTTTATTTGAAGGTGCAAATAAATATAAATAGAAAAAATAACAGATAAAATATGGTAAAAGAATTAACAAAATACACTAGCAGAATATCTTACCTAATAGAATGCCATTGATGCAGTATCAATAAATTTAGAGCATTTATAATTTTAATATGTAAATTATACTACGATTCAAAAGGCACTTATTTAAATTTAACATTTTTATCCCTCCAAGCTAAAGATTTCCAATGACACTTCAGGAAACTATGGGAATTCAGCCAAAACGTTTGCTTTTCCACATGTTGCACTTTTATCTACCCCTAAGCAATTCCAGATAGTGTGGAATTCTTGTTTATCAGTTTAATTGTCCTTTTCCTATTGGTCTCTTCAGCGATTATAAAAAACGATTTTAAAATTGTCAAAACGATTTCATTGGATTCTGTAATTCCATAAATTTAAATATTTAATTTTTGTTCAATTTTTTTTAAACTCGATTACAACCAATGTAAATTAAATTTATCTTGCATTCGTTTATTTTTTATTTAGTTATTATTTTTTAAATATTACTGATCAATATATTCCATATTTATTCTGATAATAATTTTAAATGCTTTTGAGGGAGCTTAAAAGAAGATTTATGATATGATTGAGAAATAACCAACGAAAAGGCTTAAAACCTTGCTGAAAGTCAAGGCTTAGAGACATTTCATTGGCTGTCATTTGTTACATTTATATAAGAGCTTCCTTATTTTTATTTACATATAAAACTTTTTGTTTCATTTTAATTCATTTAATAAGTTTCAATTTTTTTTTTAACATTTAAAGGCAGATTTACATTTATACGATTCATTTAAAAATAGCCGATAAAATATCTCAAAATATGAAAATGACAGTTTGACTTTCAAGATTTTATCGTTTGTTATTATCTGTCATTTGATTGCACTTGATTCGTAATTGTTATTTCTTATACCCCTCTTTCAAATTTTATCAACTATAAATACATACAGAAACTCAAGCACCCAGAAAAAGGATTTTAAAAAATCCCATTAAAACAATATTTAAATTAAAAAACTTGATCCATGTAATTCTAAACCATTCATATTTTGCCACAGCTTAGAAAACAGCATCAATAAAATAATAAAATTATTTAAAAATGCTCATCAAGATAATGTTTAAATTAACGTATTTGATGAGTGTCATTCTAAAGCATTCAGATTTTCCCACAGCTAAAGAAACAGCGCCAGTGTTCCCATGCCGAAACAAGATTATCAACTAAATTACTATTTTATTGAGAGCAGATTAAATGATGATTAGCATTTAATCTGCTCTCAATAAAATAGCAGTAGCTGTCATAATCAACAGGTCATATATTTTTCTAAAAATTCACAATACACACCGCTGATTTAGAATAAAGTAATCCTTTTTCTCACCACACACACAACTTTAAAAGGGATACACAACTAAACATAATTACTTACATAATTGGTGCTTGTCATTGACACAAATTGGGTTGACAGACCTTCAAACTATGTAAATTGTATTTGTTGATTAATACAAATTGTATTTGATATTAACAATTGATTAATCTGCTCAACTCATTGATCTTATATTTTTGTGTCGATCGTAACTCTTTGTGGGGGGGGGGGAGGCATCAAACAAATTTAATCTTCATATAAATCAACAAAATCAGTTGTTCTGTAATGCAATAGGCTTTTTCTCATTTTCAGTAATGATACTTCAACTCGAAGCTACTTTCCCTACACTTATTTGTGGATAATACTTTTCTTTTAGCCAAAAATAATTCATTTAACTAAATTATTTAAAACTCGTCTACAAAATCTTAAACTATGATTGAAAGAGTGGAAAATTTTAATGAATCAGGTAAAAGAGTATCTATTTCATTAACTAGAAAATTATATCCTAATGATCAGCATAACCCTCAATAATACCTCCAACACCTAGCCCATCACCTGCAAAAAGTTTGGAAAAACTTTTGATCGAAAACTTATTTGAAATATTAATCTCAAAAAAATTACTAATAAATCATTTCCACGAGAACTGTATTTCGGTAGATCTGAATCACTTGGATGAGATAATCAGTTGATTGGTCACAAATTTTGTTGGTGAAAGTAATTTTTACCTAATAATCTGAGTTTATAGATTTATAATTTATTTTTAAAGAATAGAGAGAGGATTGCCTATTGAGCAGAGAATCTATTACAGCCGTCTTTGCGATAAATTCTCAGTTCGATTTAAAGGCAATATTACCACCATGAAAAAAGGTTGATATTGTTACAAATTTATAAATAATTATTGTATATGTCTTAAAATATCTTAGACAGATCGGAAATGCTCACATTTTGGGCAAAAATTGCGGTATTTAGACGTGTTTTACATTAAAAGCGAGTTTCTAATGATTTAGTGACTTGGCGAGAAAACTTGGCGACATTTTTGGCGACTTGGCGAGAAATAGATACTTCTGGAAACATCCATTACCTAAGCTCTAGGACCAATATTTAGCGAGATAGCCTAGAAGTTTCCAGAACCTTGGCGAAATTAGTAGATTTCTCCGCCAAGTCAGGTATAAATACCGCAGCCCGACATAGTTAGGCAGGTTTTGTAAAGACAGTCAGTTTTGTGAAGACGATTAGACGTGACTGCTAGTTTAGAGAAGCTGTTCTCTGCCTGAGGTATTTGAGACCTGTGATTGGAAGCTGTTACTTATCGTATCTGACGAATTGTATCTGTATAATTGTGATTATTACAGCTGGTATTTCTAGTGGAATTTTTACGAATAAAAGTCTTGTGTTAATCGAGTGGTTGCTTTCTTCAACTCTCAATCCACACGAATCCCGAAGCTTGGTACAATGGATATAATCTGATATTCTCAATCTATTTCAGCATCGTTTACTACAAGTTTTCTTGGATAGTGACGGAGATTATCATTCGTAAACAGAATAGAACAGGTCTTATTCAGATTGAGTGCGTTGAGCCATCTATTAAGCCAATTTTAAAGTTCATTTAAATACCTTTCAAGTTCATTGCGTAGATATTTACTATTGTTGGATTGGGCCAAGATAGCCATGTTATCGACAAAAAAACAAACAGACTAGGACTTCATCATATTTGGGTATTTCGCTGACATATATTGAATAAAGTGGTGAACCGAAGAGATATACTTGGGTAATACCTGTATTAATATGCCTTGACCTAGAAGTATCATCCTGAATTCGGACAATAAATTGTCTGTCATTTATGCAGTGGGATATTACATTAACTAGATATTTGGGGAATTTAGTTTGGTGAGTTCAAATATTTGGACTTTCGGCCAAATTTTGTCAGAAATAGTTTGACAACGAAGAGAATCAAAACCGTTTCGTGCTTCCAGTGTTGAAGTCCTCAGTAACAGCATGGGTAAATAAATAGTTAACATGAAAACCAAACTGTTCATCAGGAAAAATTTTTCAGTCAGTCAGGCTGAACCTGTTCTGCCATTCTTCTTGCTATTCTCAAATGCAGGCCAAGAGAACAAATGCGGCAAATATTTCTTCTCCCTGCTCGAAAGAGGATTTTTAAGCTTATTCTTCTTGACATTAATTAAATTCTTCTCTAAATTTAAAACTTTTAGATACATACTTTTCAATATCAATACTTATCAAAAGCTAATTTCTGATATAAAAAGATTTAATTAATATTTAACCTTAAAGTTGTGCTAGTTTTAAATGATACTTTCTTAATTTCTCCCTTAAAAGCACTTTCAATAAATGATATGCCAGCTCATTTTCAACAGTAGTATTATTCATTCTTTCAACAGATTTTTTTTTATATAAATCAGTGTTACACTCATTATTCAGCTACGCATGCCAAGTTTTGGAGATGCAGCTTAAGGAAGTATCAGTCTTTTCAAGAAGCAGGACACAATACAAAACAAAACCACTCAGATTTATATCTAACGCAGCAGGATACTTCCGAAATAAAATTATCACCCGTTACTTATGCATCACTGATAAGCCATAGCATTTTTCCAGATATCAAAAACCAAGAAATAGCTGACACATTTATCAACAATGTATTCAACAGGTAGCAGGAATAAAACAAAAACAGTACTAGGACAAAACATCATACCTGGAGGAAACAACATAAACAAACAAGGGAAGATTAGTGAGATATACATCATATTATAAAACCACTTTCATTTAATCTAATTTTCACTATTTCTTCTTCATTTAATATGAATCAGAAATAAAGTAAATCATGAGACTAATAAATAAATTTTGATATTTCAGACTTATGAATCTTTTTCCCTAGTTTGTTAGCACCCTTTATTCTACTGGAGACTGACCATTAGCTCTGGTGCTGTAAAAAATCACATCACCATCTCTTTAACAATTGCGAAATAAGGTAGAGGGTCACAATCAGTCAGTTGTAATTATTAGTTGAAAAAAAATATTTAAGGGAAAACATCATCGATAAAATGAAAATAAAAAATATATGTATAACCAATGCATTTTCTATAATGTGGAAACTAACCACTGCAACTTTTTGAGCTGGAGATTCGGACTCCTGGCATCACAGCTCAGTCACGGCTTTGTTGAGGGCGATATTTATATCTCCTCGGTATGGGCCACGGATGTTTCCAGAACACTCTTGTAAAAAGCCTATGGTAACTCAGTTTTTGTTGCTCCTATCAACTTGAAATTTCGAAATTGTTCACTTGTGTTTTGTCACGTAAAATGTCACCAAGTCGCCAAAATACCACCAAACGTCGCCAAGCTGTTTTAGATTTTACAGATTTCCATCTCAGTTATTTTACTAATCTCCGGAGTAATTGAATAGACAATAATTTCAGAAATTAAATGATAATGACATACTAAAACAAGAAATTAAGTAGAAATATAAGACATTCATACAAATATTTACTCTATTTAAATTTTTCCTAAGCATAATGAAGATGGTTTTTATAATTGATAGCATTAATGGCTAAACGGAGTCAAAATATTTTATCGCCCTTTATCAAAAGACTGCTACTAGTACGTTCTTTATCGTTTGGAGGATATAAAAAAGGTAGACGATTTTTTCACACACAAATATAACCAAAATAAGATATTTTATCTGTAAAAGCAAATTTCCAGCAATTGCAAAGAACGTCTTGCAATTGCTGGAAATTTGCTTTCACAGATTTTCTTGTAATGAATTTCAATATCCTCATAAACAGAAAAATAATTGTAAGTTACATTCTTTTAATAAATTATATTCTGATATATTAAATCGAAGGATCGACCATGAAGCAAGATTAAAGTGACTTGCGTTTTTGAGTATAGAGTTAGTATAGGAACGCTTATTAAGTAATTAATCAATTTGTTTATATGAAAGGAAAATGGATGCAGAATAATTAATATTATCAGATTATTTTTGTTGTGAATAATTACATCTATAGTACTTAAATGCTTTCATTGCTCACAAATGTATATTTTTTTAAATAATTAAATATTAGTATGTGAGGCCATAATGGCCTGTTTTCTTAGGACATTCGTTATCATTACGAAATAGTGAGCTCAAATCCATG
Source organism: Latrodectus elegans (assembly GCA_030067965.1). Lineage (NCBI taxonomy): Eukaryota > Metazoa > Arthropoda > Arachnida > Araneae > Theridiidae > Latrodectus > Latrodectus elegans. Next base: position 5,283,733 of record CM057819.1, on the reverse strand, counting down.
CCTAATTACAACGCCTTGCTCGCCAATGGTGGCTGGATTTTGTTAAATGTGTCGTGGTCGATCCATGTGAAACGATACATCTGGGAATAGCAGACCTTGTCTAGGGGTCTTCTGCTTGGTCCCTGCTTCTATATTACGAAAACCCTCTTTGGGGACTATGATGGAACACCCAGTGGGCGCTCCACTATAAAAGGTATCATTACTTTATCTCTTCGGCAGACTGATGACGGAGCGACGCTAACTTCCAAGCAGTAAGTCTCGGGTTCGAATCCTGGTTCGAGAATGGATGTTCCTTTCTTTTTCTGTGTATGTTTCTCTATCCCTTCACTTCCAGGGTAGAAGACATGATGCAACATACGTTATAGATAGTCTGATTTTAACAATCATTATTTCCATTTGTCCTTGCCAAGCAATTTGTATAAAAGGTGGTCAAGCAAGAAGTCTATTTAATAATCTGAACTATACAGCAACAAAGATGGCACACTAGCTGTGTACCCAACTGAATAATTTGTTATTAACTTTGCCATTGTAACGCTGAATAGATGAATCCTAAAATCAATTGGCATTTGAGATGAATAAATAAATAAAATAAAAAAAAAACTTTCGTTTTTCGTTGTTTAGAAAGGAGGAAATCCTGGTTGCCGAACATTATAAGTCATATTAATATGTAAAATATCATTTTAACTAATTCTAAACTACCATAAGAGTGGAATTATTTCACCGAAACATTTCTCTGACATAATTTTAATATCTTAACTAGATTTTTTTTATCTCAAATTCTTTTATAAAAGTATACCTTAGTATTTCTGAATATGTATCTATATTTTACATCCATGTCCATAAATTAAGGATAATTCAGAATCACACAGAAACTAAACTCTAAAATAAAAATTTTCCCTATAGAATTATCACACATATCTTGAAGAATAGCATGCAAATTACAAGAAACGACTAGAGGGCGCTGATAGTACGTCGCAATGACGATACTGTAAGAGAGGCGTGAATAAGGAATGGTTGAAAAGAAGTAAAATTGTTCACAAGCGCTTTAAAAGCCTTTCAATGCAATAACCGCATAGTTATGGCACAAAGGAAGCATTTGGATGATGTTTTACGTGGTAGAATCATCGGCCGTCTGGAATGTGGACGTACCCATCTGGAAGTATCCGAAGAACTTGGAGTGTCACCTCTAGGCTTTGGCAACGGTTCCAAGATGTTGGTAATATGAGTAGACGTTACAGCACAGGTCGTCCCCGAGTTACTTCGCCGAATGAGGACCGGCATTTGGCAGTTACTGCCAAAAGAAATAGAAGGAGTGCAGCATCAGACCTGTCTCATCAGCTCTTTTTAGCTACCAGTACGACAGTTTCAAGGTAGACCGTGTACAGACGCTTAGGCACATTGGTCTATATGCTGGTAGGCCTGTCAGATGTGTTCCACTTATCGCAACTTAGCCTGGAGTAGAGAGCATACATTGTGGACACCGCAACAGTTGTCTTGTGTGATGCTTTTCGACGAGTCCAGGTTTAGCTTACAGTCTGATTCTCCCCAAACTTTCATATGCAAAGGACCAAATACCCGTTACCCTCAAGAGAACATCATTGAACGACACCGTTACGGTAGTGCAAGATTTCTCGTTTGGGGAAGAATTATTCTTGGTTCCAGACCTAACTGCATGTTCAGAATGAAACCATGACAAGCCATATCTATCGGTATGTCATTCTAGAACAACATGTACTTTTGTGTCGGGCGCCATGGGTGCATAATTTCTGTTTATGGATGACAATGCCCGTCCCCACCATGCAAACATTGCAGACGAATGCCTTCAATCGAAGGATATCACCCGTATGGACTGACCAGCATACTCACTGGACTTGAATCCAATGGAGCATGTGTGGGACATGTTTGGCCGATGAAGTGCAGCCATTCAACCCTCTCCCACATGTCTACTGGAACTTCGGAGAACATTGCTTGATGAGTGTAATATTCCTGAAGATCAGATCGATAATTTAATATTTGCTCCAGGAAGTAAAAATCGCAATTTTTATTAATGATGTCTAACATATAGCATCTCTTTAATTTTTGTTTAATAAAAAGACTTTACAAATGAGTCACATTTGTTTTGCTTCTGTCTCTTTCTTTACTTGAATTTGCATTATCCTTATCCTGGACACGAGTGTAGATTATTTTAAATTGCATACCTTTTTCTGTACTGTTATTTGCATCATATCCTTATTACTAGTTTATTCTGTATATTGCAGATGACTCATTGTTTTGGGTGGTGCCAGTTGTGCTCTCCACGCCAATGAGATTAGGGTTGATAACAAACTATTTTGTGTACCGGCAACGCATACTCGAAAGATCCAGGAGTGAAATGCAATAGCAAACAAAATCATGACATTGGTTGCAGAAAGAGGGTGGAGATAGATGCATAACGGAATAGTTCAGGAGTCTCTCGACCGCCAGTACCCCCAAGTCGAGAAACTGATACCAGAGTATTCTCCGCAGAGGTGGGATTCGTCTGTAATAACTAAGTCGTTGTATTCCGTTGTCCATTGGTTTCTGAAATTTTTGTTTTCATTTTTGGAACACTTCATGTGTCTGAAACATGCTTTTGTATGATGATACTTCCTTTCAGTGCTATTTTTATAACTATTAATTGTAATTTTAAACTGAAAAAAAAATTTTATATTGATATTCATATTTTTATATTTTTAGGATATATATATATATATATATATATATATATATATATATATATATATATATATATATATATATATATATATATATAAGTATATATAATTATTATTATTAGGAGAAAGGATATGAATTATTAAATTTAAACTAAATTGAAATAATAGAATAAGGTTTTTAAATTTAATACGATCCTACATTTACGAGTCCTCCCTCATTTTGACCCAGACCCTGAAACCGGTTACCCTAAAAACTCAAGTATCAACCCATTATGAAGATCTTTTTTTTGTATTTTGAGCAACAAAGCGATGCTCTCTGTGGAAGATCATTCTAAGCGAAATACAGCAACAGGCTTCTAACCAAGGCGAGGTACACATCTGTGTTAATCATGAACAGTTTAACTGTTTGTTCTCAATAAAATATTTCACAAAACACTCTTTACCTCGTAGTGCCTTTCACTCAACTGCAGACAGAGTTTTTCCTACATTTTATAAATTATTGAATTCAAAAATAATATATATTATACTAGGCATAGTACAAATTTTATTTAGTTAATTTTTAACTATGCATAGTTAAAAATGAAGTAAATACCACACAATCTCATTTAAAAAGTTAGCAACAATGAAATATAAAGCAATTCGAAAAGGACAAATCAAATAATTTTAAATATCGAAAAAAAAAAGTTTTCTGAAATAAAAATACGAATCATCATTAAAAATACCATGTATTCAAGAAAAGAAGTGGAAACGAGGATTGAAATTAAAAAGAGAAAAATAAAGTATTGAGGTAAAGAATGCAATTAAAATTTATATCAAAGATGTGTTTCCAATTCTTTTACCGCAAAATTTTAAAGAATTAATAATACACAAATTAAAAAATTAAATGTTCTCAACAAAATCAACGTTCTTGTTAAAACTTATACATACATACATACATACATACATACATACATACATACATACATACATACATATATATATATATATATTATATATATATATATATATATATATATATATATACAGTGTCTCACAAAAGTGATGGGGCACTTGTGCTTTAGAAAAGAAAACTGTAATAAAATTAATTAAAAATACATGTACAAATTTTTTGTGGGTGTGTTTCATACTTAAATTTAGTAACAATTATTACATAACATACATTTTGTCAAAATATTAAGATACTAATTAAATAAAAATAAATTTGCTTAGAACGGAGCAAAAATTAGCTGACATAAGTGATGGGACACCATTAGATATACAACAAAAATAGTCTGAAATAAGCAATAAAAATATTTTTGGGTGTTTTATTTTTACTCAAAAGCAATTGGCAATAACTTATAAAATCGTCTCCAAATTGTTTTGGAATTTTTGTGTTTTTTAGCTGTGTACGGCCATGAATGCTAAACGAAAAGAAACTGCTCCTGAAATTGGAAAATTAGTTATTAATTTGTATATTGAAAGTGGAAAATCTATTAGAGAAACTTTTGAAACAGTTAACTTGAGTCATTCAACAGTTTTCAATATCATTATACGATACAAAAAAAATCATATGATTCAGAATAAAAGAAGACATGGCCGATCATCAAAGCTATCCAATGGAATAAAAAGAACTGTCGTTCGAATTATTAAAAAAATCTAATTATGAGTGTTCCTAAAGTTTCTGCTGATTTACAAGCATTATATGGTGTAATTGCTAATCCTGAGACTATTACAAGAGCAATTCTATCCGTTGGATGTCATGGTAGAGTAGCCAGGAAAAGTTTTTTCGTAAGTGAAAAGAATAGCAAAGTCAGTCTGACTTTCGCAAAATCTAACATATATAAAAATTCTGATTACTGGAATCAAGATATACGAGGGTCACTCTGAAATTTTTGAAATACAAATAGGTTATTAAAGTTATACTTACAAAATTTTAGGTGTGTTCAAAGTATAGTCTCCTCCAACATCAATGCACTTTTGTAGACGAATTTTCCACAGATTAAATGCCTCAACCCATTCATTTCTAGGAATAGATGAAAAAAATGCATTTAAAGCCTCATCAATCTCTTCTTCTGAAAGAAAACGACGTCCACGTAAGTGCTTTTTAGATTAAAGAATAACCAAAATTCGCACATAGCTAGATCAGGTGAATACGGCGGATGTTCGTTCACTTTAATTTGTTTTTGAATAAGAAACTCAATTGTTAATCCGGCTGTATGTGAAAATGCATTGTCATTGTGAAGCATTAGTCCCCTAATGTTCAGTTCTTGTAGAATTTCTGGAAGACATTTAGTGGTATACCAGTTTGCTGTTACTATCTTCTGTCCTTCCAACTTGATGGCTTTGACCAATCCCATACTTCTAAAGAAAATGGCATACATCACCTTTTTCAGTACGCGTTGTTTTTTCACCATTGTCGGCGTGGGATCATCTTCAAAGACCCATACTTTGCTTTCTCGACGTGTTGGGACGTCAAAAAACGGTATGTACGTTTCATCACCTGTCACAATTTTAAAAATGATCCGGTAGCCACCATCATTTAGCAATTTAAGAGTTTCTTTACTGATTCCGACACGCTCCTCTTTTCGGTGCTCAGTTATATTATGGGGAACCCAACAGCAAACTACTTTTTTCATATGTAATTCTTCATGAGAATAATTTTGTGTATGGTTACGGATCCAATGTTATAAGTTCCTTCTGTATCATTTGATAGGTACAGTGACTATCATCCATTAGCATTTTTCGTATGGCAGACACATAATTCGAGATTCCTGCCGACCGCGGCCTTCTTGTGTGTTCTTCATTCTGAAGAAAATTGCGACCTTTTCTAAATTCTCTAAACCATCTGAATACAGGAGCACGAGCTGCAGATTCATCACCAAATGCTAACTACAACCGTTGAACGCATTCATCTTGATTTCATCCTGCTTTAAAATCGTAGAAAATCATAGCGCGAAAATGTTCTCGCGTCAACTCTATTTTCTCGTCCATTTAAAATTTATTCTACGCTATATAAGTTGAAGTAAATCAGTAAAAAATCGTCTTCTGTGTTAAAAAACTTTGTATTTTAAAATTAAACCGTTATTTTTATTTTGTACATTCTCGTCTGCGCGTATCTCAAAAATTTCAGAGTAACCCTCGTATGTGCTGATGAGAGTAAATTTAATGTATTTGGTCATGACGGTGTAGAATCTTGGTGTGGAGAAAACCGAGAGAACAATTTCGTAAACACAAACTTTGGTGCCAACAGTGAAACATGATGGAGGAGGAGTTATTGTACAGTGGTGTATGTCGTCCGCTAGAGTAGGTTATCTTGTTTTTATTGACAGCAAAATGGATCAATACAAGTGTATTGACATTCTAAAGCGAAATTTAAAATCTTCAGCATGAAAATTGAACCTTCATAACGATTTTAAATTCTACCAGGACAATGACACCAAGCAAACTATTTTGAAAGTTAGACTCTGGCTGCTGTATAACTATTCTGAAATAATAAAAACACCACAATCTCCAGACTTAAATCCCATAAAGAATATTTGGCAAGAAATGGAATCAAGAATTCGCAAACTCACCATTTCTTCAAAACAACAATTAAAATCGGTGCTTCAAGAAGAATGGGGTTAAATCTCTCCAGAAATCTCCGAAAAATTAGTCAAATCCATCCCAAGAAAATTAAATCATTTTATAAAAGTAAAAGAAAATCCAACAAAATATTAAAACCTTTTAAAAAGTAAAATTTTTGGGTAAATATTTAACAGAAAAGTATGTGTCCCATCACTTATGTCAGCTTTTTTTCTTTTTCTTTTTTTTTTTCTTTTTCTTTTTTTTTTTTTGCTCCGTTCTAAGCAACTAGATTTTTATTTAATTAATGTCTTAATATTTTGATAAAATGTATGTTATGTAATAATTGTTACTAATTTTAAATATGAAACACACCCACAAAAAATTTGTACACGTATTTTTAATTTATTTTATTACAGTTTCCTTTTGTAAAGCACAAGTGTCCTATCACTTTTGTGAGACACTGTATATAAATATATATATATATATATCACTTTTTTGTGAAATAGTAAAAAAACTCCGTAATTTTAATTCCATATCTAATTATCTACTCTTTTTTGATGTGCTCCATTTTATTATTAATCGGTTTCCACACGACGAAAGCTACTTCCAATAGAATTATTCAATTGAAATAAAATTTTTATTCAATCAATTCCCGGAAAAGATAAGTCCTAAATAAAATTCGGAATTTTATCATCTTTTTTTCCAGAATTATCACAAAAGGGTTGTGAACTTCAAATACTCTCTCTTGCACCTCTTTTTAACTTCTAGATAAAATCAGTATGTCGGACCAGGAATAAATAAATCAATGCGGCGACAGAGAAGACTATTCATTCTAAATATATTTTTTATTATTAAAAAATGATAAAAATCACAGATCCTCTATTCAGTTTTAAAAATCATAACTTCCCTGACCTAATTTTATCGAGAGCTCTTCCTACGCGTTTTCTGAATTCTGATTGGTCGAGAATTTTCCCGTTGGTCTCAAGTTCGGCTTGTTGTACTTCTACAGTGAAATCGTTCTTAAAATAAAGAAATTTGGCGTCAAATCGAAATCGAACGAATTTTGTAAACCATACTGGGCTAGAAAATATTTAATTATAATTACATTTTCTATTGACTTCTTTATTGACGAAGCCATAATTTGATTTTTAATCACAGGTCACCATTTTTTATTTTCGAATTTTATTGAAATTTTATTTATTTATGAATCGCCTATGAATTTATTTACAGGATTATAAGGAACTATTCAAACAACACACAAGTCCGAAAGTGTAATAAATTAATTTAAAATTAATTTTGAATTAATTTAATATATCGACTATTTTCTTCAATTATAAATAAAAAATTTAAAATTTAATTATACAAGTAGTTATAAATAAATTATGTGAAGTTTTATAATTAATAAAATATTTTAATTATATATTAATTTTGATTTTTAGTTGTCAATCATAATCCTTGTAAAATTTTAGTTCCAAAATTTACTTCTAACATAAACAATATATTTGACAATTAACACTAACACTGTAAATTCGAAACAATCAATTTATCTATTAAAAGAAATAGTCATCATAAATCAGTTAATAATGTTTGATTAAAAATAATTTATATAAATAATACTAATAATGTTTGATATATAATATTTTAGAGAAAAGGTTGATTTTTAACAAGTTCATTAAGATCTATAAAATATTTTTTAAATAAATATTAATTCGACTAATAACACAAAACACAAATTTAACTAACACATTTTTAACAGAGAATAAATAAAGCCCGTAAAAGTGAAACTCCAAATAAATGGACCATTTTATACACCAATACTTATTGAATGTGAAAACAAATAGATAGTAATAGTATAATAAACAAAAATAGTAAAACAAACAAATAGAAAACTAAAGAAAATTATGTATAATAGCTTCTTTTAATTGTTCAAAGTTTGAAGATTTAAATTTTATTTACACAACTTATGCAGTGAAAACTAATACGGATTTAACCGAATAAAAATGTTGAAACACACTGTAACAGTGAAAAGATTGTTTGAAAAGGAATTTTCTCCAAACTTAACACGACTAATCGGTACCAAAGAGTAACAAACAAACAAACAAACACGGCAAAAGATTGCTTTATGTACACTAAATTTAATTTGAGGAGAGGGATTCTCTTCTTCGATAGAGAATTCCTCACCTTAATACACTATTTCATTCCCTTAAAAAATTTGGAGCAAAATGACATCATTTAGCTTCTTATAATTCTGTTTAATGACTGCACTCAAGTGTTTTTAATTTTCAACATATGTAGATTTTAAATCATTAAAAAATTGGAATTCAAAATAAAGTGCTTATCTATTTGTTTCAATGAAGTTGTAAATTGACTTCTCTATTTTTTTCCTACATTTTGAAAAAAAAATTTGAAATTTACTAGACTAATTTAGAACTACTACTAATTTTGAAACTTACCACATTTTGAAATTTACTAGGATTGGCGATATTTTTTGACGGGAATGGTTGGTGGAAAATTAAAATAATCCTGGAATATGATCGGACTCTGCATACTGAAAATATAGACGATATCTTGAAAAATAAGAGTTTTAGATAAGAATTTTCCGAAGGTAAAATCTTGCATCCTGAAACTTGTTAAAGGTGTAGGACAAAAAATGTTGGAAATACAAAGATTTTCACTGAAAAAAAATGAAGTGTACATCAGTGTGAAATAAAGCTGTGAGTTTAAAGAATATCACCAGTACCATGTTTTTCTCCACTTATTTTAGATCGAAAATTTCTACAGCCAAAATATTCTCAATGTTAGGAAAGAATTTTAAATATGAAATTTAATGGAGGAAAAGTGTGGTTAAACGTGATAAAATAATATAATAAATATATTAGATGCTGGAAAATATTAATATAGGTAAAATAATAAAGCTTATAAAATGAAAGTTTTTTCGACTATTAAAAATTTCCGAAGAAGTAATTTATTGAAATATGATAACTGAGGTTAGAAGTATAATACTTTTTTTGTGATGCAGCTATGTTTTATGATGTAGAAATATCTGCATATCTCAAACAATACAATGACAGCGAATTAAATTATAGTTCTCAATGGGTCAAGTGCATCTAGAAAAGTTTTAACTTCCCAATAAAAAGAATACCAGCGTGAAGCCTTCAGTAATTTGCATAGGGCCCTTTATGTCAGACAGAAGCGAATTCGAGCTGTAGAGCAGAGAGTTTTCCTGTGGAAGGACTTACAAACTTTTCATATAAATAAAATGTATCAATTGTGCATGTAAATAAGCGTCATTTTGAATGGTCTTCAATTTTTTTATTAAATTCCACTATATTACATGTTTCGAATGCAATTTTCATTGTTCCTTTTTTTATTCGTATTTTATTTTTATTTTACAAACCGTGAATGATCGGTTAATTAACCGTTCGGAACTGCGAACAAATCGGACAACGAACACTGTCACAAAAAAACTTCTGTATTCGGACAACGAACAGGTATTCATTCGGATTTCACGAACTAACACGAATTCTAAAGAACATTTTTCGGCTCTTGAGCATAATGAGCAGGGACGCCAAATCCAAAAGACCAAAAATAATTTTTCATCTTTCTTGAAATATGTTGCTCTTGCCTATTGAATTTCATTGAATTCAAAATTTTATATTGAAATTTTTTTTTCCCAATAGAATATTTATAACTGAATCAGATTCAGTCTCGAGTGCATTCAAAATCGCAACTGATTTCATTCTGAAATCTCCTCTTGTTCATTTACCATTTCATATGTAATCTTGAATCATGAATTCCATACAACAACATCAGCAATGTTATTAATCACTTTACAACGACAATACTATTAATTGATGACAATGCTAATAAGGAGAATCCTGAAAATGAGAGAAAAGCCATCGACATGAGCATGCTCATTTTATGCCCCATAAGCAAAAAATAAAAAGAGCTGATTTTTCTTCTTCTTAATGGACTTACACGGTACTATGCACGTCTGCTCGATAGCATTTTGTGTTATAGCTACAAAGGTCTGATTAATATGCAAGACAAGAATACATATATATGTATTATTTTTTTATAAATTTATGAAGTTATACACCCTTTTTTTTAATTTCCTTTTCAGGGCCCCCAGAACAAATTAATCGATTTCACAAAGAAATCTGTGGTGAATCGATTATTGGTTTAGAAAACCATTCGAATTGCTAACATAGTCTTGAAACAGATTATGTTCGTTAATCAACCACCATCTGCGTATAGCAAGTATTTTTGAAATTTCGAAACATCATCTATACACAACTACAATCGTTTCTTCAATATAATAAAAAAGATTCGAAAAAAAAAATCAGAGTTGAATACAGGAGACAAAGAAGAAGTATAACGCTTGCGTTTGTTATTATGCGATCATCTTAAAATAATTGTTGAAATGATCTCTTGGTAAGTGAGGAATCGTAATGATTTTTCATATTTTCAGACAGCCTTCAATTCATACGAACAAGGGGTTGATGCTGTAATTCGATTAAGGCAAATTGATTGTTCCCCCACTATTCTACTATCAACACAACATTTCTTTTTGTATTTTCCTGTTAGCTATGAGTAAATGTTGTGTGATAATATTTTAAATTATTTTAAAATAGCTGGAAGCTATGAAAAAAAATAGATGGTATGATATTATAAGCAAATTTGTATCGTTGTAGACTTCAATGGGCCATAACTGAAAAATGTGCATCTACTTCCCGTCTGCCATAAGAATAATTCCCGCCGAATAGTTTGGTTAAGGCGGTTGCTTTGGTAACATTTCAAATGGAGCTTCAGAGTATGAATATGCATTTAGAGTAGTACCGCATGCTATTTTCAAAGCGTTTTGTAAGCCGAAATTGAGGCTTTTTTACTAGATCCGTCGTAAATAAAACTTGTCTTGTTTCGAAGGCAACAGACAAATTTGTGGGAGTTATTCTCGTGGTGAACAAAAGAAGCTTTAAGAGAAAATTCGCTGAGATTGTAACCGAATGGTCAGCTTTCTGGCCTACTTACTGTTCAATACGTTGTTTGTTCGATACCACTAATACTATTCAATAATATTATATGCAAAATTCTAATACTATTCTGAATAGAATACTGTTTTTCTGATTCTGAAATTCTGAATCATTAAAGGAAGAGCTAGAAGTATAGTTCGAAGAAAAAAAGACGGTTCGATTTTTATCTTCTTATAATTAGCAATTATTTATGTTAGTAGATGCTAATGCTTCCTAGATTAATGTAATAAATATAGATCTCCAGGTTCTGAAAAAGGATTTTTTTATTCTAGTAAATTTATTTGATTTATTTATTTATATAAGAATATTGATAATTTTACACCAGATCAGGGAGAGGCTAATGGTTGAAGGCCAATGTATGGCATTTTAATGACCATCGCGTAAATTGTTTTCCGGTAGGACTTTTCATAAATAGCGAGTAATATTCACGTGTTACAAGGGAGGAAATTAAGAACACCCCCCCCCCAAGCTCTCATTCTGACAGAAGTGCATGCAGTAAGCACAAGCGCAACATCCCATTTTTCAAGAGTTATGAGATGAAACTCGGGACCTTAAGGTCCAAAAAATATTATCGTATGATTAATTCAAAGTAGGCTTAAGAATATCGATAGTTAAAATATCGATGAGGTGGTCGTGTCCAGTGAGTGGTGATGCAAGCCTTATAGGGTTTTGAAATAACAAACTAAAAATAAGAACAATTTCTAAGTGCAGCCCATGCCATGCATAATATTAAAAAAAAAAAACTTTTGAATTAGAACTTTTTATCTTATTTGATATTTAGGTCTGCTGTGACCTCTAATCATTTCCAGGACTCTACCTTAAGTTTTGGGCGAGTTATGCTTTAGCTTTCAATTCAATAGATTATCGGTTCAACTCCTATCTTATGCATGAGTACCCCTATCTACTTGGATTCTATTTTCAAACAAAGATCCTGATACCATTGGTCTCAAAGTAACTAAATATAATGACAAATAATTAAAAAAACATTTATAATAATGTAACAAATTCATTCTATATATTCCAATATTTATGAAAGAAAGGAAAAATACTTTTTCCTAACAATTAAAGCTTTAATTTTTTAAACATTTTCTATTATTTGTGGATAAGACTATAGCATACAACGGATTCTTCTTCAGCTTAAAGTATTTAGCGGTATTTTCAAAAAATATTAAACGAAATAATGTGAACTTTAACTAACATAAAAGATAAGTTATTATTTTCTGAAAACAAGTACCCAAATATTTAATTGTTTAACATTTATGTATAATTCAAATATATAAATAATGTGTTAAATAATATTGGAATTAGAATTTTAGCCTTTTATTTACTATATCCAACTCAATTTGAGTAAAACAAGTTAAAAAATGCAATGATGTAACAAATTTGACGAATCCTGCTATAAATATAATGAGTTCTGTAAAGAACTCAACGGGAGAAGTTTAGCATGGTTTTTTTCAATATATCGAGCTTTTAGTGATTTAAATATTTTCAGCAATAAATTTATGTCGAAATTCTAATGAAATGTGAAATTTGAAACGCCTATACAAAAAGATCTCCTTAAAACATTTTGAATCTAGAAAAGAATAGAATTTCGGGCTTCAAAAGAAAACGAGTTTTAGTTGAAGTACTAAATAAATCTGGCAACTCATACTTTTTTCATGTGGACAGACGATGAATTAAATAAATTTAAGTTAAAATTTCTTAACGAAGCGTCAGAAAGAAATGGATTTAGGAATATTTATGTGGGTTTAGATATCTTTAGTATTTTTCTTTTAATCTTTTAAAGTGACTTTTATATAAAAGGAAACAAATTTATGATTCATTATTTACCTTATTTTTATTGAATAAAATTTATAAAATTTTTAATTAATTTAATAAATAGTAATTATATTACAAAATTTTATCCTGAATAATAGTTTTTGAAAAGGTATATTTAACAGATACTGAATAAATTATTGGTAAATCTAATGAAATTTTCTCCAAATTTTATTATACTTTCAGAAAATTTCATTATACTTACCATAGAATTTATCTTTTTATTTATTACCTAAAAAGAAGTCAAGAAATTAACTCACAAATTTTGTAAGATTTGTGGTGAAATTCGGAAAATGTAATAAATAGAACTTCATTAATCCGGAGTAATAGGGGATTCGGGTAATTTTTATTTAATAAAAGCATGGATTATAAACAAAATAACCTATAAATTCAGCAAAGGAAAAAATAAAAAGCATCAGTACATGGTAAAAATTGTATTTTGAATTCAAGAGAATAAAGTATAAAATTGCATAAGAGAAAATTAATGATAGAATGTACATGCAATATTTTACTAACATTAAACCTCAGATGTGAAAAACTAGTCTGAACAATTAAATCCAGACTCATCTTAGCTTATCACACTTGACACGCTCGTTGGTTGGAAGAAATTTCTGAACTTTTGTTGTCTTACTTTAGTGGGTCATTTCTTAAACAATTATTTTATGTGGATGTCTCAAATGTTTCGTAATATACAGATTTGTCTTCATTGCTGTTGGCTTCAACGTATTTGATGAATTCAAAATTATTTGATCCCAAAACTTAACTGGTTTCCAATTTCACTAAGTTTTGGTTTTGGGCCTTCATCTATTTCATCGTTATCGTCTTCATTCCCTTCTCATTAGATAGACAGAAAATGAGAGGGCTGAGAGTGAGATGGAAGAAAGGGCTTACGGTTTGCTTCATCCAAGCCCAACACAACACGCCAGCTTTAACAGAAATGCATGATTAAGCTAAAATACCTTTTATTTATACATATGAATGAATGTATGTTCACTTAAATGGCTGTCCGGATTAAGCGAAATTCGGTTTAATAGGACCCTGATTAATGAGGTTTGAATGTATTATGTTTTTTAAAATGAAGGAAATCCGGATTTGGTGTAGAAACGGGTACCTCTTGGCTTGGCGATACATTTTAGAGATTCCTAATAAGCCTATCTTTGTATAGTTTTTGTGTAGCAGCCATCTTGTTAGTCACATCTTGGCGTTAAAATAATCGCCAAAGAATTAAGAACTACCCGATTGTAAACTTTTACCAAATCGTCTGATAACTGAAGGCTGTTGTACGGCATTTGAGCATTCAAAGCGTGTATTGTTCTTGAGTGGATTTTTCATAGATATGGGCCATAGTCCTACATCATAAAAAACAAAACGAGGAACATCCCTAAGCCTTCTTCCCACGCAGAAAGAAGAACATCTCAGATTATCTAAAAATAGCTGGAAACGAACTGGGAACTTCTACTTCTGTTGCTTGTCCACGATAAACAGAATAATACAGATATTAATGGTAGTATGATAATTTAGGAAATTGCTTATAAACCTGAAACGATTACAATCTTAATTTTTGTAATTTTAACCGTTTAACTTTTTAAAAATATGCTTGTGATTTAACATTTAGTTAATTTAACATTATAATAATTTAATGTGTAAAATATGTACTATATATGAGTATTTTATAATGAAACAGATATATTATAGAGGAGATTGTACTGGTTATACATTGTAAAGGAACGGGTGTATCGTAGGGGATTGAGCAGATGTACATTGTAAAGGAAAGGATGATTCGAGGAAGATCATACGGGTGCTCATCGTAAAGTAATGAGTGCGTCGTGGAGATGTAGATTTTAAAGAAAAGGATACGTGAAAGATGATAGTACAGGCGTACATAGTAAAAGAATGATGCATCGTAGAGTATGCTACGGGGGCACTTCGTAATGGTATAGGTGCACCTTAGAAGATCGTGTGAGTAGACATCATAAAGGTTTAGGAGCATCATAAAAGATGGTAGGGTGTACATCGTAAAGTAATGAGTCCGTCGTAGAGATGTAGATTTTAAAGAAAAGGATGCGTGAAAGATTATAGTACAGGCGTACATAGTAAAGGAATGATGCATCGTAGAGTTTGCTACGGGACACTGAATAATGTTATAGGTGCACCTTAGAAGACCGTGTGCATGCACTGCATAAAGGTTTAGGAGCATCATAAAAGATAGTAAGGTGTACATCGTAAAAGAATGAGTCCGTCGTTGAGATGTAGATTTTAAAGAAAAGGATGCGTGAAAGATTATAGTACAGGCGTACATAGTAAAGGAATGATGCACCGTAGAGTATGCTACGGAATACTGAATAATGTTATAGGTGCACCTTAGAAGACCGTGTGCATGGACTGCATAAAGGTTTAAGAGCATCATAAAAGATAGTAGGGTGTACATCGTAAAAGAATGAGTCAATCGTAGAGGATCCTACAGGTGATCATATAGAGGAAAGATGCCGACTGACTCAGGTGTTTACTCGTAGATTCTTTGGTTGTATCGCCATCTGTTAGAGAATATCATTTTCCTTTTTTCTGAAGGGCATCTTAAGTCCTGAATAAACAGGCTTATTTTGCATAAATCCACTTTATGCACCTCTTAAGTGTCCAAGGTTCATGTAAGGAGTTTAATGTTCACCATGTAGCTCTTCTGGGAAGACTTTTCGAAGATAGTGGGCCATATAAATGTGAAAAAAGAGAAGAAACCAGGAATTCCAAGAACCACCCAATAGACATGTTTGGAGGAAGCAGAACATTAGCATTCGTCTTCCGTTACTCAACAGTAGCTGGGATCAAACTCAGGGCGTTTCACTCTGGAAAACGGTGTCCTGCCACTCGGCTATGGTGAGCTCGTCGTATAGATATGCTAAGTGATAGGGATGGTGTCCATGTACGCTCCCTCACAGCGCTACTGGTGAGCCCTGGGCTGGTCCTCCCGTTGGTGTGGCATAGATGTGGAGAGAAGGGTGCCAGCTCAGATGTGTTCTCGTCACCTGAACATGGTTCAAAATTACGAGACACTTGGTGATGGGAGAGTATTCCAAACTCGCTAACTTAAAGGTTTATTCTGGAACTCATCTGCACCGATATGTATGCATATTTATGCTGAATAAAGCGGCTCCTTGCTTCGAAATTTTATAAATAAAGTGATAAAATATATTTATAATTAGAGAGCCAAGCTAACCAGCTATCACTTAACACGGTTTTTAGTGCACGCCTTTACTTAGCTATCGGGGAACATTTCAATTTAGAAAAATAATTTGTTTACTATTTTGAGGATATGCTCTATCTACTTAGCTCTATGTACAAAACAATGTTTGGCAGCAGACCTCACATATGCATCAAATAAAATTGAGAATGCTTAAAAATTCACCTCAGTTATTAAATTATTAAACTTTGAAGTTGGAACTTATTTCATCTTCTTTACCATGCATTTCTGATTGTCAGTATGTTAGGAACACTGAAAACGCGTTCGTTGTAAAATAATATTTCTTTCAAAAATTGAAAAAGAAACTTGTTATTTTTTAATTATTTATAGTTGAAAATTTTACATTGTAGCAGTGTAGTAAGAAAGAGAAATCCGATACCATACACATTTTTTTCTACCACCAGCGGTTGACAATTTTAAAAGAAAGCAAGGAATTCCAGGCCTCCGTTCTTGAAACGAGCAGAGTTTCAGAATATTGTGCATTGCAACATAAATAATTTTACAGTGGAGCATTAAGTACAGTTTAAAACAATTATAATCATTGCAATCAAAATTTCGAAATGAAACATGAAGTTAAATAAGCTATAGGTAAACATAGCTAAGTCAGACTTCTGCCACCGGTGCTCCAGGTCCCTGGCCATAGAAGCTGCCTCTCACCCCACCCATGATTAATTCATTTTTTAGGGTGAATGGTTTCATGGACCTGATCTAACTTTGCTGATCAAGGGGATATGAAACAGCAACAACAACAGATAAACATACTGATCTAAGTTAAAAATTTGTCTCTAAGCCTCCCTGTGGTTTAGAAAGAAATTGTGGATTGTTACCAAATTTGGTTAGTTCACTGAAGGGGAGAATTCGTAACAGGTAAGATGAAGACACTTGTAGAGCAGCACACTATCTTTCATTCAAATAGTCCACGTATGAAGAATGTATACTATAAATGAAGGAAAATATCTTCTCTCGTACAATCAAAGAAGCTATAATATTGGTATATTGGTCCTCACTGTTTCGGCATCCCAATTTGTCCACATCATATCTCGTTAATAGTTCCTCTATATTATCTGAACTCTACAATATCAGAAACAGACCTAAATGCTACAAATTCTAAATAGTAACTATTTTATCTATTAAATCCTAAATAGACCTAAATCCTACAGATCGTCGACTGCTTTACTCACTAAAAGCCTTGTACCTAACCCAAGAAGTTTTGACCGCTTTCTGCTTCAACATCAGTTTAGACAAGTTTGGTCTTATGTTTGGACTCAAAGTACAATGAAGTTCTACACGTCGACCAACATCTACTATAAACCATGTAAATTACTAAAAATCTGCCCGTATCGGATCCACTGAATTTGGTTATTACGATTTCCTAGTGCTTTCATTAATAACATAGTAGGTGAAGAGTTTTCTTTTAGTACATGTTTGATCATGACTCTAGGGTGTCATGGGCAAATTTTGTACCATGATTTCCACTGAGATCACATACTATATTATATTAAAACAGTAAATGAAAGGCTGTAGTTGCTGCTCAATAACATCCTCCATATTTCAAGGGATCTGCCATTCCCAGCAGAATGCATGACTGCAGGACAATAGCAATTTTTTCCTGAAAGGAAAAATTATGACTTTGCTTGTTGCCTTGAATCTACTTCAAACAATTTACTTTTGAAAATATATGAGAAACATTCATGGAGCTTCCATTAGTTTTCATCATCCCAATTGTAAATATTGACTACCTACGCAAAAACATGTCTCATCTGTGTACAGGGTGTTAGAGAAAAAACTTCTTTGTTTTAGAAAAGACTCTCGTTGTGCTTTGCCATATCAAGGTCGTTGAGAATGGAGTCTAGGACACCTCTAATGCTGCAAGTCTATTGTTGCAGCAAAAATTAGCTTGTTATTCCACGGCCACCATTTTTTACCCCTATAGGAATTGCTGCAGCTTTTCATATCAAATTCTTAAAGGAAAAAAACAATTTTGCCCATGAAGAACGTTTAATTCTTCAGATACTGCACACGAACTACTATAGCAAGGTTTGGATATTACTTGTAATTTTACGCTCACTTTTTGCAGATCTTATATCATTCACCTGAAACTTACAGTTTAAAGTAGATCCCAAACCATGGGTTTGATTGACATCCACTTCTGTTGTCTTTATTAATACTTGGATAAGCCAAGCTCACTAGCTACCGGCAATGCGAAATTATGTCAGAAGGTGCGTCTTACTTTTGATCTGAACACCGCGAAGATGAAAGGACATCTTCACTCCGAGACTCCTACGATAGATGGCACCACTAGCCCAATTTGGTATTTGATCTGGAAGGGAGGAAATTTTCACCAGATAAATACACCTACGGTATCTGCTCAACGACCGACCACATGATTTTAGATTCCACAGATTTAACGAGCACGTATATCGCATGTGCTCGGCGGGTCTTTGGCGGCATCGAAAATAGAACCCAGTCTATCCGGATGGAAGTCCAATGCCTTAACCACTAGACTACCACGGCCCTACATCCACTCCTAAGATGTTAATCAAACCAACGAATTGTTGAATTGAAGGCCACACACATAGACAAATAATTACACATAGAAAAATTTGAATATCAATGTCTATGCAAAAGCAGTTGCATTAAAACTATTAACAAACAAATGTTTTAAATTTCCTAACAGGTGCCGCATCTAAATCCTCACTTTTCCTGAATTTCTTTATTGCTACCTGCACACTTTCAGCAGGAATTATTGTACGTCACAGATGCTTAGGATATGGAAATTCGTAAATCTCAGCAGAAAAATTCACTTTACTTTTAACAATAGAGCAATAGATAGCATTGGAGGGAATGCACGTGCAATTAAACAACATTGTCAGCCAGAAACTTAGGAATAAAAACAAAATTCTACAATCGATTTAAATCGGGATCAGTTTCTCATCTACGCACATACCCAACTGGATATTCCATATTTCGTAAAACCTATTTCTTGATTATTTGTTTCAAGAAATCTATTAATTTTCTTGATTTTAGATTTTACTAATCATAAATCTGGCCGTACATTTTTCATAATGCTAGTCCATTCCTTGTTGATCGTTTCTTTCTGCAAATTGAATATCTTATTAGGTTTATTTTTTAAATTCCATCTGGACAATTTCCCAGGCGTATTTCACTTATTGTAAAAAGTCAAATTCTCTCTGATCAATTTTATATTCAGAATGCTGTTATAAAGGAAATTTAACTAAACATCCTGTAAATAAAAATTACGAAAAGTATTTTGTCATTTATTCTGCCAATTATTTTCCAAAAATTTCAATTTAAGTTGACAATCTTTACTTTTAAGTTTAAAATCAAATTATTTTTAGCTGTTCAGCTAAAATAAAATTTTATTACATGATACATCATTTGCACATAATCTTGTATAAAAGAAACTTTTATTAAAAATTGAAATTGGAAATTTTATATTTTAGATTTGTAATGGATTTACCATTTTAATCATTATCAAAATAAATGTTTTTTCCTAAGCTCTTACATTACAGAAAATGTGTGTGTAAACTATCTACATTTCTTCTCGGTACACATGTAAATATACTTACGAGAAATATAGGTAGAGAGTGTTAATTTAGTAACAAAGTAAAAAATGGAAGTACGATTTGTTGCTAACTTTAGAAAACTGTATTTCAAATACATGGTTGCCACATTGATAAAACATTTGTGTTTTATTAAAAAACAATTTATTTCTAATTGTGATTTCATTGTTTATACACCCCAAAATGATAAAATTTGGGTCTTACCTACTGCAAAATTGAGTGGATTGTTTTGGCGGCCAAATATCATGTAATTCTTCCTGCATTTTTTTCTTTGCTTTGTTAAAGTAATGAATTTAATATTCTTGGTTCAACACTCTTTTTTTAGATTTAAATTTTTTTAGAATTGTTTTTTATTAACTGTAAAGTTACTGTTATTACTAAAAATAGCTGTACTTTCGTTACACTTGAGATCTTGTATACGCCACTTCATTACGATTCTCATTGATTTAAAATATCCATATCGTCTGAATCCGTTTTATTCACATCACATCGTATTGAGACGGCGTTGTATATTCGACTTCTCAACGCATTTGCTACTTGCCTTCAAATCAAAGTCTTTAAGCGGCAGCAAGCAAAGCGAAGTTCACCATATAATGCCTGAGAATAGTGTCGAAGTTCATTTTGTTAAAAAACGATTTCTTATACACTACTGGCCATTAAAATTGCTACACCAGAAAGAAATGCAGATAACAAAATGATATTTATTGGACAAATATACTAGAAATAACAAGTGATTAAATTTTCAAAAAATTTGGCTGGATAGATCCTGAGAAATCAGTACCCAGAACAACCACCTCTGGCAGTAATAACACCAGTTATACGCCTGGGCATTGAGTCAAGCAGAGATTGGATTGCATGTACAGGTACAGATGCCCATGCAGCTTCAACATGATGCCACAGTTCATCAACCGTAGTGACTGGCGTTTGGTGACGAGCCAGTCGCTCGGAAACCATTGACCAGACGTTTTCTATTTGTGAAAGATCTGGAGATCTTGGTGGCCAGGGCAACAGCTGAACATGTTCCGTATCAAGGAAGGTCCGTACAATACCGGCAACATGCGGATGGGCATTATCCTGCTAAAACGTTGGGTTTCGCAGGGCTAGAATAAAGAGTAGAGCCACGGGTCGTAACACACCAGAAATGCAACGTGCACTGTTCAAAGCACCGTCAATGCGAACAAGAGGTGACCGAGACGTGTATCCAATGGCATTCCATACCATCACGCCAGGTGATGGGCCAGTATGACGATGACGAATGCACGCTGCCAGTGTGCGTTCACCACGATGCCGCCGAACACGGATGCGACCATCATGATGCTGTACACAGAACCTGGATTCATCTAAATATATGACGTCTCGCCATTCGTGCTCCCAGGTTCGTCGTTGATTACACCATTGAAGGCGCTCTTGTCTATGACGCAGCGTCAAGTGAAGCTGCAGTCATGGTCTCCGAGCAGAGTGTCCATGCTGCTGCAAACGTCGTCGAACTGTTCGTGCAGACACTTGTCTTCCAGACGACCTCGTTTCTTGACTCACGGCTCGTGACGTGGTTGCACGATCCATTACGGCCATGCGGATAATATGCCTGTCTTCTCGGCTGCTAGTGATAGGTGGCCGTTGAGATCCCGCATGGCGTTCCGTATTACCGTCCTGAAACCATCGATTCCATATTCTGCTAACAGTCATTGGATCTCGATCGACGCGAGCAGCAATACTGCGATAAGATAAACCGCAATTCCGGTACGATACAATCGACCATTATCAAAGTCAGAAACGTGCTGGTACGCATTTCTCCTTCTTACACGAGGCATCACAACAACTTTTCACCAGGCAACAACGTCCAAATGCAATTTGTGTGTGAGGAACCGGCTGAACAATTTCCTCATTTAAACACAATGTAGGTGTCGCTACTGGCGCCTGCTTTGTCTGAATGCGCTGAAAAGCTAATCATTTGCATATCACAGCACTTTCTTCTTTTCGTATATATTTCACGTCTGTAGCATGTCGCCTTCTTGGTGTAGCAATTTTAATGGCCAGTAGTGTATAAGGAGCAAAGTATCGGTTTGAGAAACAGTTTTCCATTGAGGCAAGCCATTAACTCCTGGACAATAGAGCAGCAAAAAAAGCGAAATGAATAAAAAAAAAAAAAAACATGGCAAAATATAATCCACTTTATAATTAGTTTAAATCAGCAAGGACGATTTAAATTTTTAAAAGTTTCATAAATTGATAGAATTTTAAATTAATATTTCAAATATTTTTAAACACCAACATTAAAAATTTTCTTTTAATAAATATTGCTGAAATAATAAAAAGCAAATTTATATAAGACATCGACTGTAAAACCTCGTTCAATATTTAAAAAAATTTCAGTTTTTATTCAATCGCTGTGGAAACAACATGAAACGATTTGACGCTAATAGCGACTACTTTCCTGATTTATAGAAATTTACGCAAGCATCTCTCGCCTGATTGTTGGACTTCAATCTTAACTATAAATTAAGGAAAATCTGTCCTAAACTTTTCATTTGTGTTAAAACATGGTATATCAAGTAAATAAATATTCAACTTAATAGAAAGAGTAGTGATAACTTTTTAAGTTTTTACCTCGTGAAATGAATTTAATTCATTTGTTTCCTATTACATTAATTATACTTTTAATTTTTCATTTTTTCATTGATATGTAAAATTTAAATTATTATTGAAATTATAATTTTCAATTTTTATTTCAATATAACTAAAAAATTATAATTTAAATTATACTTAAAATTTTAAATGCTATTTAAATTTAAATTTTGCATATTAAGTATCTGTAGCTTGTTAATGTGTAAATGACTTTTTTTTTTTTAATTCCATGTAATATATTTTTATTTGAAAAGTGTAACCCAAATTCTAATTTAAATTGTTTTAAAATTTGATTTAGAAGCAATCAACAATCGAAGAAATTAAGCATTTCCTAATTAAAGCTATGAATTTTTTACTTTATTTTTTTATTTTGAAAACAATGCAATTATTTTATTTGTACTGCTGCAAGTGTTCTGCCTCAGAAAATAAGGATACGTTTATCACACACAACCTTTTTTTATTGACAGAGCTATAGAATTATTAATTTTTAGAATGTTTAAAATTTTAATTACGAATGATTTAGGAAGAGCGCGGAAATGTTTTTATTCGTAGATTGAGGCCCTACCCTTGTCTAACCTAGGTAAATTTTCTATTTCATTGTAATTAATTTAATAGGTCAATTTAAATTAATTGAAAACTGATTTCGTAATTCAAAATAAGCTATCAACCTAATTCATAAATAATTCTTGAGTTTGAATGACTGAAATTCTCGAGCACAGTAAAAGAATATTAAATTAAGAATAATGAATTAAATATATAAAAACATTTTTATAAATTATTTTTATTGAACTTCCTATCTGAACATTGTTTTGATTGCCGAGGGTGCAATCCACGTTGAAGAGGGCCAAGTTGAAAGCCGAATGGTTAGCGCTGTTGCCTTCGGTTCAACAGTTCGTGGGTTCGAGTCCCACCTTGGGCAGGGATGTTTCTAGTGGTTCAGAACCCACTTTAAACAGTAGGTCCCGGTCTAATTAGTCCTCATGTGCAAAAAATGACCGTTGAGTGATAAACAAACCAACCGACCGCGTTAAAGAGGTTCAAAGACTAGATTCCAACTTCGGGAACTGAATCGATGGTTAAATCGGGAATGTAAACACTCATAATGGCTTAGAAACCACTTAAAACTTTCGATATCATTGAATCGTGTTCAAAATGTGAACGCGTAGATAGAATATATGTATACGCGTAGATAATAAATGCGAACGCGTAGATATAAAAATAACATATTAAAGAGACAAATTAGTTTAATTCGATAAAATCAATTCTTTATAACAAAGAAAGAATTCTAAATCAAATTTATCATTTTCATAATTACTTTTGCTTAAATCATATGCCTCTACGGATAATGGTTTTATTTTTAAGTAAATAAAAAAATCCATTTTTATATATAAAAGATTTCATATTAAATGAATGCAAAAATTAAATAAGCATTTTTACATGCAATATTCTGTACTATATTTCAGTTTTTTTTTTGTTTTTTTTTTATAATATTATTACAATTAGTTAGTTTACTTAAAATGTAATACTTAAAAATTTCAGAACTTTAAAGATGCAATGAAATTTGGATGCTATTTAAGAGATGTTATTTTAAAAGTATTAAAATTTACTGCACACTTTATAATAATACAATTATCATTCATAACATGATAAATAATATATATATATATATATATATATATATATATATATATATATATATATATATATATATATATATATATATATATATATATATATTCCTTTTTAATTGATATTAATAATCATTATTTTAAAGAAAAACTGAATAAATAGAAAACGTATAAATTATTATTATTATCGTTTTCAACATTATGTGAAATTATTATAATGAATAATTCCTTTCAAAAAAATAATCTGACATCTTATAAAATTTAAAAGTTATTTCTCACACTTCTTAAATACTGTAATCATTTTATATTTTGTTCGTATAATGCCAATTATTGAATTTTTAAATCTTGATTTGACATAGGAAAGTTCTGTTCTGTTTTGGTTCAAGAGATGGCAGCACCATCAAATAATTTTAAAGAAATTGTATTTGAAGTTAGTTGCACCAATTGGACGAGGAATATCATACATTAGTTTCTTTGCATTTAATTAAGCTAAATAACTGTATTTTAGTTAAATGTTAAATTTATATATATATACACATAGTAATGCTTCTTTTTATAAAATAAAACATAAATTAATTTGATTATAAATTTAATTTGTAATCTGTTTATTTCTGTTCATGTTAAATAATTTTTTAATTTATATTTTATTTAATATTTTGAATGAATTAATGATTTACCATTTATTGGAAAAAGTAAATGCACATAGAATATATCTGAATATTTTATTATTAGAATATTTATAATTTAAAAATAATGAATGTATTTCATTTTTATTATTTTCTACGATTTGTATTTCCTTAACATGAAACACTTGGGTTCAATGGAAATATAAATTTGTTGAACACAAAAATCATTTAATACTTTTTTTTATATTTTAATGATAAAAAGAGTATAATATTTTAATTACTATAAAAAATAGAAATTAAACATTAATTATATGCGGAAAAATTAATAATAAAGAATGTTTTCAAGCAATTAAGTTCTTGCTGTCCACAACAGATGGCGAATTTTACACAAATCACAACAATTTAATTTGATATCCTTAAATCTGCCAGCAATTACAAATAAATTGTCTAAAAAGTAACTGTGACGTCAATAGCATCTGGGTTTTTTTTTTTTTTTTTTTTTTTTTTTCCCTATTCTTCCCACTTACGAAATACCAGGAAGTGATTGCGCAATTTAGTCTCTTTTTGAAACCTTGTTTTTATTTTATTATTTATCAGTCTGTCTTTCAAACTACTGCGCATTTTTAATGCCCAATTAGGATAAAGAAAGAGCAGAATTTTGCGTATTTCGAATTTTACTTTCATTCGTATAGTTCTGTTTCCAGTTCTGGTGAAAAAATTGAAGTGGATGAAAGAAATTAGTTTGTAAACCTAAATAGAAAATGTTTGAGTTGCTCTACTTCCTGTTCTAGTGAAGAGATTGAAGAAATTAGTGTATGTATGTGTGTGCTCAACTGATTTTAAAGAAATCGAGAAATGTTCGTGTTGCAGTATTTCCTGTTTTAGTGAAAACTTCGAAGTGGATTGGAGGAATTAGTTTGTGTAAAATTGATTTCGAAGAAATTGGGGAATGTTTTTGTTCTTCTACTTCCTGTTCTAGTGAAGAGATTAAAGAAGCTATCAGTTTGTAAAACTGATATATTAATTGTCGCAACTGTAAAGAATAACATCGAACTGAAAATCCGAAAGCAAAGCGGTATTCATTTCGAAAAAGGCGGAAATTATGGAATTTACGTCGAACAAAAATGGTGTCTATAATTCAAATTTTGATTCTTCCATTAGTGAGAAAAAGACATCAAACATGGAAAAACTTGAAGACAAACAATTGTTGTATATATTCCGTAAATATGTGAGCAGTTTTGAACAAATCCCTGTGCATTTGGTTTTTAACAAATTGTCTGAAAAATCTCAACTGTCTGGTGATTTATTAGAAGCCTACGATTTCTTATCACAAGATTTAGCCAATCACGAAACAAGTCTGATGAATATGGTTCGTCAAGTATCAGCGCCCTATAGCTTGAGAGATTCCAGCCTTATTAGTCAAATAATTGATGAAATTGATTGCATTATGGGTTATGAATTAGCATGCAAGGCACTTTTGTTGTAGTCTCATTTCCGTTTGTACCCTTTTCTTAATTTATCAGCATAATCCTATTCAATATTACAAGATTATGTTGTTTGTATCTTATAATAATCCAGTCATATATTGCGTGATATTTTCATTTTTATCTTTCTTTCATTGCCTTTTGTAAGGGATTTTACGTTTTTATATATGTATACTATATCTCTATTAGACCTTATTCACAAATTTAACTATTATAAATAGACTGATGAAGTTTGCATGATATTTACTTATTGTGCTTTACACTTCTTGTTTACTTTTGTTGCAATATCTTGTTTATTGTTATAATATAGTGTTTGGTATTTATGTTTGTTATAGCTATAATATGGTTAATTTACAAATTTTACTATTATGAAACTAAGTCCATTGCATTTTAAGTGTTTTTACAAATTTGTTTGATTAATTTCATTTTAATTGCTTAAATGTTTCATACTTATCAGAACAAGTGAAATGAAAAGGAAAAAAGCTGTATTTTATTAAAGGCGTAATATTTTATTTTATTTTTTTTTATCTCAAGAAATAATTACTAACAATTGTAAGGCATATTTGAGGTGATTTTGACGGAAACTCTATATGGCAAAGCGTAGCTTTAAGTTGATGTTGGTGAAATATTTAGTTAGATTGTATGAGGATTATTTTTATTTGTGTTTTGGAAATAGGCGAGAAAATGAATCGCTTGAAATTAATTAATGCATTCAGATAGACAATATAATGGACAATATTAAGTTAATTAATATATAATAAGTATAATAAGTAAACTAATTTTTTACTTTATTTTACCATTTTCATGTGCTATAAAAGTTTTAGTTTCAATTCTATACTGCATATTTATAGGTTTAAATATATATATAAGTACCATATTTCGATTAAGTTATTTTGTCAAAACTACTTATATTTGAATTTTATACTGGATTTCCTTTGGTTATTTAACGTTTTGTGCTTAAATTCGATAATTTGCGTTACTTTTAAATCAGTTTCTAAAATTATGACTATTAAATTAGAGTGGTTTGTAGCATACGTGCTGTTAATGTATTTCTTTATGTGTCACATAATTTTAAGTAGAATTATATTTAATAACATTATTTTTATTATATTAACAAAATAGCGGATTATTTAATTCCTTAATTTTGCTTCTTTTGTTTCAATGCATTAAATAATTTTAAGAAATTATTTTTACCATGTAATGTGTGTTTTCCCCAAATTTGTGCTAGCTTCCAAATAACATTCATTAGAATTACAGACCGATTCCGAAATTATAACTATTTTGAAGTTTGGGTGGAAAAACGTCGCCAAGTAACCGCCAATTTGAGCCAGTGCCAAAAACTTTTATAACGAATGTTTATAGTAATTTATGCTTCATTGTATGTACAATTTTTAGACAATTTATTATAAATCTCGTATAGAATATAAAATTATTTTTTTATTAATTTTCACAGTATATAATAAATGTTTTGCTATTTTTTTTTTTTTTTTTTTTTTTTTTTTTGAGCTTGTAAATGAAAAAAAATTGTCATTTCGTCAAATTTTACATAGTTATGCCTTTTAAATAAACTACATTTATTTTGTCAACAAAAGATAACCGATGACTTTTATAAGATTATGCCGTTATATAATTTAATTTCGTTTAATTCAATATCTTTTTTGGCTACTTAAAAAAAAGAGCTTACATTACATTGTGCCACAATGTTTTTTGTAAACATTAATTTAGCTTGAAATTTGGTCCTTATTTTTTCTGTATTATGAATGGTGAATATGAATATACTAACTTTTAATTAAAAGCTTAAAATGTAACTAAAAATTGTAACAATATTTTTTGTCTTAAAAATAATATATTTGTTATAATTTGATTGTATCTTCAAATCAGAAAAAAATTTCTTTTTATAAAAAGTCGCGTTTTTCGTTCCTTGTTAGAAATTTTTCTGAATAAAATCCAAGTGACGAATAACTGTCAAGTTTTGGAGATAATTCATTAATGTAAATATGTTCATAAATTTTGTTGCCAAAATTTTAAATGAGTAGAAATTCTTAATTTCTGTTCATATTTGTTTCATCTATTGATCAATTGTAATTTTTTAATAAAAGGACTAGGAATTTTCTCCTAAACTATTTCTATTATAATAATAGCTATGTTTTCTTAGTTTATAAATTAATTTCATTTACAGCAATCAAATCTTTTAGATGTTTTCCAAGGTCTAAACTATAAAAAAAAATTGCTTTTTAATTTTATAAAATAATCTGTGTGTTATCAATACTGAAGAAGTGATAGCTGTACTGATAGAGCGTTATCTATATTGATAGTGTGCGTTGTCTACACTGATATTATCTAGAATGTGGCCAATGAACCCAGTGAAATATCCTTCGCAAATTGAACAAAGGATAGATTGATCTCTCCATATCGTTATCACGATAGCGGAAAAATCTTTTCTTGTGTGTATGCTTGTATATTTAAAATATCTTTTTATTACTTCTTGTGTTGCTTATATTTTGATTATCTAAAATGTATTTTTGATTGAACTATTCAAACAAATACAAAATTTTATTTATGCTAAATATGTATAAAATGTATTTTTTAGAGTGCAGCTACATTTTAACTGTTTAAAAATTTGGAATTTCATATTGAAATTCACTAAATTCAATTTTCCTAAATTTAAAAAATATAGTGTAATACTTGTTTTCCAATTTTATATATTTATCGAAAGTAAAATTTAATGACGTATTTAAAAAATTTACTGCAATTCATTTATAGTGCGATCTGAATTAATTTTCATAATTTGAAATTTGTCACCATTTTTATAAGTTATTATTTATTTAATCTTTATTATTTATTTAAAATTGCTGCTATATTTATTACCATTTATTATACAGAATAGTTTTTTACTATTGTTTCTTTTATTTAAAAGTTGTCTATATTTTATTACACATGTGTGTTTGTATAAGATATTTAGATAATTATAAAATATAAATTTAAATAATTAGATGTTAAATACCTTGTCGAATATATGTGAATATCCCATTTTACCTAACTGAATTCTTTGGATAATTTAATTAATAGCACTTCAAAAGCATTTTGCTTATAGAAATTATTTATATTTCATGCTTTATTTTCTTTGATTATTATATATATATTGGGCTGTTCGAAAAGTAATTTCATTTTTCGTACATGGATCAGCTTTTTTCTATTAAAAACCAACCACTGTATGACGATGGCTACTACCAGAAAGATGATAAAAGCTATTGGACTAGAATGTTCAATGCAATATAATATTTATTTGCTGCACGTTTTTCGTTTTAATGGAGAACGAAATGACATAACAATTTGATGTTAATAATGATTTGATAATGATATAAAAATTTAATGACATGACAAATATATTAACAATTTGAATTCAATATTGTTTACAAATAATGCTTTGAAATAGAGGAAATTAAATGTGGAATCCACATGTGCTAAAATGACATTTTCTGCCTATGATTAATGAAAATATAAACGCAATCCACATGGATGAAAACCATGGTAGAATAATGCAGTACCACAGTAACGCTGAAAAAGTATTCATTTCTTCCTATAATTCTTCAAGATTTGGAACTTTTGAAAATATTGATCTTAAAGAAAATATAGATAAATTCAAGAATGTTATTATGCTATTTGTGATAATTATTACTGTTTATTTTGGTTTTGTGTTACTTATATTATCATATTAAAATAAATATTTAAAAAATGATTCCTACATGCTTTGTTAGTATTGATTTAAAATGTTTCGTTGATTGATTGAGTAGAAGAAATAACAATTTGTGATTTTATGCGAAATTCATATTTGGACTGATGAATAAGTGAATGGTTTATTAATAGGTGTACAAAAAATTTTCACTTGTAAAGATATTATTTATTTTATTTTGGCGATTTAGAATGAAATGTTTTAATATGAGTTTCTAGATAAATAACACTATATCGTTGTCCTAAATGTTTAACTTTTAAGAATATTTTTTAAAAATGGATAGATTTGTTATATACACTTATATATATATACATTTACATTTTATGTCAGTAATATACAAGGTGTCGCAAGTCTACTTCCTTATTTCGAATTGCAATAACACAAACAGTTGTAAAAACAATGATGTGGGCGTGATCTTGTTCCTGATCATAAAGTTGTGTGGCCACCTTGAAAAACTGTTCGTCAGGCGATAAAATGCGCCAGTAATGGCAACCTCCTACGCTCTTGTTTATTCTGAAATTTTTTATTCAGATTTGTAATAGTAATGGTATAGTTCGTTCAGCATCGAAATAGAGCTCAAGTGTCATCAAAGAACATAGATCCGATCACCGTGACTTTCGACAAACATGCGTCTACTGCTGGATTTTCCGATCGCTCCTTGAGGCTAATAATGCAACGTGTATTTAACTTTCATCCTTACAAGCTGGCCATTGTGCATGAACTTCCCAAATGTGACTGTGGTGCGCTAAGAAATTCATGTGAAGCTCTTCTTGATGAAGTTCTTCAAGACGCGCTTGTTTTCTCAGAGACGAGGCTGATTTCCATTTGTCAAGAAATGGAATATATGCTGTGTGACTGTCGACAACCTCGCAAGAACTCCATTAGAGGCATTTGCATTCATTAAGTATCACCGTTTGGTGCTCAATCTCACCTGATAGAACTGTGGATCCATTGTTTTTCGAGGAAAATGAACAGACTGTCGCAATTACACTTCAAATTGTTATATGGACATGCTGGTGGATTTTTTACCATGACTTCATGAGATATGCTTTTAGGAGTAGTGTTTTCTGCACGATGAAGCAACAAACCATACTTCAAGGACACCGATGACTACTGTGCTGTGAAATCATTTCCCCGGGAGTTTTATTTCAGTAAAAGGCGATTTGTTCCCAAGTGATTTCTTTTTTTGGGTATTTAAAATCACGTGTCTGTATTGACCGCCTATAAACTTTGGAAGATATGAAAAGAAATATTAAAAAAGAAAGGGCGCTTACCCATATACTGGAGAGAGTAATGAGGAACGCCAGAATTCGGTTCAGCCAATGTATTAAACTCTGACGGGCATCACTTGCTCGATATAGTATTCAAAATTATGTATAAATTAAAGCTTTAAATACTTGACTTTTGAATACAAAAAAAAACATAGAAAAGAAATTACGATGTAGACACCATATACAATTGGTTAAGCATACAAAAGTCCGAAAGAAAATAACGAACATAAATAAATAGGGTTCAAACAAATATGATGGAAGACGATTGGTAGAATTTAGTGAAACATATAAGGCTGTTGGTTTTATCTTATTGTATACTCTACGCAAGTCTAAGCGGGAAAGTATTCATGTTTGACGTTATCATCAGTCATCTGAGTTCATTCTTAGCAGTTCCAATTCACTTAAGCTTTTAGGTTTGTGGTGATGTCTGATTCAGCTTACGTCCGATAGGTATCTAATTTAATTTTGAGAAAAAAAAAAGATAGAGTGAAACATCCAATAAGAGCATGGGGTCATTTACCTTTAAGATATTTTTATTCTACACTCGTGTCCATAAATTAAGAATAATGCGAGTTCATGCAAAGAAAGAGACATTGTAAATGTAACTTATCAGTAAAGTCTATTTATTAAACAAAATGTAAAGAGCAAAAAAGATGCTATATGTCGACATCATTAATAAAAATTGCGATTTTTACTCCTTGGTTCAAATTTAAAAAAAGAAGCTATTTACAAAAACCAATATAACATGGTTGATATGATGGCTAATATATAGTATGCCCCCCAGACGATGCAATACAGGCTGTACAATGCCTAGGCATACTGAATATAAAATTATCGATCTGATCTTGGGGAATATTACACCACTCATCAAGCAATGCTCTCCGAAGTTCTGGTAGACATGTGGGAGGGGGTTGACGGCTGCAAATCATCGGCAAAGCATGTCCCACACATGCTCTATTGTATTCAAGTCCAATGAATATGCTGGCCAGTCCACATGGGAGATATTCTACGATTGAAGGCATTTGTCTACAATGTTTGCACAGTATGGCGTGGGCGTTGTCATCCATAAACAGAAATTCTGCACCATGGCGCCCCAAAACAAACATACATATTGTTCCAGAATGACATACCGATAGATGTAGTCTGTCATTGTTACATTTTGAGCATGTAGGTTAGTTCTGTAACCAAGAATAATTACTTCCCAAAACGAGCAATCCTGCACAACTGTAATAGTGTCGTTCAATTATGTTCTCTTGGTGGTAACTGCTACCTGGCCCTCTCCATATGGAAGTACGGCGAGAATCAGACTAAAAGCTAAACCTGGACTCGTCGGAAAAATCACACAAGACAACTGTAATGGTGTCTACAATGCATGCTCTCTACTCCAAGCTAACCTCAGGCGACAGTACTACGAGCGACTACGGCGACTACGAGCATATAGACTAATGTGCCCTAAGCAAGCGTCTGTACACAGTCTGCTTTGAAACTGTCGTACCTGTAGCTGAAGAGAGCTGACAAGACAGGTCTGTTTCTTTTGACTGTAATTCCCAAATCCCGGTCCCCATTTGGTGTTGTAAATCGGAGGTGACCTATGCTGTAACGTCTACTCACATTACCACCATCTTGGAACCGTTGCCAATACCTGGAGATGACACTCTGGGCGTTTCAAAGTTTCTCGGATACTTCCAGCTGGTTACGTCCACATTCCAGATGGCCGATAATTCTATTATGTAAAACATCATTCAAATGCTCCCTTTGTACCATAACTATGCGGTTATTGCAGTGAAAGGCTTTTAAAGCGCTTGTGAACAATTTTACTTATTTGCAACCATTCCTTATGTACCTCTCTCTTACACTTTCGCCATTGTGACGTACTATCGGCACCATCTGGTGGTTTCTTGTAATTTGCATACTATTCTTCAAGATGTGTGTGACAATTCTACATGTGACATTTTTATTTTAGAGTTCAATTTCTGTGTTATTCTGAATTATCCGAAATTTATTGACATGAGTGTAATAATCAGATACATCAGCTGCATACGCAGGTTTAAAAGTTATAAGACATTCTGAGTTTGATATTATCAATAATTATCTGCGCTAGTCATTCCCAATATAAGATGACTGAACACTTTATTTTCATAGTAAAGATGGTTTTGACTTGCTGTAGCCCACTGCCAAATGGGATGTCTTGACTTCGAAAGCGATGAAACATTTATATGAGGTAACCGAAGTGAACAGGGTGAATGCCCTTCAGAAAATAAAAATGCCCGACAATTGAAAATACAACACCAAAATGTGGAGACCAGAAAATTATGCAAATTTCGAGGTTGTCACAACTTACCAAGTTATGTAAATTATGTGAAATGCACAGCTGTCCAGCGCACATAGGATAAGATATAAGGTGAAGAACTCGCAGAGTGGACAATATTCGCGCTATTATTGTAGTTTGTTAATAATCATTGAAAGCTCGCCCTTATCGCTAAGGGCATCTATAATTGCAGAGAAAGCCAGGCCATCATCGACGGAGTCAGTTCCAGCAGACCGACTATTAACGATGGGGATGGCGATCTGACTTGAGGGGGAGGCTGGTCCTTACAGCAAATCACAGCTGACAAACATCTAGACGTGTTCCCCAGTGCACCGGCTGTGATGAAGATGGCTGGAACAAGGTACTGCGGAATGTTTGCTGGGTGCGAATGCAGCCAAAGTAACGTCAGCATACGTGCATTGATGTACCCAACGGGAGGCAGTGACAGACCAGCAAAGCACGTCTACCGAAATACTGCAGTCTGTGCAAGACACCCTGGATGCTCCCATAATGAGCAGAACCATTTGCCGTCAATTGGTTGCTCGTGATCTATGCTCATCACGACTGTTAAGAAGACTGCAATTGACCCACAGCATAGACGCCAAAGTTTTGAATGGTGCCAAATTAGAGTGATGTGGGAGACGGAGTAGCATAGGACTGTATTTTCAAATGAGTCATGCTTCTGTTTTTTTTCAGTGATAGTCGTCGCGTACTAGTGTGACATTGATGTGGAGACAGTGCTGCTGTAATTGTGAAACGCTACACCGTAGCATCATAATTTGGGGTACCATTGCATACGATTTCAAGTTACTTTCAGTTCGCATTAACGGCATTATCACAGCCCAACGTTACGTGGATGATGTGCTGAGGCCGGTGACACTCCCCTACCTTTATGGAGAGGCCCATGATTAGCTGAGTAACTCCCGACCGCACATTGCTCGCATCCACCAATGTGACACGCAGCTACTTCCTTGGCCACAGTGTTCGCAAGGTCTCTCCCCAATTGAAGACGTTTGGAATATGATTGGATGCCATTTTCAGACCCCACCACTGTCTCCTTCAGAAGATGAACTTTGACAAATAGTTGGCTGGTAATGGAGAACCGTTCTTCGGGACGCCATCCGTACTCTCAATGAATTTGTGCTTAAATGTGTTGTTTCGTGTATCGCCCTCCACCATGATCCTAGAACATAGCTACTGGACCTTATTCTCGCTTTGTATTATGCATATCATTTCGAGATACAGATTGTTCGTTGCTGTTTTTCTCTTTTTGCCGAGTATCGTCACTTTCTGGCCATTCCTTCTTGGTGTTGCATTCCCAATGTCAGGTAGTGTATATTAAGATCTGGTTTTGATATATGTTCATTACGAACTTTCAACTGTCTCTGATTGTTGAGACACTATGAGACTATCAGTAGTCATGCGAGTTAATCATTTATCAGCTAAATCTATAGAAGCTCTAAATTCTTCGTAAATATAAGGCTTTATTATTGGCAACCGGCTCAAAGAACATGAATGGAGCTCAAATCAAGTAAAGCCACCCTTCTTTGGCAGCTGGTAATCGAATGCTAAGAGCTCTAGCCTTCTATTCAATAGCCGTGAGTTTAAAATCCATCTGACTTGAATGTTATTGTCGTTAAGAATCCATATTTCCTGGTCTAATTACACTTCGTGGGAAAAATACTATCATAGCATGAAGAGTAAATATAAATCAACCGATTTCGTGAAAGAGAAATCGAATGCTACTGCCTGCACTGGTGGGTTTTATTGTATACTTGTTACTTTGATTTTAATGTGTACTCCAGCCTTGTATAAAGATAGAGGCAACTTTACAACCATGTAACTATCAATATCCTCTTCAGTAATCATTGATAGGCAGAGTGTACTGAAGTTTTTACTACTACTGTAAGCACAATGTACCTGACTCATCCCTACCAAATTTCGATTGAAGATAAATAAGTAAAGATAGCTGATAAAAATGAGAAGAAAATACCATTTAGGTCTCTTATCTTAATGTGCAGCTGTTGGAAACTCAAACAAGTTTTTAAACGTGAATTTTTGATTTTAAAATTGTGGTTAGGTAGTCTAATACTGATGCTATATCAATAGTTACCACAGTTAT
The DNA here is from genome assembly GCA_030067965.1 of Latrodectus elegans. Classification (NCBI taxonomy): domain Eukaryota; kingdom Metazoa; phylum Arthropoda; class Arachnida; order Araneae; family Theridiidae; genus Latrodectus; species Latrodectus elegans. Next base: position 5,248,033 of record CM057819.1, on the reverse strand, counting down.
TCCTTGATAAACCGAATCTGTTGAAGAACTTAGCTTTCCGAGGAACACCAATAACTCAAGGTACTGCTGATGAAGACCTCACTAAATTTCTATGAATATTAACCGAGGCATCCTACAAGAAATGGGTGTGAATTCTTTTCAGACTGATTTAATTTTAATATGTGCAACTACAAGATTTCATATGAACGACTAAGCCTTCCTTGTTCCATAGGACGCCTCCGTGAAGCATGAAGCCTCAACATTTTTCCATCCTCATCTGTTCAGGGCTGCTTTTCTGGCCAGTGCCCAGCTGACCTATTCGAAATTGTTTCTTTCATTTAAATAGTCATCTTTGGAGAGTTTACAGATCAAATTCTTCTACCCTAGAGTGGGATTTTAATTTCGCGTAGTTTCTGTAAACGCATGTGTTTTACAAGGATGGATGTTTAGCTCACTACTGAATCTTCCTAATTTATTCAAGCTTAGGACCGACATAAGGATGAGTAAGCTCTAATCTATCGATAGATGATTGCATCGTGAAAATGGTGCTGAGTTTTAAATTGGGAATTATTATCTGAGTAAATGTTTGGCATGTTGAGTCCACCAAAACATTTTGTTATTTGGTAAATACTTGTTTGACTTGGCGTTGAGCACATCCAGGGCAACTCAATTTCAAGAAAAGAAAGATTTTAAGACTCGAACATTGACAGAATATCAACTACTTCTCTTTTTTATATCTTAATGAGTCACGTATTTAGATCTAATTAGACACTGTTTTTCCGATGAAGTCACCAGTCTCTCTACCTGATGACAGTCATCTCTCCACCTATTATAGTTTATGCTCGGCTGAGTATGCTTGTTCTCTAATGACGTCACAATACAGCACACATTTTCTGAAAACTCTCCTTTATTTTTACATGAAAGACATCAATTGAGATCGACAACAAGGACAAGTTTCTGATCTTAATGTGTATAGATCTGGAATACATACAGTTTAGTTATCTAGTTCATACTAACTAAGTTGTACACATTCAATGTATTATGTTACATTTATGTTGAATGTGCTTACTCAATAGTTAAGCCATAATGCAGCACACGTTTGTTGAAAGTTCTCCTCTATTTTTACACGAGAGACTGAGATCAACAAAGACAAGGTTCTGATATTTATGTGATTAGATATGAAATGTGTACAGCCCTCTAAACGCAGAAGTACCTAAGTCAGAATTTGTTAATGATCATCAAAACTATTTATTGACAGCTTGAATGCAATGAAACTCATAGTTCGTCGATAAGCACTGACCAGGTTTAGCGCAGTATATCAGTAACAGGAATACCCCAACTTTAATCAAAGAAAGATAGCTGCTTTGATCGCAATGATGACTCTTCAGTCTTGTATCTCGAAGTGGGGATCCTACGAATGACAGGACTACCCATTTCTTCATCAGCTAGTCTTTGCAGCTCTTGCTTAAACTTTTATATCTAACGTAAGAGTTGACTCTGTACTTTTCTCATAAATATCCCCATCATTTCAGTGAAAGATATCGAGCGAGCCAGCTGGTGAAGATTGGATGTCAATTCTTTTCAAGTTGTTGTGATCTTAATATGTAATTTATACGCGCTAAGAGGGGCCTCTAAATATGACAACACACTAAGTTTGAGACTGTCAAATGAGAAAGTTAGTCGACTTCTGTTTTATGATAAGCACTCTTGCTTGTCTAGCCTTATAGATATACAATGAAGGTACCCCAATATCGATAAAAAGTGCTTGAGTGAGGCATCGACGTGGAAGACCATCAATATATTTAGACTGCTTTGATATTACTACATACCCCTTGTCAAGTACACAAATGACTCAATGAGGCTTCCAATGGCCACCTCAGTTCATGAATACTAGGTTAAGTTTAGTAGTCCTGCGTTAAGCAGTTCCAAAAGAGGCAATTAGTTCTTCAATAATTAGTTATTGTTTTTGATGTAAAACACACCTAACAAGGGATTTTCAGATAAAGAAAAATGGTCTAAGGCAATTGTCAAGAAAAGTGAATAAATTCTTTTACGTTCTTTTCAGGTGAATGTGAAATAGTTAACTAATGTGTTAGTTAATTCTAACTAATGTGAATTAGTTAGAATTTTTCAACACTCACACCTATTTCTTAGGAAAAAGATGGGATCGAGTGACACAACGAGCATGAATTCTTGTCAATTATAAGCAACATTTTTTAAATCTTGATACCAAAAGGGATTTCTAATTCTTCAGGATTTAAATGCCAACTTCATGTGCAATTACCATTCATATTGCGCTAGTTGTTTTAATGTAAAGCTTAAGAGTAAAGATTTTCAAATATTTAGATCTCTAAGTGGGATTATGAAATTCTGAATATGAGATTATCTAAACTAGTAATGAGTGATAATTATTATGCGGAGTGATTCGACGATCTCAAATTCTCACCAAGCGTTGATAATTCTTAATGCAGCACATGTTATCTTAACGTAGCACCTGATTTCTATACCAGAGAAATTGCTATAAGTAGTCGGTACGATAAGAATAGAGTATCGATTCACTTCGTTCTAATCTTGTGCCTCATTAACTTATAAACCTATCCTAATCTTTAAATTATTAAGATGTTAATGGTCCTCTGAATTAGTTTTTACTATCACGAGGCTGGTAGTTCTCTAACAAATGCTGATCTTTCGGCAATTTTTAAGCTTATAAGCCTGAGTGTTTAAAACATGTCATTTTTATTTTTCCAGCAGTTTTTTTTTTTTTTTTTTTTTTACTTTTCTAAGCAAATACTGTTTTAGTGGTGATCAATCCCTCGCTCAAGGCTAGACTTTAATAGACCAATACCACAACAGCTTTTTATTTATATCGTGGTTTAATAAATATTTGATGTAACCAAATAGTGTTGGATGCAACAGCTGATAAAGATGGGATATAATTACATTTCAACTTGTGAGGATAATATGTAACTTCTCTGAGAATATTTATATGCTGTTAAACAGGGAGGTATATTCTCTGTGAAGCTATTAATAATCACTTGAACAAGACTTGGCTGGCTTAAATTTACTGAAGCACTTAATTGCACCTTCAGCAGTTATCGATAAAAGGTAGTGCACAACACTCCCGATGACGCGTATTTAATTAGATAGAGATTTCTGAAAAAGATAGTGTGTCAGTAGTTTCACATTCAAGGTGGTTGAATATATAAGATCCTCTGAATTGGTAGGTGTACTATGTATCAGGCCATCATTGGTCAATAGTATTCGCTATTCTGTTGAAACCTCATTCTTTTACGGTATCACGGGTACGCATATGCATACATAACGGTGCAGGTGAGTGCCGGACTGCACCTTAATGTTAACGGATATGAAATACTCGCTCATTACCAAGTGTCTCTTAATTTTGAACCACGGTCAGATGACGAGGTCACACCTGAGCTGGCACCCTCCTCTCCACATCAACGGAAGGACTTCCGACGTCACAGATTAACGTGGACACGTCTCCAATCCAGTGAGCTTCAGAAATCCAATAAGGGAGAATGAGCTCACCCTCCTAAACACTATCCATGGAAAATGTTGATCTTAATTTGAAACGACGTGAATCTGCTGAACATTAGCAATTTAACAAGGGCTTACATATATTAAATAAAAAGGATTTTGTTAGAATGCTTGCATAAGGCAAAGTGCAAACAGTCTAACCATCACGTATAGTCACCATGCTGTTGCCTCAAGAAGGCATTTAAATGTTGACGCAGACATCGGATGAAATTATCAGTGGTATTGTGAGCTTTTCCAATCCCATGAGCCTTATAATTGTTTCGTGTGACTATGAGTAACTAACTCTTTCAAAACCTTCTGTAAATGCTTCGTAAAAAAAAAACTTTTACCTGAAATTAGTAAGTTTTTTTTTTTTTCCTTTCTAAAGTACAAAAGAGAAGTAAAATTTACATAATTAATTTAAAAATATTTGAATCTCATTTTTTAATGATTCTATTCGTTTTCTACTTTAAATTAACCTCTATACGAAATAATGCGGCTTATAAACGCGTTTACAATATTATAATGGTCAATATGGGTTTCAAAATGTCGGAAGAATCTATTCAGTTTACGGATGAAGGTTTGGTCATAGATCTCAATAACTTTAAATTCAACTGTCAAAATTTTTATTGCGATCCATAGGAATTTTGATTTTATATCGTAAAATTAAGCCAATGTGAATTTCATCGAAATTATTTATTTCATATATTTTGAAACGATGTTCTGACAAAGGAATCTCAGTAAAATTTTGATATAATTATATATGTAACATAGATTTGTATCTTTTATTTGAATTACATATTAAATAAGGAACTTACATCATATGCCATCAGCAGTCATAAATAGCATATTTAATCTCCAGCTAATATCATTTAGCCAATGAAGATGAAGAAACGCGATGAAATCATGCAGTCAGATATGTCACCCATAAAGTGACATTTTGATAACATCATTTATCGATTATATATTAATAACACGTTGATTAGGTTTATTTTTTTCCTATAAATCTTAATTTATAAGGCTCAATAAATGTAAACATTTATTTATCTCAAATGAATCTTAAATCAGTTATAAGGATTTTCCTTCTTTCTTACATTGGATAAGGAAAAAAAATATTTATTTCAGGGAAATAGTCTATTGGGATTTTTCGCCAAAGGTTGTTGTGTTATTTTGTGAAATCATTTCAAAAATAATTTCTCATCTGCAACTTTTAACAATATTCTTTTTGTATAATATATAAACAATATTCTTTTTGTATAATTTAGAAATTAAAATTTGTTTGAAAACCAACATAAACTAAAGAATTTTTCTGCCAATGTAGAGACAAATGTGCCAAAGAAAAATTCTACAGCCAAGTAAACCTAAATCAATCTTCCAAATGGCGATTCTATGTTCTAAAAACTCCAGGGTTAAATATAACTAATATATGGTTAACAAAGGAAAAAATAAAGTTTTACAAAATCTATTTGATTCTAAGGCTATAATTATTTTATTCAATTTGTTTTTGTACAAGAAAACTAAATTAAAATAAATAAAATTTTAAAACAAAAAATCTAAAGAATTTTAATTTGCTGCTATATAAATTCGTTGTATAGCTATGAGGAAGAAAAAATGTTGGCGTGCTTTTCATTTTGCTCTCTTTTTAGTGACCTGTCCCACTTTGCGCCACTCCAATTTTCCGAGAATTGCAGGTGTTTTGCCTCCGGTGATTAAGAATGACTAATTCACAATCGATCTTGGTTCAAGGAATGCCGGTGGAATTGCGCAATCCAGTTTTTCAGCGCCAAGCTGTCTGTCCACACCACACCCTCTGCACTTCTTGCTTCTCCAAAAATTATTCCAACTATTACACACTCAGCACTATCATTAAATGCAAAAACTACATTTAAAAATAAACTGCAGTTCTTGTTTCGGCACTTTTGGCATGCAAATTATAGCTACCCGGTGCTGTGACGTAATAATACCTCATGAATTATTCATTTAACAAAAGTATTTAACTTAAAATGTGTCTTAACATGGTCTTTGGATGTGATGAAGATGCTAATGAATAACTGAAAACTCGCAAACTTGTCATCGATAAGATACAGTACTAATAGCTTATACTGATTTAAAAGTAAGATCCACACAAATTGTCGTTGACGTCAAATTTTAGGGCATTATCTTTTACTTCAGATTTCACCCTTAAATTTGTTAAATATTTTAACTTAAATTTTTGATACGGATACCTTTATAGAAATTACAAAAATTATTGATTTAAGAGTTGAAAATTGTTTGATTAGTACAATTTAGTTTATTTCAAATTTTTACGACTGAGACGCTTAGAAAACATCTAAATTATAAAATTTACTCTCTTTATTATTTTACCTTCTACTTAGTTTTCACTTGCATACCTAATTTAAATCAGCAAATTAGGAAATCAGTAGTGAAAATAAATGGAATTCCGACAGATAAGCACACACACACAAAGGACTTAATTATATATTTTAAACTATATATGTATTTTAATGATATACCAAACTATTCCAACTTAAACTTTGAAGCTCCCGCCGAATATAAGCATTTCTCATAATTTGAGGCTAGAATTGTGACAATATGAGCAACAAACTTTTAAAATTATATTTGAAATTTTATTTTAAGTTTGTTTTTCTTTTGAAACTTGAATTTAACCAAATTTTTTATGCAAGCTTAATTAAAGTATGAAAGTTTTAAGTATAATACTTTAGCTGTTACACTTTTCGTTTAAATAAAATTTTTTAATTAATCTACCATTTTAAAAGTAGCATTTCCCGTCAAACGAACTTATATATATTTTTATAGTATTTTAATTTATTTTCAGATTTGTTTTTTGAATGCATAATTTAAAAAAAAATACATGTAATTTAGTAATGCTAACATATTCAGGTAGAACTGTGTAGATATTATCATAAAAGCATATGATATCGTCTGCATGCTACACAAAGAAGCTATATATTTCTCATTTTTTTAAAATTATTTACGTATGCTTTAAATTATATTTTTTTGCACTTACTTGAAAAAAATTTCTAATTTTAAAATTCAAATTGTAATCAAAACATAGTAACTTTATATAAAAAAAATGCACAAACATTTATTAATCATAACGACATCTTTGAACAAAAATTCTTTTCAATAAAATAATTATGTTCCCAAAAACATTCAATTACAAACTAAACTCAACGAAAAGTTAATACTAATACTGCTTAACGCAACAGATTTTTAGTTTTTGATCAATCAAACATAATTAAATTAATCTTTAAATATTATAAAACTAATAGAAAGCCACATACAATTTGAATGGAATGTTCAAATTATTTAAAAATGTAGAAACGTAGAATATTTAAGAATAGTTTTAATTATACACGTCTCCAGAATTGTTTTTGTACTTCTCTCGAATTAAAATTTTAGAGAGAGAGCAGATTATTCGATTTATATTTTATATGATTTCTCTCTCTCAGGGATTAGAGAATTTTTCGAAATCTTATAAGTGAAATCGGAACATCTGAATTCCATTAACTTAAAAACAGGATTCGGATCTATGAAAAAATAATTGAAAACATCAGGAACGTTCCAATTTTTGCACTTGGAATGCTATTAATATCCGCATCAGGGAAGTAAAAGAAGGAATTTACTTCCAAAAATAAAATGCGTTCACTTTGCTGAAGAACGAGAAAACTCCCTCTTTGAACTAAGCAAGTCACCCACTTCCATCGAAGCATTTGATTGTACATAGTGTAAACTGCTGTACGTTTTTTTCTAATTTTTCTAAAAATGTATCTCACATTGAAGGTTTACAAGATTCTGATCTTATACATACATATAGCACAGAAAAAGATTTAAAAAATAGATTGAATAAAAATCTTGAGCATTTTCTTGTTTTCCTTAAAGCAGTCCTACTTAAATATTCTGCTGAATATTATGTCCAGTTGGTCAACAAACTGGTAAGTTGTATTCATTGGTTCTTTGGAGAAACACGCTCTGTTTCGCACAATGCTGTCGATAAAATACCGAAACTATTAAAATAAAATCTCTGCTGTCGGTATTTTTTGATAATTTGAGTTTCCAAGACACTGAGAAATATGAAGAATTTCTTTGTCCTAGCATAAAAAGGGATTCTTGATCTTTCTCCTTTTTTTCCATTCATGAAAATGATTTGGAAAATTTTATAATGCATCAAAAATATAATTTTCTTCCTAATATGATGGTAAAATGTATTTTATTGATTTGTAATCTATAAGGAATTTGAAAAAATAAAAATCATGCCCTAGCATAAAAAAGAATTAAATAATAATTTTATAACCCCTTTATTCATCATTTCTATTTAAAATAAATCAAATTTTTATAGAAATATTTCTTTATAATATTGTTTTTAATATTACAAATGCTTATTTAAACAAATGTCTTGCAAAAAAAAAAGAGAGAGATTTATCAATTTAACGTATTTCTAGCATATAAGTCAAATTTCATACATTGAAGAAAGTTGACCTGAAACTGCCTAAAAAAAATGTAAGGTTTCTTACAACGGTAATGCGCCTTCTCATCCTGCAATTACAATTCATTAATTTTTTAACAAAATATTAAAAAATACGGCCCTACAGCTACTATACGATATGTTTGCTGCCGTATTTTTTGAGTGATATTGGATAACTGGAAAAAAATGATAGATATATATATTAATATATATATATATTTAAATTTATAATGTTAACATATTTCTTACATTAAATCTTAAAACAAATGTTTATTTATATTTACTTACAAAAGTTATTTCCAAAATTTAGAATACTTAAATGATAAATTTTTTTTAATTAAATTAATCTTCCTGTCAAAATCAACACAGTTAGATTATAACGGCAATATTAACACAATTATTTTTATATTAATAGGAATTTTAATATTTACATAAAGAACCACACACACAAAAATCACTTAAATTACTGGGAATTTTTTTGTTAAAATATTTAATAATTGGAGAAATTTTCCTTAGAAATTTAGGTGATAACTTCACAGGTTTTATTACCTCAAGATACTGAAGTATAATTTTTTAAATAAAAAAATTAAAAAAAACTTTATTTAAGTATGTAGTATTAACTTTTTTTAAAATTTATTACAATTAATGATTAATTATGAAAGTAACTTGGAAACAGAATTCAAAACAACTTATTTTTCGAAGAATTAAGTTTTATAAAAGCTTGCATTATATAAATTATTCAAAATTGATATCTTGTGTGATCTAAATTTATAGTTTAATTTATTTTTTAATGTAGTAAATTCTTTACCAGATAACTCTGCTAGGATTTATTATTTGAAAGTTATGACGCTTTCTTTAACATTTTTGCTATGAAGATATAGAATTGGTATTTTTTTTAAATACTTACATTATATAAGATTTTTTAATTGTATATATTATTGTATAAAAAAGAGAGAGAGAGAGAATTTAATTTTTCTTTTCAAATGTTGAGGATTTTTAAAAGAAATTTACAAAGTGAATATTATGGGAAGAATGTAAGTTGATAAACAAAATTATTTATTAATTTTCTTCTTCAATCATGTTAATGCTTAAGTTTTTAAAACCAGTTACCCAGAATTGATCTTTTATTAATAGTGTTCATAAGGGAAGTAGTATTAATTAAATTCTATTGTCAATATGTATATGTAACTAATGATTAATAGTTAGTATTAAGACTTTTATCAAATTTGTATAATTTTAAATATTTTGATTCCATTTTTCTCTAATTTTCGAAAAACTAATCATGCTTGGATTTTTACTAATTTTTAAATCTGTATTTGGAATTTTGGATCAGGTACGTGAAGAAAGAAAAAGTGCTTCCATCGTAAATAGAAAGTAAAATTGTAATTCTCAGGAAAATAATTCTCTTGAGAAGAAACACATAGTTGCTTCTTCACGAAGTTAAGAAACGCTTAGAAGCTAAAAAATTAGTACATTAATGAAATTAGTGAATCAAATTTAGTGAAATGAAGAAAGTAAAATAAATTAAGTTGGTATTATAAATAATCTTGGATAACATATGATAGTGATAAATTAGTCATCGGCGTAGTGACGGGGGGGGGGGACTATCATGACCCGGGCGCAGCTTACAGAGGGGCTCCAAATCATTTCAAAGCTAAGCAAAATTTTTCAGAAAATTTCAATCTTAGTTTTACTATAATATTAACTTTATTTGGAGAAATAAACTTTGCATTTTATAATTATTGTGCCATGTCCATGGAAAAATAAATAAAGCTCCAGAGAGGAATCAGATTTGGAAAAGAGAAGAGGTTGTTGATGAAAAATGAGGAAGAGCTGCCGGAGCTTGCCATAAATGAAACACTTACTCTTATATTTCTTTATCAGTAATAATTTTGCATGGTTTAGTTCCTTTTAAAAAGTGTGTTCTTTTAACCATGTTTCAATTTTCATTTCTTAACTAGTTAGATTATCGATTTTCATTCTTTTAATCCTTTCCTTTTTAACTTTCATACTTTGCTCAAAGTTTGTGATACTATTGTTTTGTACTACAAATCTTGTAAATGTGTAAATAACGAAAATATGTTGATTTTTTTCTTCAATATTGGATTTTGGAATGGTTGGTTGGTTGGTTTTTACGGCGCAAGGTCCAAATATGGACATGCTGCGCCAAGAATAAAGTTTTGGAAGAATATTTTTTTTTCTTTTACTTATTTGTTTTATTTTATTTTATATATATATGTTTCGTTTTTTGAAAACCTAAGCAACATTAAAATTTTAAAAAACAAAAATCAGTGTATATATAATCTTAAAATCCATATATAATGGTAGAACATAAAATAAGATAAATGAAATGTATATATATAAAATTTTAAAATGTATAAATATAAATTATATAAAATTAGAAAAACCTATTGCTTTCAAATAAGCAAATAGATTTCTGTGGGGTGGTTCTCCCACCAAAACAAACATAATTAAAAGGTTTGTTTTGAAAAATTTAAAACGGTAGACGTTAAAAATAGGGCATGAGATTAAAATATGATAGACAGTAAATGCTTCATCACACACTTCACACCATGGATTTAGTTCACTTAAAAATAAATGTCTGTGTGTGAAACGTGTGTGCCCGATACGAAGGCGAGTCAATCTAACATCAGCACTTCGTAACGGTAAAATTGATAATGAGATGAGGGATGAGAAAATGGTATGTAACTTGTTGCCGACCTGCATGTTCCACAATTCTCGCCAAAGACCATGTATAAAACTTTTTATACCCTTTCTTACATCAGAGAGCGGAACCGATAGTGAAACTGGATCTGATGCAGCCTTTGCAGCTGCATCAGCTCTCTCATTTCCATCAAGATCTACGTGACTTGGCATCCAACAAAATATAATATCATATCCCTTGCCAGCAAGGGAGTCTAATGCTCTGAAAATATTTGACACTACAGGATGGCAAGTAAAACTATTGTTTCTCAATGCTTCCAATACACTCATGCTGTCAGTATATATACAAAATTGACGATGACAATCTGTATTCACATGCTGAAGCGCATAATAGATAGCTGTGGCTTCAGCGGTAAAGATGGAGCAGGACGAATGCAGACTGTAACTGAAAGCTGTATTGTAAATAAAAACTCCACAGCCCACATGTCCTGCTGTTTTTGAACCATCTGTGAATACAGGTGTGTATGATTGATACTGACAGCGATGGTTGGAAAAAAGCGTTTGAAAAACAATAGGTGTTGTGTCTGATTTTGAAAACTGAGCAAAAGAGTTATTAAAGTTAATTGTTGGATCATACCAAGGCGGATGAAGAAAATGATCATTTGTTTCAATTTGAACATCACATAGGTCTGAGAGCCATAGATTTGATTTGGCTCGTGTGAGAAAAGGAGGGATGCTCATTGGACGAGCATCATATAGTCTTTTATGAAAGGCATTAGGAACCATGGAACGTACTGGATGGTCAGGGGTCGACATGATCTTAGCGTAATAATTGAGAGACTGCTGCATATGTCTCAGGTCTAATGGTAGTTGATTACATATCACGTATAGACTCTGGACGGGTGATGTGCGGAATGCCCCAGAGCATATCCTCAAAGCAGAGTGGTGAACTGTGTCCTGTCTTCGTAATATGGAAGATCTAGCCGATCCATAAACAACACTTCCGTAGTCAATGCGGGATAGAATCAATGACTGATAAATTCGAAGTGATGTGCGATCTGCACCCCGAGATGTATTTGACAACACCTTGAAGATATTAAGCGATCGCTCACATTTCTTCCGCAAATATAAAACATGCGGGAGAAAGGTTAATTTTCGGTCAAAGATAATACCCAGGAATTTTATTTCATTGACTACTTGTATTGGAGTGCTGCTGATGTAAATTATAGGCTCATTATGCAGGCTAGTCTTTCTACAGAAGTGGACACATTTACTCTTGCTTGGAGATAAAGTGTGGCCATTCTCAGCACACCATGCTGCAAGCTTGTTAACTGCTGTTTGCAGTTGTCTCTCAATTAATCGCATATTAGTCCCCTGACATGATATTTGCAGATGGTCAACACAGAGTGTACCATTTATTGATGATGGTAATTGATGTAAAATGTTACTGATGAAAAGATTAAAAACAGTGACACTTAAACTAGAGCCTTGGGGAACGCCCTCGGCTTGAGTAAAAGTATTGGAAAATACAGTTCCAATACGGACTTTAAAAACACGGGAGCTTAAAAAATTTTGTAGGAATATCGGTAGACTACCCCTAAAGCCAAAATCATATAGTGAACGGAGAATTCCATATCGCCAGGTACGGTCGTATGCTTTCTCGATGTCAAAGAAAATGGAGACCAGATGGTTCCTCCGCACAAAAGCATTGCGGATTTGGGTCTTCAAATATGTGACATTATCAAGAGTGGATCTCCCTTTTCGGAAACCACTCTGATTAATATGAATACATTTATTTTTTTCTAAGACATATACGAGACGGGCGTTGACCATACGTTCGAGAGTCTTACAGAAGCAGCTCGTCAGAGCTATTGGTCGATAATGTGAAGGATCGGAAGGATCTTTACCAGCCTTAAGTACCGGAATCACTATTGCTTCATTCCAAATTGATGGAGATTTCTTTTCAGTCCAGATCCTATTGAACAAAAATAACAAGTTCAAAAGAGAGTCTGGACTTAAATTTCGAAGCATTTGATAGCTGATTCCGTTTGGTCCTGGACTGGTATCATGGGTCTGCTTTAATGCTCTGTTCAATTCTAACATCCGAAACTCACAGTTGTAAGGCAAGGCTTCACCAGGGTTAAAACGAATTGGTATTCGCTCAGCACGACTCTTAGTCCTTAAGAACGAAGGACTATAACAGTCGTTGCTTGAGACGCTAGCAAAAGTTTCACCAAGGGTATTAGCAATGTCTTCAGGAGAAGCGTATACAGAAGCTCCGGTTTTTAAAACAAGAATTGAAAAATCCTTATAAATCCCATTGGCTGCCTTCACTTTTCATCACAACTGTTTACTGGATGATGTAATTGAAGATATATAATGACACCAAGATTCCTTCTGACTTCGACGACGAGCTCAGCGAGCTAGTGCTTTTGCTCTCTTAAATGCTAATAGATTCTCCGTTGTGGAGTATCTCCTAAATAACCCCCATAACTTCCTTTGTTTTCTATAAGTTTCTTGGCATTCTTTATTCCACCAAAGTTTGCTACGCCTGTGTAGTGTAGGGGAACTCTTAGGAATTGAAGTATCAGCTGCATTCTTAATTGTTTCGGTGACTTTTGATACGGCAATATCAATATCCTCGATTGAAACCATTTCATAATCAACAACTGCCAATTGTGAAAATAATGTCCAATCTGCCCGACTATACGTAAGTAGGTAAGCGTTGTCTTACACTACTACCTCCAGTCTGGGAGATGGCGAGAGGAAAGTGATCGCTATTATGCAGATCATTTCCTACTGTTAGATTTAACAATGGCAGAAGAGCCAAATTGAGGGAATGAAACGCTCTTGTGGGTATATGGAAATATGTTTTCTCGTCGGTATTAAGCAGACAGAGACAGTTATCAGTAATAAACTGTTCTATCTGCCGACCGTGAGAATTGATATCATCATTTCCCCACAAAGAATTATGTCCGTTAATGTCACCGAGTAACAGAAATGGTGAAGGCAGCTGATCAACTAATGCATCGAGTTCCTCTTGGCGTATGACATCGTGTGGTGGTAAATATAAACTACAGACTGTTAATAAGCATGAAGTATGAATTCTTACAGCAACAGCCTGTAGAGTAGTATTCAATTGATGGACAGTGCTGGGGTAAGTATTAGATGTTAATATACAAACACCTCCAGACACTGTGCCATTATCACCACAGTCTTTCCTAATAGAGTTAAATTCTCGCATGGAAAAGTTATTGCTAGACTTCAGGAATGTTTCCTGAAGTGCAAAACATACGGGATTATGATCTGTAATTAGAGACTTGATGTCATCAAGATGTGAACGCAAACCATGGCAGTTCCAAGAAATAAAGTTATTTTTTAAATTGAAGTTATTTTTTAAATTGAAAAGCTCCTTTACTGGATCTGGAAGGCGGATCTTCTGTCATATCCTCGAACGATCCATCATCGTCCGAGGGAAATAGAGAAACCGCGTCAGTCTCCAGGCAAGAGAAAGCATTATGGGTGGAAATTGAAGACGATTTTGCTTTTTTTAATTTCAAAGCTTTTTCCGCTTTTGATTTTGCAGAAGGAGCTTTTCTAGAAAACGTAGGAGTGTTTTTGAACTTTGGCTTTTCAGATGATTGGGGTAATCTCACTGGGAAAATAGAAACAGATTCAGTTTGGGTGCTGCTCGATTTAGTGACTTTTCTGGCAGTAGTGGAATAACTGACTCCTGGCTGTGGAGTACATGAAGTGACTAATCGTCTTGCCTCAGGATAGGAACATTTGTTGTTAACTTTAATTGTGGCTATCTCTTTTTCCTTCATATACTGAGGACAACTTCGAGAATAGGAGGGATGGTCACCATGACAGTTGACACATGCCTCCTTTGCTGTGCAGTTCGTACTATCGTGGCCAACCACCGCGCAGCGTGCGCAGGCGATTTCGCCTCTGTAAGCATTTCTCGAGTGTCCAAAGCGCTGACACTGGAAACATCGCAAGGGATTTGGGATGTATGGCCTGACGGGCAAATTCATATAAGCAGCTTTTACATACTCGGAAGGTCTGGCGTCGCAAAAGTCAGAACGAGGTGCTTAGTATCATTACTTTGCTATCCCGTCTGACTGTTATGCGTCTAACACCACAGACCTTCTGATTCTGCAAATTTTCCAGAATCTCTTCAGTCGGCGAGTACAGCAAATCCCTAGCAGAGGTAACACCACAAGAGAAATTAAGGATTCCGTGAGGCGAGACAGTCACTTCCAAGTTTGCCAACGATTTCATACTTGCCAGAATGGCTGCTTGAGAGTCGGATGCAGCCTCTACAAGCAAGTCACCCGAGCGCATCTTTTGAACCTTCTTGACTTCCCCAACAATTCCCGATATTCCTTTTTCAATAAGGAAAAGAGACACAGTTGTAAAATTGCCCTCTTTCCTTTTTATCAAAAAAAAAAAAAAAAACTTTGGTTTTAAATTTTCCAATTGTTGCTCCCGTGGGAGAAAAGTGAAATTTTTGTTCTTCATAATTTGTATATAAAATTTCGGGATCTGACCGCACCACCCACCACCGAGTCCAACAAGGCGATGCAGACCAGCTGCACCAGTGCTAGCCTTTGCTGCTTATACGTTCATAGTACATCCCTCTCTGAAGTAGTCTCCACCCTTAACTAGTCCCCCAGTAGATGTACCGATCGCTTGATCCATAAAGCCGATTGATGTGCTGAGGACCACAACACACCTCCCGTTTACCTGAAGCAGAGGCCAAAGTAATGTGTTGGTCTCTGGGGGCCTCAATTAGCAGGACCCTCCTTTCCAGGGACACGGGTCTCCACGCACGGCAAACACGTGGGTAATTTAGTCCTCAAGAGTAGCTAATAGCAACAGAGCGGCGAAAGCTACTCTAGGGGAGCCCTCAACCTCTTGCGAGGCAACCACAACGAGGGAGAAAAGGAAGAAAAAGCAGAAGAGTAGAGGAGAGAAGAAATGAAAGAAGAGTACAGATCACTGGGGTACCTCGGGATTGTGACACCCGTGTTTATCTAAAGAAGGTAAACCCCCTGAGGGGTTGGATATTGGAATATTGGATTGGTCAAATCCATTTTAAAGCATATGAAAGGTTTTCATTTTAGTATAAAAACATTTGCCAAATTATTTGTGTTAATATTATAGGGTATTTGTTTGGATCTATTTACTTAGGGAGATGACCGAAGAGTGAGGTCATGAAAGACACCTATTTAATTTTGTGAATACGCTTAGATTCATAGTGCCCTTTATGACTAAATTGTTATACAGGTTATCAAAGTCAAGTTATATACTAAAAGTCATAATAATATTTAACAAAACAAATAGGTTTGTTTTACTCAATATAAAAAAAATAAAAAAAAGTAAAAAACGTTCAATGAATATTATTTTTTGGACCCTTTTAGATGTTATAATTATTCAAAAATTCAAAATTTAAAAGTTTTTGTTGAAATTTCAGTGTTTAGAAATATTATTTGACGTGCTATTAAATTTCTCATAATAGATTAAATCCTTTTATTTAACAAGCAGCACTTCATTAATATTCTTGATATCCTTTTATGATAAAAAATGGGAAAATTTAATCTCATTTTGATTATAATAACGCAATAAATAACTATGTGCGAAAAAAGAAAATTTCATATAACTAAAATATATTATTAATGAAAACATGTGCAAGAATTTAAATGTATTTATAATAACAGAAAAGTCAGATTTTACTTAAGTTATCAAGAAGCGATACAGAAAGATCAGGTTTAGTAATTATTGAGACTTGGCGAATTTATATTAGCCATTGTCCCAAAATAAAAATAAAACCCTTATAAATTTTCTTATCTCAGGCTTTTACTGCTGTAGCCATTCATTCTAGTGTCGCGTTAAACTCGTGGGAAAATTTCTGCTGAAACGTGTCTCATGTTAGCGGTTCCCTTTGTCAAAAATATTGTGTCCGGCTCCAGGAAAGGGGGACCATTTTTCATAAAATAGCACGCACTATAATATACCCCCTAGGGAATTGCCTTCCTGAAATAGAAATGGAGGGGATCGAGAGCTAATTACCTCCAAATTCTAGGAAAACACATAAACTTCTCTTCCTTTTTATTGTTCACACGGTTAGTATTTCTTTTCTTCCAAAATATCGCTTCATCGGGAAAAAAATGTTAACTTTTGAAAATCTGGAGTTTTGACATTTCAAATATTATTACCGTTAAGTTATATTTTCTGTCTACTATGTATTCTTACAATTTGAATATTTATTCTTGTTTTTGCTGGTATAAATATTTACTAACATATGCTTGCAGAGTTTTGAAAACTAAATATTAAATTACTTATTTGTTAAAGTTATGCATTTAAAAGTCATTTATATAATCTTTAAATGTTTTTGTTTGGGGAAATAATTTTTATTTGAATCGTATTTTTGTTGGCTTTACATTAGCGTCTTATATTGAAAAACTCTTTTTTTCAAATGGTAGAAATTATAAATCTAGGAATGTTTTTTTCCTCTTTAAATGTTTTTTTTTTTTTTTTTTTATGTTTAAACATACAGAATCTTCTTTAATAGCGTAACAACCTGTTGCAGGTTTTAACTGTCTCTACAGCATTCCTTAAACATACAGAATATATTTCTAAATTAATTAGTTCAATTTATATAAAAAACAAATATTTTAACTTGAAAAATTCGTTCAAAAATTTATATTGAAATCGTACATATTTCTCATTCTACATTGTAAAATTTTAAAAATAAGATCGTCTTTAAATGATTTAAATTTATTGAAAGAAAAAAACTTCCTGCCATTGCATGAACAGCACTTCCAGAATGATTCTTAGTATAAATAAATTTTAATTTTAATAAAAATTAGTCCTTATTTTAATAATAAAATATATTTTAATATCTTAGAAAAACAGTTTTAAAAAATACCTTTAAAATATGCAGAAAATTTTCACTACTAAAATAACTAATTGAAAAAATTTCTGTAAATAAAATTATCCGATATAACAATTAAAATATATTTTTGTCTCAACACTTTTAATTATTGATTATATTTTGACTCAATGAGAAAAATTAAAAGAACAATATACAGTGCATCAGTTTGAAGAAAAAAAAAATTTTTTATAATATATATTGTTTGACTGAAAATTTCTGATTATAATAGATATACATAACTTTACTTGAATTTATGTGTGTTTTGATTTTTAATTTAAGAAATTTGCAAAATATTTTGTTGTCTTTATTAATTTACTTGAATTTATGTGTGTTTTGATTTTTAATTTAAGAAATTTGCAAAATATTTTGTTGTCTTTATTAAAGTTCCGCTGCTCATCAGATATTTGCATTGATAATGCTATGGCACAATTTAGTTACCTAAATTGAAAACAGATGAAGACTTATTAACAAAGGTTTTCTAATTTTGGAATCAGAAAAATTGGCTTTATTGTATAAAAATGAAATAATATAAACTATCAATATTACGTTTTGTGATTTAAATTTTTTACAATAAAAATAATTTTAGTTTACCTTAATGGTCTGAATGATATAATTTAAAAAGGTATTTTAAATGCGAAATTTCCCATAAAGTTAAAATTGTTTTTCACAGGAATTTTTCTGAAACAAAAAAATTAAATAAAGTTTTCTGTTTAGTCTGTGGTAAATGAAATGTTTCAAAAGATATCATTGTGAAAAATCAGGTGAGTTGATCTTAAATTAGGATTGTAAAGTCTTAACCAATTATTATTTTGCAATAAATAGCTAAAGTTTGAAAAGTTAGTAATATTATAGAATTTTTGAAAATATGTTAAGATAAGTTAAAGCATACGTTCAACACCAAATGATCAACAATGTATAGAATCTTTCATAAATAAGGTAATGCACAATTAATAGGCAGTAAAAATGTTTAATTGTTTCAATTGATTAACAAGCTAAGAGAAAAAAAAATGAAGAATTTTGTAAGACATTGTTACGGAAATGTTAAATCATTAAAATCAATTTTCTTAAAAGCTCTAAAAATTAATTGATAAATAAATAAATATCCCGCTTTAAAAACTGTAATATCCGGATCACAAGGCCTACAGTGCCCATATCTATTTTCCTAACCGAGGGCCCTGGGATGCGAAGCATATGTCCCGGTTAGGTGGTCAGCCTAAAGCTAAATCCCCGGTGTTTAGTTTCCAAGCATGATTGGTACTCAGTTAATCGATCGACTGAAAGGATGAAAGATTCAGTTGACCTAGCTTGAGAATCGAACCTTGGACCTGTATCTTGGGAGCACTAAGTCACCATGCTTAAAAAATGTAAAAGTTTGAGTGAATTTTGTCATACAGATTTCCATGGAACGGAAGTCCATAGAGAAATGTGGGACTGAAAGATGTTAGTCAGCAGTAGAAAAGAAATTAAAACAAAAACTCTGTTAGAACTTCCAACATACCTTATCTCAAACGGTGAAGATAGAGAGACGAAAAGGTTGCCATTCAAATTATTTTTACTATTTCTGCATCCATTGCAAGCTGTGAACGTTCATTTAGCAAAATAAAATTAATTTTAACTTATTTATAATCCACCCTGATTCAAAACTTTCTAAGTGATTTAACAATTTTAAGTATAAAAAAAGAAAATTTTGAAATGATCATCTTTGGTGAAGTAATTGGTCAATTCGCTTCAGCAAAGGCAAGAAAAAATATGAAAAGTGTAGTATATTAGATAGCGAATAATTGCATCTGCTTATATCTATGATATGTAACAAATTATTTCCCGTTTAAAAATTTTTCATGTTTTTTAAAATAATTGTATTAATATATAAAATCAATTATGTCCTTTTATAATTAATTCTAAATTACATAAGTCCGTTTATTCTGATGACACTTTTCTGAATTTAATATAAGTGTTTTTTTTTTAATTAGAATTGAATTTTGTTTAAATTTAAAGCTGAGCTTGATACTTTAAATGAATATATTTTCGATTATTTTAGAGTAGGTAAAACATTCTGTTATTATTTATATTGTATTCTTATTACAATTATACTCTATTTATTATAATGTATCACATATCGTTATATTATTATATTTCTTTTATTACTAAATGCATTTTATATCATATTTATGTTGTATTATTATTTTCTTTTGAAGGGAGCGCAAAAAAAGGCGTCGTACCCGGGTGCCAATTAATCTCACTACGCCACTGAAATTAGTATATTATCATTATATGCTTTCCATGATATGGTAAGCATATAATATTCACAAAAAATAATAAATTAAATTTTGTAGAAAATTGAAACTCTAAATCAGTACCTATAATAAGCATTTCTGGCAGCAACGCGCACGCATCGGCGCAGCAGCAGAGATAGATGCCATTTCACGAGTGTAAAGTGATGTCTTTTTGGATTAGCAATTCTAACGGATACCACTATGATTACGAAATTTAATTTATATCAATAATTCTTCTATTTGATTATTTAATTCATATAGCAAATTGCACTTTTTTTTTATCATATATCAAATAGTATATATTTTTTAATCCTATAACTATGTACTATAAATTATAAGTATTAAGTACCTATTGTAATCCTTTTATTTTATTATATTTCACTTATATCAAATAACTAATTTTTTCTTGTTTTAATTATTTAATTTAATACGGGATCTTACTACAAACAGAAATAATTTTATTTAATGATATTCAATTAGTGCAAAAATAATAAGTTATGAAAATTAGTAATTAATAAAATGCTGTTTATTAATTTTGTTTTTTTATTAAGCTTCATAAAATTATTCCAATTTTTTTATTCAAAATAAAAATAGTTTTATAAAATATTAATTCCAGATACTTATTTATGGAGGAAAATTAATTGTTACTTACGCACATATATTTAATTTAATATAGAACATCAAATAAACCTTAAAAAACAGCTTGAAGTTTTTTTTTAAATAATTAGGATAAAAGGATGTATTTCACAAAAAGAAAAAAAATTATTGATACAAATTCTCATCCTAGAATAATTTAATTGGTCCTCTATATATTATTTAATATTAGTTTAAATGTAAAATTTAAATTAAAAAACTTGAAAACCTTTGATTTTATCAAGAAAATAATCATTTCATTTAATCTGATGAAAGTATTTTATTTAATTTCACCATTCCAGGTAATTCAGCCGGAGAAATTCTTGCACTTGTCCAATTCTGATGGAAATAGTCCAAAGGGGGGGGGAAACCGATGTCGAACAAAGACCAAAGTCCGATCATCTTTTCTAAGTAGATTTTCAACAACTACTGAGTCATATTAGGTCAAGGATTCAAAAGAAATGAATTCTTTTGTTTAGTTTTGATTAGTTGTGTTGGATTTTGCTCTTTATATGTATGAAGCATTAATGGCCATAGAATATAAAACGAGATTTTCTTACTAAATGCTTCTTTTATAATTATTTTATTTTCTATCACCATTCTTCTCTAACACATTTTTTCTCGAATATTCCAATGGGGAGCAAATATTGGCAGTAATATAGAATTATAGGGAAAAACGTACAGAAAATATTGGCAATATTATAGAATAATGTGGGAAAATGGGCAGAAAATATTGGCTATACTATAGAATTATGTAAGAAAATAACATATACGTTGTCCTAAATGAAATGTTTTTGTTTGCTGAGTATCATCGTTAGAAGATGTGGTGAATTAATTCTGTTTATTGCACATAAGATATATTTCATCAAATTATTTGTTACTGAGATTAGTGTTTTAAACGGTGCCCGAATTAGCCTTAGAACCCGGGGCAAAAACTTCTTTGGGGGGAGGGGGTCCTTTTCTTAACAACAACAAACTTTCTATTCGATTTTTAAAACGATTCTATTCGATAGACAATGTAAAATAAACATTTTATTTGATTTGGGAACCCCCTCTAATATGGGTTCATGGGGCAACTGCCCTATATGCCCATGCCTTAGTCAAACTCTGGTTCTAAAATGAGTAACTATTTGATTTATAAAAATGTTACTTGATATGATAACATCAAAATAAATTAAAAAATGCATTTTATAATAGTTGAAATCTGGACGACGATTACTGTATAGTCTTGCAGAACAGGCAGCTGAATGATTAACATCCTGACTTTGTGTTTATGTGTTCGTGGATTGGATTCCCAATTCGTGGTGGCATAAAATTCATTTTTAACAATCTGCTAAATTAAATCCCCTGTGTGTGATAAATAAAATTACAATGACAAATAAGCTTTATTTATCATAAATGAAATTAGCAGATATAAAACTTAAGAAGTCATACATGTATACGAGGAATATTCGTTATGTCTCGAAACACATTATCAAAAAACAAAAATTTTCTAATATATTATTTTATAATTTAATACGGAGACAAATAATGTTTGCTACCCATTTTGTAGGGTAGTTATGACCCTCGAATCCCGGCTGAATGAGCTCGGGTTCGAATCCCGTTTATGGCTTGGATATAAAATTGAGGAAGAAATCAGACATTCTGCTTGTAATGGATCCCCGTTTCAAAAGAAAGCAGAGCACCCTCTTGTTCCTGTCTGAAGTCATCGTCAATAAATAATCTCAGACTTCTGCTTGTTGTTGTTTTTTCTCATACACACCATATAGAAAAACGAGAAGAAAAAAAAAACGTAATGTTGGTGTAAGCAAAGCATTAATCTTAAGATTTGAAAGAGACTGTTTACAATTATTGCAATTATTAATTTAAAATTAATTAATGAAATTTTTAAATCGCCCTTATCGATTAAAACTAACCATAAAGTAAATGTTTTACCTTGACTTTTTCATTTTGCTTTTCTTCGGTTCGATTGTAAAGAATTTAATATCTTGAATCAATGGAAAACGGCTTCTCAAACTGATGCTTTGATCTTTTATACGACGGTTACTCTGAAATTTTTAAGATACGCTCCGACGAGAATTTACAAAATAAAAATAACGGTTTAATTTTAAAACACAAAGTATTTTAACACAGAAGACGATTTTTTACTGACTTACTTCAACTTCTTTAGCGTAGAACAAATTTTAAACAGAAGAGAAAATGGAGTTGAAGCGAAAACATTTTCACGCTATGATTTTCTACGATTTTAAAGCAGGATTAAATCAAGAAGAATGCGTTCAACAGTTGCAGTTAGCATTTGGTGATGAATCTCCAGCTCGTACTATTGTATTCAGGTGGTTTAGAGAATTTAAAAGAGGTCGCAATTTTCTTCAAGATGAAGAACACACAGGAAGGCAACCGTCAGCAGTAATCCCGGATAATGTGTCTGCCATACGAAAAATGTTAATGGACGATTATCGCTGTACCTATCAAATGATACAGAAGGAACTTAACATTGGATCCGCAGCCATACACAAAATCATTCATGAAGAATTACACATATGAAAAAAGTAGTTTGCCGTTGGGTTCCCCATAATATAAATGAGCACCAAAAAGAGGAGCGTGTCAGAATCAATAAAGAAACCTTAAATTGCTAAATGATGGTGGCCACCGCATCATTTCTTAAATTGTAACAGGTGATTAAACGTACATACCGTTTTTTGACGTTCCACATGTCAAGAAAGCAACGTATGGGTCTTTAAAGATGATCGCACGCCGAAAATGGTGAAAAATCAACGCGCACTGAAAAAGTGATGTATGCCGTTTTCTCCAGAAGTACGGGATTGGTCAAAGCCATCAAGTTGGAAGGACAGAAGACAGTAACAGCAAACTGGTATACCACTAAATGTCTTCCAGAAATTCTACAAGAACTGAATGTTAGGGGACTAATGCTTCACAATGACAATGCATCTTCACATACAGCCGGATTAACAGCTGTGTTTCTTAAGCAAAAACAAATTAAAGTGATTGAACATCCGCAGTATTCACCTGATCTAGCTATGTGCGACTTTTGATTATTCTTTAATCTAAAAAAGAACTTACGTGGACGTCGTTTTCATTCAGAAGAAGAGATTGATGTGGCTATAAATGCATTATTTTCATCTATTCCAAGAAATGAATGTTTTGAGGCATTTAACTGTTAAAAATTCGTCTACAAAAGTGTATTGATGCTGGAGGAGACTACTTTGAATGCACCTAAAATTTTGTAAGTATAACTTTAAAAACCTACTTGTATCTCAAAAATTTCAGAGTGACCCTCGTATAAGAAATTGTTTCATTAACAAAATGAACTTCGACGATATTGTTAATCTTGATTCCAACGAGGGTGAATTTCACCTTGTGTGCTACCACTCGACAAGTCGGGTTTACAAAACCGTCTCAATTAGAATTCGTAATTAGTTATGTGTGACGTAGAAGAAACGCTATCTGACGTCATGGATATTTTAAACTAATAAGTATTGTAATAAAGTGGTGCAGTAATGATCCTAACTGGAACGGAAGAAACAACCACTTTATGATTAATGGTAGTAACACTTGAGAGAACAAAAGAAAGATGCTGATCTTCATGATGATGACAAAAAAATAATAATAATACACAAATAGAGCTGAAAAAATTTATTTAAAGAGGGAATTAATCTGTAATAAACTAGAATAATCATTCATTTTAAATAAACTCGCAAGAAAAACGTGGAAAATTCGCCAAGTATCCCAAAACTGCGTGTTTAATTCAAACGACCTTTATTTTATATAATAGAGCGCCACCTGCTACCATTTCAGTTGACATTTGTAATTAATTATTTACCTAGGATTATATATTTCTGTGCGTAGAACACGTAAATTCAAAAAGAAATTTTATGATCCGATTCTACTAATCAGGTGATTTATATCGAAAACGTCATTTGGTGCCGAAAACGCAGCTGTTTTAATACTCAAAAGTATTCGGATGTCATAGTAAACGGCATCATTTTTCATGAAGTAACGTAATAGTAGGAATAAAATTCTGTGGATTTGTGAAACATGTTTATTCAGGGTGTCGGCGATAATATTTATCTTATTCGAAATGCAACGTGTTCACTCAACATGAAATTCGATGTGTTTTGAGCGATGTCATCTCGCAATTATTATGATACTAAGCAGCATTTAAATCGAATGTTGATGCAACATTGTAAATGTGTTCGAATAAGAATGTATTATATGTAGTATTTTGGAGCTTTTATTTTTTATAACAAATAGAAAAGTAATCTCTATATTCCATTTAAATAAATTTTTTTTACATAGCCACGGCCCTCAAGATACATTAGTAAGCGACATTTCCTTATAACGAAAAACAATTAAGTTTTCCAGTGTTTTCGACTGCCCTTTTTGTCGTCTGAAGTCACTAAACACACCCAAACACATCGCATTTTTAAGCATGCTCAAGAGACAAAGTTGATGTCCGAGTTGGCACCCTTTTCTCCTCTCCACTTTTTACGAGCACAGAAACATTAAATTCCATGAAGCTTTCATGAGTCTCTCAACACGACAGTCTTTGATGTGTTCAGGTTTTTAACTCATATTCTTTTGGCTACTGTGGCCTGCTTTGGTGCACAAGAGGTTTAAAAAAATAATTAAATCAAGGAAAGTCTTATAACTCTGCGATCAAGAGGGAAAAAAATTTAAATTTTTAAATTTGAAAAGAATAAAATATAAGGGAGCAATTCCATGTATATGTGTATCATTTGTTAATTCCTTTTGAGATTCGATTACAAATTAAATTTTTTATTGTATATAAAAATATAATGTCTTTTGCGGCACCTGAACTTTAGAACTTTTGTTTCCACAGATATCTTAATATGACATTGATCTGCTTCAATCACATTACACAAAAAATTTAAGTTATTCATCTAATTTTTTTTTTTAATCAAAAGTGTCTGCTAAACAAGATATTATTTCTGAACTGAGTTGCCCAAAAGAATATTTCTGTAAAATGCTTTTGGGAAAGGCCATTCTTCTCTTGGATCTCAACGAAAATTTCTGCAAAAAAATATCTCGCCAAATGTGACTTCGTGCTAAAGGTTGTAACTACCTCAGCGATTTTGTAACTCCTAAGCTCTACACGTATTTTATTTTTTACCTTTAGAGCATGTTTAGTCAAACGTTTTTATCTCTATCATTATTTATTAGTTTTAAATGTATAAAAGATTTCTTGTATTCATGAATATGAATTCAAAACAAAGTTTCTAACTCTTCTCGTTTCGATGAAAATATAAGTTAAGTGTGTTGTTCTGTTTTCCCATCATATCTCGAATATTTGCAGCATTTGGTGACATACTTTTTTAGTGAAAGGGGTCGGTGCGATGTGAAAATGGTCATTTAATGGAAATGATCAGTGGATTCACCCTTTTACGATTCAAACGATAAATTCCCAAGACTTGTATCCTTAAAATTGGAATCTTCCAAAACAGTTGCTTTTTCTTAATGTAAGCATTGTATATTTTAGTATAAAAACTAATTCAACTTTATTCTAATTAGAAATTTAATTAGATTAAAATGGCCGTGTAAATTTTTGAAAACCGAAATATACAACTCGAATAACAACTAAAAGCTAAAATTAAAAATAATTTTGTGGCATTCAAATATGTACTGTAAGGCCGAAAATATAACCAAGTAGATAAATGAGTGGAATATTTACTAATCAAGTCCAAATAGTTCAAATAAATAAATAAATAAATACATAAAATATTAAATGACAGCGATGATAATTTAAATTATATTAACTTCATTTAAAGCTAGCACACTTTTTCTTCTGTGCTTACTTATTTTCTGAATTATTTTTGTTTGAAAGATGAGTACGAAGAGAAATTATTTACAAAAAATTAATTAAAAATTTGCTATATAAATAGCAAATTTAATCTCCCAATGATCGCTTAGAGAAAAAATCTAACAGTAATATGTAGTGAATGATAATCAAATTTGTTAGTGAAGAAAAAATACTTAAAAACTAGCAAAAATGTCACCAAAAAGAAGCTCCTTGTAGTCGTACAATTTTATGTTTGAAAAGAAAAAAAAGCATAGATTCAGAATTCCTGATGGCCGGTTTTATTATAACATGTACAGTTATATTCGAATCTGGATGCTGAATTTGGCGATAAATAGCAATTTCTAGATTAATATAAAAATACCCGCATTTTTAAAGATATTAATGGATATATATATAAATAAAAACCTTCCTTATTGAGAAGTTCCAAAAAATTTTGGCTCACTATAAAGAATTTGGCATACACTTGTGCTTGGCTTAATTCATTTAACTTTTATGCCATTTTTTTTGTCATTTATGTTGCTTTTATATTGTCGTTTTCCGCATGTAAGGGCTAATTTTACCGTATTCGAGCTAGGAATACTGCTTAACAAACCTATGGGTATTTGATGTAATGCTTACTACATTTTGTATCCGTTTTATTTCAAGATATTTTGAATAAGTCCCAAATTATATTATTTCGAGCTGCAAAAATTGGCGATCAAATCGTAAATAATAAAAAAAAAATTTGGAATTTAAATCTCCTTGACCTTGGCAAGCTCCGTTGTATGGATTCCAAGCAGAAACAAAGTGTATTTTAAACGTATGCGCAGTTCTCTGTATCGAATGATGCTTTGTTCTTTTCCTTTTTGAATTTTCTTCCGTCTGAGAAGCTTGAGTGGTTATTTCTGTCTTACAGTGGAGGTTGAAGTACCCTGGATGAAAACAATCCAACTACGCCATTGTTGTCTGGCGAGCAGTCAACAATTCGGTATCAAAGATGTCCTCCCTCTTTGGGACCAAAATTTTCCGGTGTTATTAAAAGTCTAATAAACAAGACATAAATTTATTCCAGATGCTGTCTTTTCAGCATTACAGCTTTGAAGAATCGTATTGTTATTTGGAATACCTGTTTGCAATGCTTTCTATAAGTTAATCATTTTAAATGCGTAAAGATAAATTTAGGTTTAAAAGTTATGATAATGTGTAAAGATAAAAGAAAAAGGTTACATGCGTAACACTTATTAAGATATTTTTAAATGCCTTCGAACTATATTTAATGTTGTGTTTAATTGGTACTTGTAAAAAGTCTTGTGGACGAGAAAAAAATTGTCGCGAAATAACACGATTTCCCCCAACATTTAAAACCTATATAGCTCTGATAAACCATTGGTATTTCTTTACACACATGAATTCTAACAATTATTTTTCTGTTTTACACATTTCAAATGAGGAAAATTTTTAGGTTTTTCATTTAAATAGATTTTTTTGTTGTTTTTGTTAAAATAAGGGATTTAAAAAAAAGCACTTTCAGGTTTAGTTAATTCTCTTTAATAAACTGTGTGTGTACGGAAAAATTTTTTTAATTGTATGTTCTAAAAATTAAATTTCAACACTTTTTAAATTAACTTTCTGTTTTAATTCTCATTAAATATCCGTTGGGAACAATAGTACTGATATGTATTTAACGTGATTTACGCCAGATTTCCTATGTGATGAAATTTTACAGATTTCGATTAATCTTTTATACTATAAGCATTTTTACACATGTAAACTGATTCTACCAGAACATACGTCTTAATGTGAACTTGGATATACTATTAAATAGTCGAACAGGCATAGTGCTGTACTTAAAATAAAAGTATGGACTACTCATAGTAAGTTTACTGACTACCAGCTGAATACATTGTTAATAAAACAAAACAAAATGTTTAACAAAGTAAAAATTTACGAAAAATCTTAAAAACTTAGGGTCAATATTTTTCCGGTCACATGCTCTATAGCAAGATTGTTCACGTTGTAATCAGAATACTGCCTATGCCATCATGAAAGTATTAAATATCTATATGTAACTAATTTATGCAAAATTAACACTTTATAAATCTTATAATTATTTATAAAGCATTAATATTAAATTCAGTTACTATTTATAATAATCAATAATTATTTTGAAGGAAATAATAACACACATTATTTGAGCTTTAATGTCTATCCTTCTTCATTCTAACACGAAGGCGGCTTACTCTTAAATTACAGATTACAGGAAATCGGGCAATTTGCTTAAAAATATCTGAGATTATTTTCTTTTAAAGTAAGCAAATGAATGCAAAAATCACAATTATTTAAATACTCTACTCATCGTCATTTGTAAAATATGCGCATTACCAACAGTGCTAAAAAGTTACAAACAGAAACAAAAAAAAGTTGCAAAAAACACACTATTGTGAAAGCACTACTGAGCGCTTCTATGTATAAAGCATCACATGATATTTCTATTTACTTTGATTCGTATTATATATAAGATATGGAAAAAAAGAGTGATAGAAAAAGAATTTAGTTATTGATTATATATATATATATATATATATATATATATATATATATATATATATATATATATATATATATATATATATATATATATATATATATATATATATATATATTTTCACACGCTTAACAGCTCTTATGTTGTTAGAAATTTGAACATCGTCTTATGAAATCTTCCACGCAGATTGCTCTTAAATTGTTGCTCGTATTCACACATGTCACGATGGAATAAGTCCTAAAACATTTCAAGCATCTGTACTAGAGATGTATAATTCCCGGGAATTTTGAAGCTTGGGAATTTACTCGGGAATTTTGGGGAATATTGGGAATTTTGAGGGAATAAACTCAGCCAATCATATTTCGTTTTAAAGATTCTTTTTGCGCTTATATATGAAGTGAAGTGAAGTAAAATTTGGCATCTCTAAATAATTTTCAAACAAAGTGAAATTTTATTTTCTACAGTAAGCATTTATAAAAGCAGTGAAAAGCATAAAATATGAATATTAAAATTGTAAAAAATATAGAATTGAAAAATTTCGTCCCTAGGGGATATTTTTATATCGGTGTATGGCGAGATCTGTCGCTAAGATTGTTGGGAATCCAATGTTTCTCACAAATATATATTTAATGAAGCTATGAAAATAAACTGAAAATTACTATTTGATCAAAAATAATATTGTTTCACTGTAACAAATAGTGATTCTTTTCTTCATTTCTATTTTTCCATTTTCAGTTCTCTTAGGTTGTAAGTGATTTATCATTTTTTGCGATCATTCTTTATATAGTAGATTTGATTCTTATGTATGCGAAATTGCTTTATTATTTTTAAAAAAGTGATTTCACTTTAATTTTAATGTATTATATTTCTTAAAAACAAATTATTTGAAAAAAAGTAAGGTAGTACTTGATTTTTTTCAGTCTTTGTAATAAACTGAAAATTGGTGATTTAAAAATAAATAATGCCAAGCAAATTGCTTTTACTGTTGTTTTGACTTCTAATTGAAAAATTTTTAATTTATAAATGGTATAAAAAGATACGGTTTCATGTACTACTTCTCAACTGAATATGTCTAAATGGGGCACAAATTTAACAAATATGTAAATGAAAGTATGTGGTGAGGCGACATGTATAAGTTGTGAACAAAAAAAGAGATATTCCAGCGAATCATCATTTAAATTATATCTTGTAGGAATTGATGTGTCAAAAATCCTATGAAATAAGCTAGCGTTAAAACAATATTACAATTTGCGTGTAATTTTGAGTTGCATTGAAACTGCAAATGTTATTCCAATCCAATTATAAATATCTTTATTTACAGAGGGAAATTATCATCAATATATATTCTAGCACTATTAGCAGTTTCTTAATAGTAACTGTGGAGAATACTTAACCGTTCTCCGCAACGTACTCCCACCTTTTGATTGTGTCCTGGGCTTAACACTCAAAACATAAAATGCTTATTAATATTATAATATAAATATTTAATACAAAATACAAATATACATAAAAATATTACTTTCACATAAATCATCATGAATTTAAATTAAATAAAGGTAATAATGATACAAATAATAAGAAAGTGAAATTGAGGTAACTGAAAAAGAAAATAGGTCTTTAAAATTTATTTATTCGCTGGTTTCACAGTTCGACCACTACTAGTTACTATTGGTAGCAGTTCGTCATTTCTATCAGACACTGGATTTTCTATTTCCAACGTATAAAGTTGTTGGATAGGTCAAAAAAGTTCCGAATTTTCGGTTTTAATGACGGCGAGTCTTATCTGACCATCACGACCAGGAATTATTTTTATTATTTTTGCTAAATCCCAAAAGGAGCGCTTTTTATTAACATCTTCTACAAGGACAATCTCTCCAATACTAAGTGGTCTATCCTTATAATTCTTTAACGACTGCTGTCGTAACTGTCCTAAATATTCGGAACGAAAACGGGACTTTAAAGCATCCCTAAGACGCTGCAAATATTTAATTCATTGGCTCAATTTCACTTTGTCAACAAAATCAAAGTCTGGCACTCCAGACGTTTTAGTTTCGTGCAAGAACTGTTCGGGAGTTATAGGTGGTTCATCATCTATGTCTTCCAACACTTATGTAAGAGGCCTAGAGTTTATTAATCATTCACAGTCACATAATACAGCAAATAGCTCTTCGTACTCAAGAGAAGCGTGACCCAATATTTTTCTTAATATTTGTTTGACAATTTGAATTAGATGCTCCCACCATCCACCCTACCAGGCTGCGGAAGGAGGATTAAAATACCAATGTATCTTTTGTTCAGCAGCTTTGAAATGGAGACTATCCCAGTCAATAGTTTGCAGAACCTTGTCTGCCCCTATAAAATTCTTTCCGTTATCGGAATAGATGGTTGAAGGATGTCCTCGACGCGCAATAAAAAGTCATAAAGATTGAATGAAACATTCAGTGCTTAATGATGTGACGAGTTCAAGGTGGACAGCTCTATATACTGCACAGGTGTATAATACAATATAAGCTTTTCTACCATTTTTCATATACAATGGCCCTGCAAGATCACAGCCCACAATTTCAAAAATGCATGCATCGTGGACCCTATCATTTGGTGAAATACCTGGGATTGTCTCACAATTCTTAGCCTTGAATCTCTGACATTTTACACATTTATTTATACAATTTTTTATTGTCTTATGCGATTTTAAAATCCAGTATTTCTCTCTTAAATGTGACATTAATATAGTATAGTTCCCGCATGTAACAAACCTTTATGTGTACACATTATCAATAATTTTACAACACAATGATCAGAAGGTAATATAATAGGATACTTAAAATCATATTTATCATCTCTAAAGGCAACATTTGATTTAGCTCTTATGAGACCATAAGAATCTACTATTGGTCTAAGTTGTTTTAATTTATCATCCCTTTCACTTTTAAAAGATTCGTTTTGAACTATCAGCATTAAACTAATTTCTCCCTTTTCAATTTCTTGTAGTTTGAGTTCTTAAAGTCCTTTGAGAGATTTTTACCAACTTTTCTGACGTTATTATAAAATCTACAAATCCATGCTAACATTCTTACAATTTCCTTAAAAGAAGAAAAATAACTATAGAATATTTTAATGTCATTATCATTTCTCGTTAAAATAGTTATTACTGTTTTCTGAATTTCTGAATTCACTAATTCTTCATTTGGTTTACTGTTTGATTCAGGACAATTCACTTTATTTTCCAGTAACCAATTTGGTCCTTCCCACGATTTTTTCCCTACCAACTGTTCAGCGGAACAACCTTTGGATAACAAATCGGCAGGATTGAGAATATTTGAAATGTGATGCCAATTATTAGGAGAACTCAAAGAACGAATTTCTATGACCCGATTGTGTATGAAAATTACCCAATTTTGATTACGTTGAATCCAACGTAAAGTGGTCATTGAATCAGTCTAACAATATATATCAACATTAGCTAGATTAAGAACTTTAATTATGGACGATAACGGACGAGCATCTACACAGCATTCTAAAAGTTCAAGGCGAGGAATCGTCAAGTGTTTTAAGGAAGCTACCCTGGATCTAGCATTAACTAAACTAATTCTGATCCCGTTGTAATTTTCGACTCGTATAAAAACGCATGCACCATACGCCTTTTGACTTACGTCACAAAACAAATGTAAACTTATTGCTTCATCAACCAATTGAATTCCAAACCATCTGGGAATACTTATTTCTGAAAGTAAATGCAAATTTTGATGCAAATTTTTATATATATTTTAATCAAATCATCTGGAAGGTTATCATGCCACTTGAGCTTTAACTTCCATGTTTCTTGTAGAATTAATTTTGGAATCAACATTACTGGTGCGGTATAACCTATTATGTCAAAAACTTGGTTAGCTACAGCTAAAGCCATTCTTTTCGTAACCGATTCTTGCGGTTGTTTTTCTTTCTCTATTTTGCATGTCAATGTATCTTTACCAGTATGCCATAGAAAACCTAAAACATAAATATCATCTTCCATAGAGGAACTATTTTCGAACACTTCACTGCTAATATTAGAATTCCAACATCTTAGATTAAATGAACCAGAAACCATAATTACTTTAGATTCCATGAAAAACTTTTTTAATTCTATCTCAGAATTTAGACTCGTTTAACAGTTATCTACGTAAAATTCTGTTTTCAAAATTTCCGCGGTGTTCCTTAAGTTTTCCGGAACCTTGTTTAAATGATACTTTAAAGTAGCAACCAATAAATAAGGGCTACAAGTTAAACCAAATACCACTGTTCGCTGGCAATATTCCACTACGTGTTCCCATTTTCATTATCCAACCATAAAAACCGTAAAAAATCCCTATATATATCTTTTTCTCTTATAATGATTTGCAAGAAAGCTCTCTCATTATCTGATGTAATGCCAACGTAATTCTTACGAAACCAATTTAAAATTGAAGGAATTAGTTCTATTAAATTTGGCCCTGAGTACAAACAATCGTTCAACGCCGGAGAACCGGGTGGGTGACTACTCGCGTTAAATACCGATCAAACACTCCTTGTACTGCTCTCTTTTATTACAGCACGATGGGGTAAATAATGAACTCTTTTTACTTTTTCACTAGAAACCTTTTCAATAATAACAAGATTCAACCAATTCTTAAGCACCCTACAATATTCTTCAAATTTTCCTGAAGTCATTAATTTTCTTTTTGTGCTTAAAATACATCTATCTGCGCTCACCTTATTATCAGATAAAAGAGAATTTTCAAGTACCCAAGGCAACGCGACCTCATGTCTACCCTCACGATTCATAGTAAGAGTGTCTTCAAAATATTTCTGAGTGTCCTCTTGTAATTGAGATTTACTTTTTTCTGAGGAGGGCTCAGTTATTCGCAAAACATCCAACTTCCACAGTTCACCAATAAATCTATCATTTACAAGTAGAGATGACTTATTACAAAAAAATGTATGCAGTGTTTTTAAACTTAGTACTATAATTATAATTATTATTGTTATTATTACTATTCATACTTTATAATTCACATGCAGTAGGAACAAATTTAGATTCATTATACTTATTCTTTTTATTATTTACTTTTTCAGAACAGAAATCATCATGTGTCATTTTAATTCTAAATTCTGCATCAACTTCAGTTTTAATAAAATCAATTAATAAATCCAAATCACTCTTACCTGAATCACTAGGGGTCGCGCTCCTTTGTCTCTCCCAAATGTTTATTAAATTCGTTTGGAAGAGCAGATTCTACTAATGGATATAATATGTGAGTAAATTTATCTTTTGTGAGCCCTAAAGACTCAAGCGCGCGTAGTTGCATTTGCAATTTATCGTACAGTGGTATTAAATTAACACTTGATTTGTTAGTTATAACTAACTTTAATAACTCACGAACGTAAACTTGTATGAGAACAGCTTTCTTGCTTTATAGCTTTATTCACAGCTTTCTCGTAATTAGCTTCGCAAGCTGGAAAACTTTGCACAATTTGTCTCGGAATCAATGCAGGCTTTGTTGATTGAAGCAAGTAATGGAATTTGTCTCTGGAATCAATTCTGCAATCTTCATGAATCTTACTAAATCTATTCCAGCAGTTGAGCCAGTTCTTCGGATCTCCATCAAATTGTATGAGTTCTATTTCAGGTAATTTCTGTTTCGTAGATGACATCACAGGAGCAGCGACAGTTGATGTGACACTGTTCAATTCTGCGGAAGCAGCGATTCCTCTGTGGTCATTTAGTTTCTTCGTAAACTTGCTTACCTTAACTTTATATTCAGAAAATTTATCATAATATTCTTGCGCGGTTTCATATTCCTTTTCGAACTCTGCTTCTTTACAACCCAACTTTTGAAAAAGTTCAAAATAATTCTTATCAATTGAGCGTAATATTTCGTATTTTTCTGTGAGTTGAAACAGATTTCTACTTCATCAGTATCTTTCTGTATTGATTTTAATAAACCTTCAAGTTTATTAACAACTTTCGTAAACGCAGAACGTAAAGCTTTTTTTTCTTGCTTGATGTTGTCGAAGTCCATTCTTAATAATGGAAATCAAAACAAAAGCACTTAATTATCAGTGAGTTGAGTTAAATTATGCTTTAAAAAATAACATACATCCCGGCAGGGATGCCAGAAATGTGGCGAATACTTAATCCAAAGCGGGTATCTCACCGATAAAAAATTAATAGAAGCCATCGTAGTACAAAACATTTATTAGACAACACATACAAAAGGGACAGAAGGGGATCGAGTTTGCGAGGTTTGGTGCCAGAAGCTGAGGCTTCTATAACTAATTTTGATACCTTGCAACTCGAAGGCTTTGAACTCAAGTCTACCGTCCAACAGCCGCCACTGCCTCGGTAGACGAGCCACAGAACCATACCTTGATGAGGCGAAACCATACCTTGACTCGCCCGCACCCACTCACTTAAATTGGCACACACTCTCGTGGAAGATTTGTGTAACCGTACCTTAACGAACCGTCAAATCCTATACTATTCCTCTACGTCCCAGCTCTCGACTGGACCATCGTCGGTGACACGCTGGTATTCCATCATTGGAATGTCATCCGACGCAATGGACATTATCCTTTTCAAAATAGACCAGTTGCGCCGGTCCAGGATGGTACTCAAGCTTTCGCTCTTGTACACCAGCTTGCTCCTTTCATCCGAGGTCCTGGCACAAGACAGCACGAAGTGGATGCAATCCTCCACCACATTGCACGAGCGACATAACTCACTAATCGGATACCCTCGTTTATGAAGGTATTCCGGTACACGTCCGTGTCCAGTCACTATTTGGGCAACGATAGCATTACCGAGAACTCTTTTATCAGAGACTGTTTCGAAGAATCTGTAGGTCTGCCGACCCACTTCCTGGCTATCCCATCTCAGCTGCCATACACGCAGTGCTTCTGTATGCAGCACCTTAATCAGGTGCGACCTTGGACGTGAAAGGTCCAGCGTTGGCTCTGGTAAACTCATAGCCTCTTTGGCCAGCATATCGGCTCTTTCGTTGCCGAAAGTACCTGCGTGAGCGCGCACATAATGCAAATACACCTCTCTTCTACTAATGGTTTCCCGGTAAGAGTCCTTTACCTTATTTAGCAAGATGTTTTGGTTGTTTGGATAGGCCAGAGAGTAAAGGGAGGACAACGAATCACTGTATAAATGACAAGTGTTGTTGCCCGGGTGTATTTTGAGCCAGTCGAGTACCAGTCCCAGCGCCGATATTTCCGCCTGAAAGACAGAGTTCTCGTCACCATAAGTTTCAATTTCATGCCCATAATACAAGATGGTGAACCCTAAACCAATTTTACCATCAATGCCTGATCCATCAATAAAGATCTCCAAACCCTCACCTGTTGGCTTTTCGCTGTCGAAAGGCACACTGTATCACTCTGCCGGGTGACATCTCACCTTTGCTCAACATCATCTGGCCGCAGATTAATCTCGTTGAAGAAATCTGGCCTGCGCTCCACTAATACCATTAGCTTTGCATACTCTTTGCCTGCTTTAATGTCTAGCGGTAGGACACCCGCTAGTACTTGTACAGCAGCCGTAGAAACAGTCCTGTAGCATCTTGTGAATGCCATGAGTGCCGGTCTTTGAACACTCTGTAGGTGGCCGCAGAAGGTCTTACATTTTAGTCTGTGTCCCCATGCCCCTACGCCAAAAAGAGCCATTCTTTCGGTTCCACTCCGATATAGGCGTTTGAGTAAGTCAGGCTCGCGCCCGAAAAGAACCCTCGCCGTTCATAGGAGTGCCATTGTGACGTTCACAACATTTTGCCTCATCTCCTTAAGATGGGAGTTGAAGGTGAGAGCGCTATCGTATTTTACACCCAAGAATTTTAGCTCCTGCACAGACTTTATGGAGGTTCCTTCCCACCTGAAGACGGGTGGTCTCTCAAGTTTCCGCCTTCTGGTGACCGTGAGGGCCACCATTTTGCTGGGATTGAATACCAGCTTATAAGTCTTTCCCCATTTGCTGAGTGCATTGAGGGCAACGTCCCCATTTTTCTCGAGCTTTGCTCTTGAGTCACCAGCTGCGACCAGCAGCATGTCGTCAGCGAAGGCTATAAGCCTCGTATCCTCCGGCATGTCCAGTCGCAAAGCGCTGTCTGCAACTAAATTCCAGAATGGTGGTCCACTACATGATCCCTGCGGACTCCTCTGCTGGATTCGAAAACCAAGTTTTCTCCCGAGCCATTAAATATAATCTTTCGATCTTCCAGGTAGGACTTTACCAACATGTATACATTATGTGTACATCATGCTTGACCGAGGAGGAACATAACACCAGGTCTCCACACGCTGTCAAAAGCACTCTGGACATCTAGTGAAATTAGGCTGACGTACTTTCCTGTCTCCTGAAAATACCTAATTGTGTCATGAAGACACACGTGCGCCGTGTCACACGAGCTACCCGGCTGAAGCCATGTTGAGCAGGGTTAAGCGCCTGTGACTTCACCAAATGGTGGTAAATTCTTTGAGTTAGGAGTTGGTCCAGTACTTTGCCTAAACTAGACAGTAGACAAATGGGCCTGTAAGATCGCGCCTCAGGCGCGTTCTTTCCCTGCTTCAAAAATAGGACCAACTTGGCATGTTTCCAAGATCTTGGAAATGCTTTAGAAAGAGGTATTTGTTGAAGAGGAGTACAAACATTCCGGGATTTCTCTCGAAGATAGTTTGCACCACCTCGGCCGGGATTCCGTCGGGTACCGGTGCCTTTTTCTTTGCCATGGATTTGACTACCGACCTGATCTCCACTTTTGTAAAGGGCCGATCGTCGCCTCCACTGCAATAGGAGTCCGTTATACTCCTCATGCCTTTTTGCTCTTCACTCTCTTGGTCCGATTCGTCCACAGGGAACAAACCAGCTACAATTGTTTTTACGGTTTCTTCCTCGTTATTGCTTAGAGTTCCGTCAGGCAATTTGACGCTACTCATTGGTGCGCTTCTGACAGCGTTACCAACCGCTATTTTGTATGGCAGAGACCACACATTGGATATCATTTGTTTTTGACTGAATTTATCCCAGTTCGACTCTTTTTCGTAAGTATAAGTCGTTTGTACTGGGCCGCAGATCTATTATACAGCGTTTTTCTGGCTTTGCGCTCATCGGAGTCGGAACTTTTCTGAAACCGCCTCCTCAGCACACGCGTTTTACTCCGTAGCGTTATAAACTCGTCGTCTCACCATGGAACCTGCTTTCTAGTGGTCGTGCTAGTGCGAGGCCGAAGCCTTCTATCGCAGATCCCCTGTAGCACCTGGGTAATGTTTAACACTACCTCGTCTAGGTCTTTGCCTTCTTTAACTTTAGTGATCTTATTGAGATCGGGTGCTTTTTTATTGAAGTCTGCACCCAATCTCTGAAGGCGATACTTCCCTAATCTC
Organism: Latrodectus elegans; assembly: GCA_030067965.1. Lineage (NCBI taxonomy): Eukaryota > Metazoa > Arthropoda > Arachnida > Araneae > Theridiidae > Latrodectus > Latrodectus elegans. The sequence goes on along the minus strand of CM057819.1, from coordinate 5,209,759 downwards.
AATTTACCGGTATTTTTACTCTCAATGAGCTTTGGTGCTAGCCTGAAGGAGATGTAGTTGTGATCGCTTAAGCAATTCTCAACCACTTTCCATGAAGAGAAGGACGACTGTAGAGCGCCCGTCGTCACCGACAGGTCAATTCAGCTCCTCCCATTCACAGTTTCAAAGGTCGACCCGGAGGTTGCATCTTTTAATAAAGTGAGGTCGTTTCGGATGAGAAATTCCACAAGGGCTTCCCCTCGCTTCTTCCCCACTCTAGACGGACACTCAGGATCCCACATTTGATGCCTGGTGTTAAAGTCTCCTCCTATGAGAACCCTCATGTGGAACCGTATGATCTTTTCGAGGGTCTCTAAGAAACCGCCAATGTCTGCTCTTGGAGGAACATAGACTGATGTCACCAGTAGCGATTTACGCAGATCTTTGATCTCTACCACTACGATATGAGTATCCGCATGTCTAGTCCAGACGCTGAGTTTGGTGTTAGTGACAACAACCGCAGCCATTCCGTCGGCGATGTGAGCCACCGAACATGTCTGTGGAAAGACTGTGATCTCGCCGTCCACCAAATACGGCTCTTGCAGGAGAAGGATTTCGGACGAACCCATTTCCGACTCCTTTAGTATCTCCAGAGTTGCCGCCCTCGATCTTGCGAGATTAATCTGCAAAATGCCATACTCAATACTGTTGGACGTATCAACCATAGTTAGTACGGGAACGGATACGCTCATATTCCCTCTTGTATTGCGGGCAGCGGAGATCCACCGCTTTGTGTCCACAACACAACTTTAATTTAAACTGTTTATTTGCCCTTTCGCAGTTGGCACAACGGGTTGATTTTTTATCACTCCTTGAAGGAGTATTCGCCTGCACACACAGTACAGGTCTGTGCCTTTTCGGGGCACTTAGATTGCAGGTGTCCAAACCTGCAGCACTTGAAGCATCTTGTGGGTTCAAGGAATTCCTTCACCCTGTGTTTTTGCCAGCCGCAGCTAACTTTCCCCTTCTTTATGAAGGCTTTAAACACCTCGGGCACCGTTTCCAGCACCCAGTGTTTATCCGACCCCTTGCCTTTCATTTTGAAGACCACCTTCATGTGGCCTTCAGGGATCTCATTTTGCTCTCGCAGGCCCTCAAGGACCTCTTCCTCGCCGTCCGCTCCCGGCAGGTCGTAAATCATTATTCTAAAAAGTCGCCGTGCCGGCTACCTAGCTTCAACCTAATCTTTTAAAACTTCTTTTATCTTATCGCATATTTTGTTGTGATCTTCAACGCTTTTCAATTCAATGGCGACGCCATTGTTATTTAGGGGTTTCAGCCCTTGAACTGCGACACCCAGCTTTCTGGGGTCTATCGTCTTTTTCAGCTCCGTTTTAACCTCGTCCGAGGTTAACACGCACCCCGGCTTTGGGTACACTAAAAGGGCATTCGTTGGTGCCCTCTTTTTCCCCTTGCTTTTAGCAGCATCCATGTAGGACCTGATCGGGCCCTTTCCGGTGCTGGCGCTCTTTGCCGGGGGTTTTGCTATAGACGTCTCCCCTGTTTTGTTATCGGCTTTTGTTTTTATGCCGGCTTTCTTGGACTTGTTTCTCTTTCGAAAAACTTTCGTCCATTCGCTCTGAGCCTGTATGCTCTTCTCTTCATTAGAGATTTGCTCCGGCTCAGTTTGGCACTCAGTAGAAATCATCACTGGTTTCCCGAAAATAATCTTCTTGGGTGCTGTTTCACCCCTTGCTGCTGCCAAGTGCTCAACTAGTGCCTCAACGACACTATTGTCGACTTTATACCGCTGACATAATTTTATGAGGTTGCACTGAAAAGTGCGCTTTTTGTACATTTTTTCGGAGTTTTAAACATGATAAATGCTTTTATTTATAACATAAACAAGTGTCACCATACAAAGAAAAAGAATTTGAGCTTTGTTCGGCTCAGCTCCCAAACTTAATTGGTTTCTTCCAATTTGACCGCCTGGGCCGTCCCCGACACGGATCCACCACCCTTTCCACGCTGCAGTCAAGGGTAACCCGCAAAGCTTCCAGTAATGTAGTCCGCTCTACTCCAACATGCCGTGAATCACAAGCTTCCAAGAAGTCGGACCAAGGTAGGGGCTTAATCCTATTGCCCCTCAATCCATCGGACTGCATACACAATCAAATTCGGAAAGGGGAAGATTTCTCGAAGGCCTCTCACCTCCCTTTCACCTGCTCTCCTAACCGCACAACATTGCAGGGTCGTTTCTCACAAGCACGACCAAAAACAGTCATGTCATCACCACGCAGCTACTGGTTTCCATGTCACGGCGGTCAGCAGGATTTCCTCTGACCAAGGGCAGGGCACTAACCCTTGGCTCCCAAGACTGGTACTTTCCCGCTTTGGCATTTAAATCAGACCACACGCTCCACTTCCACTTTTGCATTGACAGTTGGACGTCTCCCTCAATCTTTTATTCCTTTTTTGTGCGGAGTATTGACAGTGGATATAACAAAAATTGTTGTAATAAATAATGTATAAAATTGAAGCCACAAATTTTACTGTAAAAACACTAACACTATATTTAAAACAAGCAAATGACACTAAATGTCTTAAATAAAAGTTTAAAAATATTAGTTTTTCAATGTTTATACTACTTCTTTCATGACGGAACACCAACTTGATGCCCAATGATATAAATCTGTCAAAACTTAAGCCCTTGTAATGCTGAAAGGTGAAAATCCTAGTAGCGAGGTATTTGAAACAATATCCTACCTCCTTTGTGGCTTCTTAAAATTAATTGCTCTTTTTAAAATAGTAGGTTTTGAGCATTTTAAATGCATTGTAAATCAATGTATGTCGATCATTCATATGCCGTCAGAAAGAAGACTTGTGAACTTCAGCTCACTTAAAAAAATTTCAAATACATAGATGAAAGGTTTGTTTTTTCCGGGATAAATGTAAAATACAATATAATTAAGAATTTATAAAAATTCTTATTTGAATAAACATATCAAACATAAACATTATTTCCAATCTCATAAGTGTGTCATTACCAGCCACCATCACATTCTGTAGAATAGTTGTAGTGAAAATACATAAGACACGTTTTGGAACAATCTTGATTCACCAAGACCCTGATTATGTTATGTGTGTATACATATTTACAATAATTATGAAATGATGTAATCTCTATATGACATAATCCTTTAACTAAGCAGAATTTTTAGAAGCACTTTTCAGCTCACATAAATTAATCAAAATAAAATTAGTGAAAATCAAAAGTTTTACCTATCATCTAGTTCAATTTAAAATGTAATGTAACACACACAAAAGCTATATCCAGAAATAATTTATATACGATTATAAATACTATCCATCCAAGTTAAAATTTAACTTTTTCCAAATTATGGAAAAAAATCCTCAGAAATGTCACCTAAAAGATGGGAAACAGATATCTCTGAAGATGTTGAAAAAAATACCAAATGCTGATAGGAGACGGGTTCTGATAGTTAGGATTTAAATGTTATAATACTGGTAAGGAAGTTCATTATATCGACGCAAACTGGACCAATTTACATAAATTTATTATAAGAAACACTTCATCAAAATTTTGAGTTTCTTCCAATTAATCAATTAGCATCAACAGCCACTATTTAATTTATAACTTTCAGTAAAAGCAAAATTATGATATAAATCTCTACAAATCTAAAATTATTGGAACTAACATGCCTATTCAAATTTTAAAAGTTCCATAATAATGAATGAAATTTAATATTCTTGTCATGTAGTCCAACAAAATTACTGATTTGTCAAATCATTATTATAAACAACTAAATTAACTAGTAATGAAATTCAACATGCTTAATTAAATCTAATTAAGCATGTTGAATTTCATTAAATAGTTATTTTACTCAATTTCCCTCCAATATTTCCAATGATAAATAGCTTCATTATAATAAGGAATAACATTAAGAGCATTTTCCTTCTTTATTATTAGCAAATAATTAGCAATTTTAAACACAGACATTTTTTTGTGACAGTATTAAAGTTCAGATATTTTCCAAATCTCAAACACCAAGTTTGCAAACTTTAATAAATATTAATTAAAAAATTGGGAAAACATTCTAATATTAATAAGATTCAGTATTTATTATAATCTATGAACAATCAGTTTTGTTACGAAGGTTTTTGCATTAGTATTCTGTAAAAGTACACAACACTATGCAATAAATCCTACGGCAATTATATAAGCATTTATGAAGCATATCTATGTATAAAAAAACTTGCTAAAGAAAAAAAAGTCTTGCATGTTAAAAGTGCCAAATAAAATTATCAGCATATTTCACATCATTACTTTTGATGGCAAGAGAAAATGATTGTTTTTTTGTATACAATACGAACAAAATCTGATTCGATAAACAGATATTTAAACATCTGATTTAACCACAGAAAATAAAACCACAATAGTTAAAAAGTAATTTTTAACTATTGTGGTTTTATTTAATGAATGTTACAAATTGTAAATGTACATCCAGGCTGTTATTTTTATCTAAATTGATTAAAAAAAACTCCAAATATATCTAATGAAAAACAAAATGAATATCTATATACACTAACAATTAAAAAAATTTAAAAATTTAAAAAAAAATTTTTGTATGCAGTTTTAGAATCAGTTATCAATCTAATCTACTGCGTTTATTTAATTTTAAGTTTATAAATAATATTTTCAAGAAATATATACTGAAAGATTGAAGTTTATACATAGTTTAATATTTTTCGAGGAATATAAATGTTAAAGACAGCATATTTAAAAGATTTTTCTGTCCAAAAATTTAATGAATACAGATTCAAATAATTAACATTACGAATAACAATTGCCATGAACACAACTTAAAACCTCTCCAATCTTTAAAAATGTGACTGTCATCTTTTTCCAAATGTTTTGAGAAATTTCTATTGCCATAAAAATAAAAGTAGAAATATTAAAATCTATCTTTTTAAATATATTATATGTGGTTTTAATGGATAAAAACTTTTACATTTTTAAGACAATTCAAATTTTTTCACAATTTTGAAAATTTTCGAGAATTTTCATGAGAAAAACCCGGTTTATTCCCGGAAATAAACCGGGTTTTTTCTCCATCCTTGTAACACTACATTGACAGGCAGCAGAAAGCAACAGTACACCCTTCATTTCTGACTGTTTAGTTGTGTTTGGCATCAAACCCTAGGCTACTGTTTGGAAGAGTGTGCTCACTCCTTCTTATAGGCAACAATGATTTCCCGATTTCACAGAACAGAAGAAACAGTTTTTCATTCTATAACATAAATATCTATTTTCAATGCTACTTTTAAGCTTTGATAACATATCCACTTTGATGTACATAAAAGCCTCTGACTGCCGAGCTCTTCATTTCTGTTGTAATATCTGTAGGTTCCACTATAGTAAGTCTTCGTGTTGAAAAAATTAGCGTTGAGCGAAAAACAAACCACACCACCTGTTGTAGGGCTGCACGATTTTTTTAATAACTATTATTACTTCTGATATATTCTATTGCATTGAGAAATATAGCTTTACATTTCCGACTGTCTATTTTTGCCAACCTAGCCCGCTAACCATGGCGAAGCGTTTTGTAAATTTGAATTAAGATACAATATTGGGGATAATGAGATCAGATACTCTCTATACCAGTGATGATCTTGCCAGTATTTTGAATTTTGTTACAAAAAGACAATCTTGCGATAGGTGACTTATATGATGCTTTTCAAAGACACGTGACTCTATGCTATCGCTGGATACGTGGGAATTCATATGCTAATTTATCACCACAAACACTTTAGATCAACTGACCACATATTTTGGCCTTCTGATCTTTTTTTTCTGAATATACTTCGCGTATGACTTTTCAGAAATTTGCAGAAAATTTCTTCAATATCACCATTTGTATTTATATTATTATGGCAAAAGGATCAACACACACACACATTTACTTCGATATATGTCGACTCGCCGACCGATGGCATAGAAGTTAGCGCCCCTTACTTCGAAGGGTTTGACTCCATGGAGTTTCTCTCGCTTTTGTTTATATTTCTTCACATTCAGGGGTAAAATGGCACACCCACTGGGATGCCATCACTTCGCCCATTGTAGAGCTGAATAGAGCAAAGGGCAGCCGGGCATTAGAAAAAAATATTGGTTGACTCAGCTTCTATCCTTTATCGGGTCGATAAAACTGAGTATCAAATACGCTTAGGAATTCAACAACTGTGGATTCCCGTTAGGCTGACCCATAACCTGGATATATACCAGTCTTGATCAGGAAAATAGATTTGGGCACTAGTCTTGTATTTCTTGGCCCACAAATGTACTGTCATATCACTGAAGTTAATTTTTTTATTTAACTAAAAATTTAGAATATTTAACATAGTTTATGGATTTTGATAAAAAAAATTAAAAAAAGAAATTTTCTGGTGGACAAATTTTAATTTCTATTCTAACTATATGAGTTTTTTGTATAAAAATATTCTCAAAAAATTTAGAATTAATTGGTTTAAAAATTTCTTTTGAAAATAAATAAATTTTAAACCTTAATTATTGTACATTTTGTTGACTTAACTGATGTCACAAGAAATCAAAATGGGGGTTTATGAGTAATAAAGTAATCGTGTTCAAATCTCGAAAAAACCTGCAGACATACATAGTTATTCATGTGAATCCCAAACTGTACCTGGTTAATGGGTTAGGAATATTCGCCTATCACCTAGTAATTTTAAGCACGGTCGGGTAACGAAGTCACATACTTGAGCTGGCACTCAACGAAGTCACATACTTGAGCTGGCACTCAACGAAGTCACATACTTGAGCTGGCACTCAACGAAGTCACATACTTGAGCTGGCACTCAACGAAGTCACATACTTGAGCTGGCACTCAACGAAGTCACATACTTGAGCTGACATTTAACGAAGTCACATACTTGAGCTGGCACTCAACGAAGTCACATACTTGAGCTGGCACTCAACGAAGTCACATACTTGAGCTGGCACTCGCTTCTCCGCATCCACAGCTGTGAAAGTACATTGGACGTCCCACATTGAAATGGTCCACCAACGTCCTCAACCCACTGAGCTTCAGAATACCAATAAAGGCCAATGTTTCAGCCTCCCAATCACTGCCCATGGCAAGTGATGCGTCACTTTGCTGATTTTACGCGAAGCTACTGAACCGCTGAGACTCCAACATTTCCAGACAATTTTGGTTATAATGAAATTCACTTGAAAAGGTAGGAATAGACATGCTAATAGTGATTCAATATCGAACATTAACCCATGTAGAATAAAATTACAGAATAATATTTTTTTCTTCAGATACTAGCAAAACAATCACTTCTTTATTTCACATTCCTTAAACAGGGTAATTTAGTACGGTATGTCGACTTCTATAATTGTAAAGGAAATATTTACATGTCCTGAAGCGAAAGGACATATACAGGCATTTATCAAAACACATTCGATTTATAAAGAAACCTATATTAGTATGAAATAGTACTGCTTTCAACAGGAATTGTAGTTTGGAATCGCTACAAGTGATTCATACACATGCTGAATGCCGTGGAAAAGAATATATTATTTTTCATGGAGATAATTTGAAAATTATGGGAGGTGTGCGAATGGAGGATGTTGATTTCGCATTGAACTCTTTCAAATAGAATGCAATCCTTCAATGCGGGGCTGCGCGGGCCAGGGCAGTTTTTTAATTTCAACCTCGGTTTCATCAAACTTGATCTATACAGCGGGCTTCCCATATTCCAGTCGGGGAAGCCCCACTGCTTGAAAACACTCTGAAAATTGACATTATTATCCTGCAAAATTCCATCTCCTGCAGAAAATAGTTTGCATCTAGAATGGATTTAGTCAGATAAAAATTTTTTATACTTCTCTCAAGTGATTTTTCTTTCAAGTTTACGAACGGTTCAGCTGCAAACCACGAAACGGCTGTCTATATCATGATAGATTCACCTCGATTCTTGGCAGATAGAAGTAGACAATCACAATCATATGCTTATTTAAGTGTCCTCCACACGTGCACCCGTCCTGTTATAGGGGAAAATCTGAAAGGGGATTCGTCAGATCATCTTCCACTTGTCAATCGACCAGACCTTGAAACTGCTGCAAGAGATGTCTGGCATTAGCATCTGTGTCACAAGTGACATAGGAATTGCTGTTTCTTCTCTTAAGTACTTTAAACACCTAAAAATTAGGATATTGCGGTCACAGTTCGTCCTACAATTTGGTCTCCTTGAAAATCGATACTTTATACTTTTAAGGCAGGCCGCACACTGAGGGAGCATGTCTCCAACGCGTTTCTGCTGCTACACGCAAGCGACATGTCGAAAAGTACCACACACTGAGGCAATGGAAGAAAGATCTTACGCATGCGCAGTACATCGAAGCGGATATTGCTTACATTTCTACTCTTCTGCTTTTGCGTTTACCTCTGTTTCGTTGTCTTCTGCTTCTGTGTTTGCCTGAGAACTTAAGTGGCCGTCGACATTGTTATTAAATATTAAGTTTGAAAAGAAAAGAAAAAAATCCCAAAAGATATACTTTATTCCAAAATAATATTAACATAACTTTTATATTTTAAACACAAAATAAAATTTTATTTTGTCTTGTCTTTGAAAAATGAAATTATCTCAATAGGTAAGGTATAAAATTTAAGAAAATGTGGGATTGTCATTTGAAAACACAACTGATTTCTATTGAATGTTATTCACTGTACTTTCAAAACAAAGGCAAATTCTTTCAATTTATTAGTTAACATAACTCTAAATTTACACTATTTCATAGTTTATGTCGCTGACTAAAGTGGCATTAAATACACAGATTGGAATTTTTTTCTATAAAAAAAAAATAGCTAAATTTGTTAAGGAGATAAATTTATTGTTTGATTTAAAAGTATAGTTGAAACTAAAGTTTCATTTTTTTATGTAACATTAATTAAAAGAAAAAAATTAAAGATGTAATTTTCACTATACTTTTGTAGTGTATAAGATTGTAATAATATCTAGCTGGGGCATGTTAATTTTAAATACTTTTAAACATAAATTATAAGTATTAAATACTAATTGGATAACGTTTTTAAAGGAGCAAAAAATGTTCTCTTTATAATAAACTATAAATATATTTACTCAAAATAATAAAATTAGTTTTAAAAATAAATTTGAAAAATTATTAAAATCAACTAATCAAACCTATACAAGCGCAAAAAAAGCAGGCCATCGTACAAATTTAGATTATTAAATACATTCTAGAAATAACCATCAAACACACGCACTCAATGCTTTTGATTGTAAACACAGAACTACGTGGCAACTCTCTCTTTGATATTTCTTCCCAATTCACAATAGGTGTTATTTTAACGTTTCTATAATTCATGGACTTAAAAATGAGATATTTTGTTAAAGTTATTTTAAGTATATTAAAAATTTTTTTTATATATTTTCGTTACTTATTTAAAACGTGTTATATTACCTAAGTATAAATTAATACAACAAATTAGTTGAATCAGTAAAAAGTATAAGTAATGTCAATGGAAATTATTAAAAAAATATATACTAAGTGTATTTTCATGTAAAATAACGATACAAATGGTTAATGTCATAATTGTTCATGTAAGTTTAAAATCAGTTTCAACAAGAAGAGAGGTAAATACTAAACTCCACTGCAACTCATTACGATAGAGGTTCTTTTAATTATACTATAGCATTTAAACTATAGTTTTTTTTAATATGATTATTTTAATCTCATTATTTTTTTTTAAATTTAGAAACTAAAAATTCAGAAACATCTATACGTTTAAACAAGAAATTTGAAAAACTTATGAAATAAGTTTTAAATATTTCTACTGCAAATGGTTAGCGATTAAAAATGTTTTGCAGGCAAATTTACATGTAAGAAAATTAATTATTAGAATAAAAATAACCGGGAAATTTCGTTTCAATCGATATTTTCATCAAAGCTTTTTCGACTTTATTTTAAGTAGAATAATTTTCGCATAAATAGTAGGAAATATTCTTTTACAAAATTAAGGAAACTGGTTAAATTCAGCATATTCTCGCATTTGTGTACAATGGAAATTCACTTTTGAAGAAATGAAATCGAAGACATAGCAATAACACGTGCAAGGGACAAGCGATAAAAATAGCGTGACTCACAAATAGTAGACACCTGTCACTTAAGTGACGCTGACGCATTTCGCGATTGCTCCAAAGTGCGCGCTCAGCCAACACCTGGCTCAGCACACGGAAAACCATTTTTTACGGCGTCATGTCGTACAGCCTGTCGCCTCAGGCTTGCCTAAAAAACATTCATAAGTTACAGAGAACTTCAGTATAAATCCCACATATTACTAGGGTATTTACATTTCTAGTTATTTAAAAGTATCTATTATAATATTTTATTGCTCACAAAGCGCATTAAATATGTCATTTTTATTCATAAGTTTTTCAACTTTTTTGATTACCACCTGTAAACGTCTTTGAAATCGAATTTAAATCCTGTAATAAAAATTGCAAAACTATCGTTCTAAAGCAGTATTACTTTTAGAGGCAATATTATTTGAGTGCAATTAGTTAATATTTATACCTATGTTGTCCCATTGTTGATAGTTGGAATAAACAAAATGATAACTTATACTTTTTATCTCTGCAGTTAGATAATGTGTGTTGATCAATTAATTTTACTACATCATTATTTAATAAGAGAGCGTGATAAATATGGGGAGCGTTACTGAATCTTAAAATAACAAAAGGGTGTTTAAAGAAAAAGTTAAAGAACACTGGTGCATATGTAACAGATAAATTTATTTTTCAAAATTAAAAAGTTTTGGAGCAGACGATAACTTGATTAATCGGAAAAATTTTTCTCCAAACGATTATTTTCTCAGATACGTGGTAATATATGTTCTAAAACACATATTACGCGTGGTAATATATGTTCTAAAAACACTCACATAATGAAAGAAAATTATGAGATTGACGTCCTGACAAGAACTATTTTACTGCAAAAGTCTAATCATTGCAACATTAATCTCTATTTTAATAGAGAAAAATAACTCTCTGGTTGTCCCTTCCTTTTTCACCCACGCTGTGAGACGAAATGGTCTATTTTTGACCTTTGCATAAGATTCGCTTCTATTTTAATCGTGTTGTAATAGGATATAAAATCTTTCAGCCATTGAGAAAAATGTTGTTTCTTTTCAATAGAGTAATATGCTATATATACACATCTGATCAAAGATAGCTGCTGACTGTTTATTTTTATATTTTATAAAACCCCACATGTGTGTAGATTCGTATAATTTTTTTATTAAATAAAATTATGCAATTGTGTATCACACATATTTATTTATATAGAAATTATAATAATAAGAAAGAAAATGTTGAATTTAAAAAATCCAAATAAATTCAAGTATTAAAAAAATCTAATATTACAAAAATCATTTTAAAAATATATTAATTAAAATTAGCTAAGTTTTTTTTTTACTAAAATTTGCCTGAGTTTTAATCAATTTGCATAATTTAAGATTAAGAAAAGAGCGAAAAAATTAGTCCAAACTATTTCTTGGAGAAATTCTGTGGGGTATTGATTGACCAATTTTGAATGATGTATTAGCTTCGACTTACAATATATAATTATATGCATAACACATCCAGTTATACTATAATCTATATAATTGTTTGACACTCTCTTGATATGAATTATGATACTTGATTGAAAAATGCAACTTGTAATATTTACTGATATATTCCCAAATATTCTTTTATACTTATCATCAACAAATTCCTAAGCAAATACTCTAGTGTTCGTATTTGCATTTATAAACGCACCACAAAATTTGTCACATTTTTTATATTTAGACCATTAATCTTTTTATGAAACTATTAATGAAACATTTTGTTATTATTAATTTCAAAAAAGATTTATTTATTTATTTTTGATAATTCGAGATATTTGTTTATTTTAATTGCAAGAGAGAGCATAATAGGAATCACTGACTAACATTTCCTTACTTAATTATTGATGTAAGCAAAAGATGCGTAATATCCACGGTATAAAAAAATTCGTTTGATCTTTGGAAATTACTTTGAAAAGGATAGTTATTAATAATATAGTAGTTGTACGTTTCATAATTAAAATGTTTTTAAATATAACTTTATAAAATCAGGTTCAAATTTTCTATCTGGGATGGGGGTGTGTGTTTTAAAACTTCAAGTAATTATGGAGATAATGATAACGAAATCGTTTGCCTATTTACCTAAAAAAGACAAAATTTTAAATTTTTGACAAATTTATAGTGACAGTATTAATACAATTAAAATTTGATAAGCAACCTTGAAGAAAAAATTATTATGGGACAAATTTACCCGAAATTAATAACTTGTATCATTGTATAAAATAAAGGAAAGGTTGTGTCTTCGAGAATAGAAAAACACTTTATAGGCGTAAAATTGCCGACAGGATGTCGCCAAAAATTCAGTTTATTATCACATTTCAAGGTAAATATTTGCAAGTTCAACCAAAGCAATTTGGGCGCGAGACAAACGTAGTTGACTACGAATTTCACAATTTAGCTTGTAGAAATGGTTTATTTCGTCACTATTTTCCTCTTCTGGTATTCACCAGTTATAGTGGTACAGTACCTTGAGAAATATCTTACAAACGGAAGTCTTATGAAATCATTTGTTATGAATCAATTTCATTGCAAATCGAATAAGTCTTATCAAGAATTATATTTGTTCTATACAATTTGGACTGAGATCTTTTGGGTGAAGGCCAAACTTGTAATCTCAGTTTCGAAATTTTATGTACTTTGGACAATAATAATCTGAATTCAGTGATAGTACTTGGTGATAAAAGCTATAGACGATAACACTAGTAATTTGTTTCATAAAATGCAGTTAAAAATGTTTTACAAAATTCACTGTGATTGATAACAAGTAAACTGCTTAAGCAAAAGAACAGGTACCTTTTTTTAAATACCAAATAGACAGGTATCCATGCGAATTTGTCATTCTTTTAAATAATTTCCAAGACATTTAATATATAACTATATTTTCCTCCAACGTTTTTATAAAAAAAAGAAGGAGATCTGCCCATGTATTAAAATTAACAATCATGATTCAGTGCAAAAAATTTTAAGAAGTTAACTTTAAGCGATATAAAGGAAAAAAGTTTTGAGGAAAATTCCATAATATTAATATTAATGGAAAATTTAATGAAAGTCTTGCCTTTCTCTATCAATATCCCCAACAGTTGAGGATTATAGAAAGGAATATGAAGCCCCACCCCAAGCATACTACTTTCGAAACAAATTTCTCACTCCAGTGGAGTATATTAAGATGAAAAAAAATTCTATCTAGATACTGGAGTGTATGGCATGTGAAAAGATATGGAAAACTCCAAAACAGCCTTATTGAGATCTGTCCACGCGAGAAATGGAAATTCAATTCCTAACTCCCACTTTTCAACCAACAGAAGTTATGTCAAGGAATTCTTTGTCACGTTGAGGCCGCTCTCTAGTGAAGTGAAAGTCAATAGAGAGCGGCCTCAACGTGAAGCAAGTGAAAGTCAAAGCACAAAACAACTTTCTAATTTATAAAATGTCTCAATTATCCGTGATCACACAAACATATGGACCAGTAAACTAATCAGCAGATAATAGAATCTTGAATAAGAAACAATCAAATCCCATTTGGGCATCAAGATGATTTGAGCAAAAGGGGCTTCGTAGCGTCTTAAAAGTGACGGGTTCAGAAAAAAGATAATGTGGTAAAATAAGCTAACGACATAATAAGAAAACCAGTTAATAAATTTTCTAAAAAATTACCCTCGACCTCCAAAGCCTCCCAGAAAACTATTTTTATCATGTTTAAAGCTTTTTTTTTTTTATCATAGGCATTTAATGTAGCGAGAAGAAAAAACATTTTTATAAAGAATTAAGTTTTATAAATATTAATACTATTTTATCAGACTTCGAGTGGCAACAAGTATTTTAACGTCATCGAATGGCAACAATAACAGAAAACAGGGAATCGAGCTCCAGCTATAGTGAAGTAAATGGCCAAAATACTGTATTTGTGGTAAGATAGTCCTACCTTTTGTAAATTCAGTAACAGTTCTTGTGAATGTTCTAAAATAATTTTCTGTCTTTGTTATATTCCAAGAACGGTTACTGTGTATATTCCTCTCTCACACATGTTTTCTTCGATTTAGTGTCTTTTTTTTCAGTGCATCAGTTCGTATTCATATTCTCACTTCTAGTATAGTTGTTTCCAGGGATTACCGAGAAAAAGTGACCGTATGGCTACAAATCAATTAAATCATATTTAATATAATTATTAAAAAAAATTAAAAATATGAGCCTAGAAGTGTTTTTAAAAATTCCCTATAAAACTTAAAAGACGAAGTAAGGCATTTTAAACAATTTATTATTAATTTTAGATGTTATTAAATCTTGTAGTTAGGTATTTTAAACCTTTATCATTGTTTTTAATGTCTGTTTGCAGTGCGAAGGTGTTCTACAAACATATTTTAAAAACAATGACACAATTCTTCAAAACATTGCTCCTGAGATATATTTTTCTCTTGTTCCAACACCACCTAGTAGAGGGTCTAGGTGGCCTGGTCGGCAAAGAGCGTCATTCATCCCTGATCGGAAGGTAGTGACTTTGAATCCCGACTTCCCCAAAAATCCGTCGTGTTCACTAAAGGTGGCTGGAATCTATTAAATATATCGTGGTCGCAATGTCCTCCAAGTGAAATGATACCTCTAGGGTGACAGTCAAGTATTATGGAACTTCTCCTAGGTCCCTGCTTCTAAATGACGAAGAGTCTTACCCAGGTGCTGCCATCTAACTGGTGGAGCCTAACTCAGAGTTGTACAGTGAAGTATGATAGTGCAACAACACTAGCCAAGTTGAAGTTCATGGTAAGGCGTTTTGACATCAATCGAGATAATTACCTTCGATGAGAATCTTTCACACTCTGCCGTATTCATGTATCACAAGGGGGAAATCCGGAAAACCCCCAAACACCCACCCTGACATAGAGGTATGCAGAAGGCCGATACTCAACAGCCATTCCGAGTTATTCAGCAGTGGTGGGGATCCAATCTGAAACCTTAAGCTCCGAAAAGCACTCTCTTACCACTAAGCCATGGTGATCGTCTCCCCTTTATTGGATTTTTTTAATAAAAATCGAAAAGCTCTGCTAAATCTCCCAGAATGAGAGGACATTTTAGGTTCTGTATTGCCAAGTGAGAGCTCGCTCTCTCGTTGGTTTGTTGTCATCGAATGGCAACAAATCAACGAGTGAGCCAAACCATTTTTATCCCCTTCTCCGCAATAGGGGTTGAAATACCCCTATTGCGGAGAAGGGGATAAAAATAACCTCTCACGTGACTCAAGCATCGCAGACGGCAGAAATGGGGAAAAAATAGGAACAAAACATTGTCCATTATTCGATAACTGAGAACTGTGCACGTGTTTAAAAAACTACACCTTGTGTCCATTTTGAATCCATGCAACGGTTCATGTCAAGGTCGAGATTTAAATACAACCATTTTTATTCACGTTTCGGATACTTTTTTTTTTCTCTAGAGCGAGTGAACAGAATTTAGAATCAGGTTAGAATAGTCTGAAAAAGACGATTATAAAATAGGTTACTTTATTGCGGTAAGTTTCTGACTTCCTATTTCTACCGACCGAATTCATAAAACGTAGTTTAACCTCTTTGTATTTTTAAACCAATATCTAGTAACGAGATCAGCACCTGAGTTAGCGTCCTTGTCTTGATTCCAACCTCTTACCGGAGTCATTTTAGATTTTGAAGATTAAGTGTATATAACTCTTTTCAACTCAGTTGTGTTTAGATGTGTCAGATATGGAATCCAGAAATTATCTAATAAAAAAAATATTGTCTTCCCCACCAAGCTACTATTATATATAAAATCAATAAACATTTAATCAAAATTGCACCTTTTAGTTGAGCAACATTCCAAGCTTAAATTGAATGGAAATTTAAAACCTTTTAATTCCATTTATAAACAGAAAAATTTTGAAATTTTCATGATGTTAAATGACAGGATCGTCTGCAAAAAATCGTTCTTACTTGAGAACGTTTTACATTTTCTTATCCTTATTGCAGATGTACGTTTTCTTAATACAAAAAGCATACGTACTGTTTTATTAATCAAACGCAAGCGATAAATTGCGAAATTTCGTGCCCTGAATAGAATATCTGCATAGAATATAATTAAAAAATATGAGAAAAATTTTTCCAAAGCATAAACAAAATGTGGCAAAATTTTTGTTAATTTAATTTTATTTGATCAATTTTTGTACTTCACTTTGCTTTTATGGCTGCTGTTATGAGACTTTCCTTAATCTTCATTTCTTTATAAATGAAAATAAGCCTCTATTTGCCGGTGGGAAGGGATAATGGTCTCGAGTCTGTGAGGTAGCAGATTCGATACCTAACACTAACAAAGATTGTCACGCTGAACGGGCCTATGGACACTAAATGTCTCATAGACCTTAATGTCCTTCCATTGTTATAGCACAGGGGATTTTCTCCTCATATGTCAACCTCGTCACTTGATCTTGGTTAAAATATGCTTGGTATTTTGTTCTGTTTAGCAGTTTTGCTCTGTAGAAATATATGGCCGAAAACTTAACTTAGTAACCGAAGTCAAATCGTTTTCATTAAATATTTTTTTGATTAATAGTTACTGTTAATCTACATCAGTAGCCATAACGACGAACGGCCAGCTGAATAGTTAGGCTCTTTCTTTTAGTTTATCTGCTCAGGGGATTAAATCTTTTCTTTTAGTGGGGATGTTGGTTATAATTCCCTGCAATTTGATTCAAATATACTTTGTCCTAACTTTTTTTTGTTTTCGAGGGAAAACAGTAATTCTGTAGAATGGCAAATACTAATAACGGTTAATATAAAAAAAATATCAAATATTTTTAATTTAAAATTGAATTAATTTTAATTTTCACTGATTAGGCTACATAAAATTCAACATTTTTATTATTTGGCAGAATGAAATATTTATGGTACTGTACCTGGATGCTCTTAACAATCTCAGACAAATTTAATATTTATCTTAAGTTAGATAAAAATACTATATCCTTAGGTTAAATATACAATAATTCATTTTTAAATTAAAATAAAACAAGCCACACAATTTTTCACTGTTCAAGACACAACTAAAAAAAAATAACTTAATCGATTATTTTCGAATAAGATTGCTTATATGAAGTCGCTTGGGAGTCTACTGGTTCAATATCACTGTTGCATGTTTGAAAATAGAAAAAATCTTAAAAGGGGATAACTGTTGTTGTTGCACCAGCATGCTCCCCATAACTAGCCTTGAATTGGGCTCTACCGGTTAGATAGAGGCAGGCGGGTAGAGTCTTTGTGATTTTGAAGCAAGGACCAAGTAGAAAACTCCCAAATACTTGGCCTGCCCTCCCAGATGTATCATTTCACTTGGAGGACATTGCGATCACACCGAGTTTTAATGTGCCTCAGCTGCCTTTAGTAAACACGACGTATTTTCGTTTAAGCCGTGATACGAACTCACTACCTATGATCATGAGAACGACTTCCGAAACAACCAGGCCAAAACAGCCTCGTGATCTCTGTTGCCTTAAAATGAGCATCATATCCTTCGAAGCGAAAAAGAAAGCCCAGGTGCCACCACTGTTGGACAATGAGAGACAATGTGTCATTTCTGCTTACAGCATCCGCATTGATCTGGGTGTGTGCTTCGGAAAATTCCGAGTATTTTTCTTTGCGACATTAAGCCAATGGGGTTCAAATAATGTTACTCTATGTAAATGAAGTTCTAAAACAATGTTAAATTGTTTAATGAAGATATATTGTTTCCTATACATTTTCTTTAAATTCTCTCTAATTTTGAATGTAATATTTCTTTTGTTGGGATACTTACCGTTTCTTTGACATGAATTATACGAAAATGCCCTCTTACAAGGCAAACACAATATTAAATCAAGGAATTTACGCAATTGAAATGTGACACAAATCCTTTTAAGAAATTACCAATAAAGGACAAATAAGCATCTAGGAATGTCTTAAAAACTTTTTGCTATGTCCTTTATACTTTACTATTGAAGGAACTTAACAAAAAACAATCCTTTTTCTGGAATCGTTCTTCTTCCTTAGTTCCCGCTAATCTGAAAAGGAAATACTCTGGTTTTTTCCGGTTTCCTGGAAATTCAGGAAATGCCAGCATGAAAAATAATAAATATCTTCAATGTTTTCAGGTGTATGATTTTCTGCTTAATATTTTCCCATTCTTGAAATATATGCAAAATGTAAACGATTTTCTAAGATGAGCGAATTAAAATATACTAAAATATTAAATCAATTTTTTTTGTATAAACAGTGCATGTATTACTTTTCTTGTTTTCATCCAAGCACCTCGTAACATTGTACCATGATCAATTCATGAAATCGACAACTGAGCTGGTTCACTCCTCTGCAATTATTTGCACCACACGAATCTACAAATATTTCACATGTATAGGCTTCCTCAATACGACGACAGTTTTTAATTGGGTCAACCAGGTATCTCTCACCTAATGTCTTACCTCTGTTCTACACTCATCAAAATACTAAGAAAAGATTTGGAATATTTCTTGTAAAACATTGCATTACTTCTTATGTGAACCACATCATGAGCAACGTTTACATTCTTGCTAAATACAACGTTTACATACCTTAAATTTCTTTATATTTCCAGTATATACCACGCAATAAATAAAAAAATTTATAATTAAAGTATGCAAAAACGATTTGAAACATTAATGACTGAGCCAAATTTTATTTCCACCATTTCCTTTACAAATCGACATGATCCGTACTCGATGAAATTTGAAACAATTTGAGGCGCTTATTTCAATTCCAACTGCTTTTCCCTTTATGAATGACCATGATCCCACAGAAGATCCTTACTTGATCACTGCAAATTGGACATTTGAAATCTCAACTTGTACATTTGTTTTCAGAAACATCTCAGTAATTAATCTTTAGGCTCTTTTTAAGGCAGCCTGACAGACGAAGACCGTTGCAAGACATCTCAATATCCACCGCGTAAATTATTTCCTGGGATGACTTTTTATAGACAGTAGGCCATAATGGCAAGGGAAGATACTCGGAGAACTCTCAAGCACTAACCCCGATAGATGCCCATTCAGAAGACAATCATTATTCAATGGAGGAACACGTGGCCTTTCGTTCTAAAGAAAGATGTCCTACCACTCGGTCAGGGACACATTCATTATGCTTACACCATATTTAGAAAATGAATTTCAATAAAAACTTTTTTTGTCTCAGAATATGATTTTAAAATATAAAAGAGCTATACAAGCCTTGTGAAGGTCTTCAGGGAGAATCAGTACCTTGATTCTCCCTGAATACCATCATGCTGAGAGATTCTATGCTCTTTAGGTAGTTATAGAATATCTCCTCTAATTATTTGGTTAATAAATACCATCAACCTCATGATTTAAAATGAAGAGATGGCTGTATTTACAGAAATTCTTGAATGTGGTAATATTGCAGAAAAAATTTAAATTCTTCTCCAGAGGAAGATGTTTTCAATATAAACATTCTAACGTAGAGTTCCGAAAAAGTGTTTTTTGAAAATGTACTAATACTTCTTCAGGAAAATTTGTTCGTTATCATTTTCCCACTATAAAATCATTTGGCCGAATTAATGCTTTGGTGCAAATTAATCGTAGAGCGACAAACATCCAAACTGATTTGTAAATAAAACAATACGAAAACTAATCGACATTTGACACATCAAGTAAGATTGTATTTGATTAAGAATACAATCACTGAAATGATTAATAATCAAAATAACAATAATATAAATTAAAATAAATATTTTTTTCACATTACTTACTAATTTTATTACAAATTTAACCGATACTAATTTATGATTTATTTTATTAAATTTGAAAAAGATATATCTAAGTACATAAAGAAATATTTTAAAAAATGAATTTGAAAGTTTTTATCAAATAAATTGTTTTAGTGTTTTGCTAAATTAATTTTGATTTAGTCTCCTTGCTCAACATGTTTTTGTAATTGGAGACCTTAAAATTTCGTTTTAATGTTTGAGCATAATAGAAAAAACTATTGATATTAATTTTTTTTTTTTGAATTTATGGAATCTGTATTGATAAACAATTATATAAATGAATCAGTAAATTGCATGAGCACGCACAAAAAAACTGGCATTAAAATAAAAATTACATAAAAATCGTGGAATTTGTATAAAGTATTTACATTTAATGTGAGTTTATTTTCCATGAATTTTAAGCGAATCAATAAGGAAATACCTTCACGCATTTTTAACATTTTTTTTTCAAAAATTTTATGCTAATAAGGCAAAGAATTACTGAAATATGAGAAGTTTGAACTTTTAAGTCTTAGTAAATGTTTCTTTCCATTTATTTATGAGTTCCTTCTTACCTTATTTTACCGTCGGCTAAAGTAATTGTTACTTGTAATTCAACAAGTTCATTTACACTCATACTTTTAAATGATAAAAATTTTGTAAGGTTACATGATAAGGTTGTTTACACGAAGAAATATCTTTAATACTCCACGATTTACGCAATCCATATTCAAAAATCTTATTTTTTTTTATTCAGCTTGTCTCAACTAAATAATAAAAAAGAAAAAATAGTCCTACACATCAATGAATACTACATTGATGGAATCAATAAAAAGCTTTCGCATGCAATCCCCTGACCTCACACAAACGGGAGGCAACCGGATAGAACCGGATCTCCTCCATCGGCTGACTGCCAAAAGTGTCGTCTGTGGTTTAGTAAAATGACTGTTGAATCATCACGGCAACCATTTTCGTACAAGCGAGTAGATGAATTCAATGTTTGGAATTTTGTTCTTTTTAGCTTTAAAAAAAAAAAAAAAAAAAAAAAAAAAAAATGAGAAGAATAAAATAGACAATAGATTTCTCAAAACGCATTTTGTTGAGTTGACAACATTTTCCTTTTTTTGCGATGCGTATTAAGAAACAATTTAGCGCGTCACAAAAGGGAATAAAGTTTCTAAGAACAATGCATTCATTTCCTCTGTAGCGGTAGTTACCTTAGCCTAGTTATGCGCTCTATTTTTATGTGTCTCTGAATAGTTGAACGAAAATCCCCGCTTGTGTCTAATTTTAAAGTCTTTTAAGATAAGAGAATATATCACGCCGGATTTGTTTTACATGTTTCATTCTTATCTTAGCTACAAAAGTATTTGCAAGGTATTTTCCTGATTTCTTAGACTGGACGGTATAAAAATATGAAGGAAATGCAAGCTCTTTTTCCAATTTTGAATGGATGTGAGATTGACATTGGCTTATTTTCTTTTTTTAAAATGAGAAAATTATGGAAAAAATATTCATATTTAAAAAAAAAATAAAATTATAAATATTAGGAACAGAATAATAGAATAAAAATGTTAAAAATTTTTAAGCTCTTATCTTTTTAAATATGAAACTTAACGTTAAAATTTCCATATTTTAATAGATGGGAATTCTTGTTTGTTTTTAACATTCTTTTTTTAACACTTAAGGAAAAAACAGAAGAGATGATGAAGAATACGAAATAAAAAAAGTGCCATAATGGTAGTAAAATGATGATTATTATTTGAAATTTATTTTCGCTCTTTTATCTGTCTTGATAATAGTAAAGTTTTTAACATAAATATTCACATTTCTTTTGATTTATCAAAATTAATGTTAAACACATTTAACGTGGTTATCAAAATATTGTTTTTACTAAACTAGAATAAAATAAAGATTTTAAAAGAAGGTATTTTATTTTCGTTTCTCTTCTTGACATTCTTACACTGTTAAAATGTTTATTATTTTATTTCTTTTAACGTATAAAAGTTACAGCTAGAAGCTTTTAACAATAATTTTCTCTTTGCATAAAAATAATAATGTAAATTAAAACTAAGAAGGAAAAATTTATAATTTTTTGATTTTGATATGTTAAGCTGATATCCATTCTTTTCACTGTTTTGAATGTTAAATAAGTAAATTTAACTGCATAGAACTGCATTTGTAAAATACTTATTTTTTGAACAAGTAAGCGAAAAATTTGAATCGAATTTAAGCAAGAGAATCACTTAATTCACTCTCTCTATTCTTCAAAAATTAAAGTCTATATTTCTTTTAATACATAGTTTAATATTTACATATTGTACAAATAGTTTTTGCAGAATGTATTTTAAAGTAAGGAATTCTAATGGGATTAAAGCTAAGAAATTTGTTGCATTAAATATTTAAGAAAAAATTCTATTAATTTATTTTTTAATCATATTTATATTAATGTTTATATTAATTTAAATTCAATAACGTGCTTAAATCATGTTTCGTGTTTTTTTCTATTCCATTGTTATCAGAATTATGCTTTCTCACAATTTTTTTTTTCAGAATATAAAAGTTTTTATTGTCTTATATTTCTAAGAAATTTTTGCACTATTTTC
Organism: Latrodectus elegans; assembly: GCA_030067965.1. NCBI lineage: Eukaryota > Metazoa > Arthropoda > Arachnida > Araneae > Theridiidae > Latrodectus > Latrodectus elegans. The sequence continues at coordinate 5,187,183 of CM057819.1, read as the reverse complement.
TATGGTTATTTGAATAGGACAATAGAATCAAAATTGAATTATTGTTTTAGGTGTTTTTTACTTATGTTTGGGCTACATTAAGCTATCAGAATTTAAAAATTCGCTATTGCAAGTAGTAATGTATTTAAAAAATTATAATAGAATAAGAATTTAAAAAATATTTTTCGTTTTCTTTTCTTATTTAAAACAAACTAAATTTTCAAAATAAAAGTATTATATAAATATCATATTTTTGATTGACTTTTTCAGTCATATTTTGTAACCAACTCTGTAAAATTATTTTATTCTTTTTTAATTATTCATTATTATTTATCAATTTATTTTTGAAATTGAAAATTCTCAGTTATGGAATTTTATTTCACAGAAAATATTATATTCTTTTACGTTCATATCAATTTCATTTATTTATAAAAAAAAATCAAATCAAGTTTTTATAATATCATTTTTTGCTTTTATTATTAAGAAGTGAATAATAAACATTTTAAATTTTATTTCAATGCATTAAAATAATTTTTAGGCTCTTGATTATATTTTTTTCGATAACACATTTAAAATAAACATAAATCTCATTAAAAAATATACTATCCTTTAATTGAAAAAAATTCTAAGACATGCTTCCATATTACATTTAAATTATATACTTTGCCACGATTGTTTAGTAATAAATGAAGAATATCTTAATCTGGATAATTTATCTAGATAAGCAATCATGGCTTACTGGTGCGTAATGAAAATTCTCAGTTTCTATATCAGCTTTAGGGGGTGTAGTGTAACAGGCCTCCTCTTGGTGCACCCTGGGTAACACTAGATCTGTTACAGCCTTCGTCTTTCTCTTGCAGTCTTTTTCTGAATAAATCTTCTTTTCTTTATTGGACTGCAAGACTTATTATGCTCGAAAGAGCCAACATAAGGACGTAATTTTTTAAAAAAAATATCAGCTTTAGATACAGCTCTAATTTAAAATCGATGTATTATTAGAGGAAAAGCAAATCAACTACAGTTAGACATTTGAACATCCTCAATGGATGAATCTTCATCCGTCTTCACATGTCACTAGAATGAAACAGAGATAAATTCCTAAGCACCCATCCTGACTGATGAAGTGTTACGAGTCTTCAAAAGGTGTTCGACACTGGCTAGGATCACACTTGAAACTCTCCAGAACTAAAATGTCAATGGCCCACCTTTAGCTCGCAATTGAGAAATGAAATATACGAAGATTGTTCCATCTTCATCATTTTAAATACGCATAACATTAGTAAGCTTTATGATCCATTGCATATACTGTAAAATATTTCGTAGGCGCCCATCACGATTGATAATAAGAGATGCTTTTATCAATACCAACTTAGTTTTGAGGATTTTGCATTCATGGCCTAATTATATTTACATGTGACCATTAGTTAGCTTTCAGAATGGTCATTTTTAGGGTAATCCTAGAATTTTGTGGATATAATTCTCCCCTCAAGAGTGATTTTAGTGGTTCAGATTCCATTTTAAAGTGTGATATTCAGTTTTATTACTTTTTTTTTTTACAAAAAATTTAACCTAAGAGGGTGGAATTTAACTAAATAAAAATGTTAACTCCTGCAATCATAAAATTTAGGATTACTTTACCTGAATTTTTCATAATAAAACAATGATTTTTTTTTTTTTATCAGAAATAGTTATAGCAGAAATAAAGATAAATTTAAATTTTTTGGATTCTCTCTCTCTCTCTTTTTTTTTTTTTTTTTTTTTTTTTTCCAGGATGGCGATTTATTGTCCCATTTGGATAATTAAGCTCATAGCTTTTTTTCTCGATTATCAAAAGAAATTAATAATTCGAAAAGGTAAACAATAAAAATTACTATACAAATTTATTAAATTACAATTAAAAATATACATTATTAATTTGTCAGCTTAGTCAAAATTTAATTTCAAATTTGGACAGTTAATTGATTTAAGGTTAGACTAAAAGAACAGATTAAGCGTTTAAATTTGCTTGAATAAAATTGTGACGGTTTTCAAGTCCTCCATTAAAAATTCTAATTATGTGGAAGTTTCAATTATCTAAACAATTTTAATCAAAATTTAAACAAGTAACGAATTTGGTTTTACCGTTGATCTACGGTTAAATCTTGTATTGGAAGGCTAATTTGATCAGTACTTATAGTTTAAAGTGAATTTCAAACTTATACATACATCTATACTACAAGTAATAATCGAACTTATGAACTGAAGGCCTGAGCACTCACAGTTCAGCTCATTTAACCAAGCAAATATAAAGTAGCAAATTAACTTATTTCAATAAATATAAAAGCAATTATATGCGTAATTACTCATTAATTTTTTTATTTTTAATTCAATGTTTTAACTGAAGTTTTTTTTATTAATTATTTTTTGGCCAACATTGTACGGACAATAATAATAAATAGTAGCTATAATTCTGAATTAATCCAAATGACAGAAATCTACTTTTTTAGGCTTAAATCTATACACACACGCAACCATTTCTTTTGTATATTTTGTAGGTTGATAATGTAAATTATAGGATTAACTTCAAAACGAATACATTTGGATCACACTGAGGAAACGGATGTATACATAGAATTTTCGAATCCACACAAAAATCCAATTTAAAATCAGATAACAATAAAGATCTGCAGTAACTCCGTTTGTTTCGTGAAAAATGTTTGGAAGTGAGCCAAAAAAAATCAGATTTAAAGAAAAAAAATGAAGAATGATAAACGAAACGAGTGAATAAAACTCTTTGTACCCAGAATAAAGACGCGGAGTCACTGTGTAGCAGGCGGGAAAAAATGAGGTTCAGTACGTCATAAATGACGTCAACTTCCTGATTCATAAAAGTCTTACAATTGGCGAAATGTCATATGACGATTTCAAAGAATAATTTGTTCATAATGTGAACAGTTAGGAAGGAAAATAAAATGTTTCTTTTCAAAACTAGAAAAAAAAAAAAACTTTTCTTTTGTTTTATCAAAATTGAATTGAATGCAGACGATTAATAACTATAGTTTTTTTTTTTTTTTTTTTTTACCAAAAAATAATGAAACGAAATTAGAGTTTCATATACGTTATGCTATTAAGTGCTACCACGATTCAAATTTCTTGGAAAACAATTCATAAATACATTTAGAGTATTAATTGCGTATAAAATAAAATTTTATGTCCAATTATAATCACTTTATTATTTATGTATGAGTAAATTATTTACAATTTACGTATAAATAACTGAAAGAATATTATCTAGAACAGTTGTCACTTACGAGCCAGAAGAATTTGGAATTCATAAAAATTATTGGGAAATTGATATCATTCTATTTTGTATCACTAATTCTAAAAATTTCATTCATTCAAAAATTAATTATTGCATACTATTTAGAAATCAGCAAATGATAAGCACATTTCATAAAGATATTTAATTAGTGTTTACCGGTTCAGCTGGATTTCATTTCTCTCTTCATGTATTTAACAACAGCAAAGTGCCTCGTGATTTAATTTATTTTTTATTCTATATAAGTGACACATTGTCTTACGCTGATTCTACTGATGCGAGAACAGCATACTTTAGCCCATATCGAAAAACGTTTGGTTCATTCGTTTTAATCAAATTTCATAGCCTAGTTGTAAGACAATGCTCTTAGAAGTTTAAGGTCCCACGTTCGATCCCAACCGCAACTGAACAACGGGAAATTGATATTTCGTTTCACTACATGTCTATCGGGTGGGTATTTTGACAACGCGGTATGAACTGTCTAAAATCTGTCGTTCGGCATTTTAGAGCTCCCCATCCTCTAAGGGTTTTCATGGGCAATTCGGGGCATTCAGGGGTGGCAAAGGAGGAAAGTTTCCTAGAACCCACTCCGATAGACGTGTGGGAAGCGGAAGTCATCGTCTGTTGTTCATTGGTGACTAATATCGAATTCGGTAACTTTCCTTCTAAGCAGTGATGTTTCGATGAGACTGCTGAGTGGATACTAGGGAGTGTTTCATTCTCTGTGACTAATCATCCGCGAAAAGTCTCCAGGAAGGTAAAGGCAGAGGATATACAAAGTTGTTCTCTACACCTTGCTAAATTAATAAGGTGAACAGTGTTCCTTTTGAAATGGAATGTCTCGAGTTAAATCCCAGCCCAATTTTCAAAAATTAAATTTATGCAATTCGAAATTTAATGATATGTGCTTAATACTCGTATATTGGATATTTATAATTTCCGCTCACTTCTTTTTATAGTGTCCTTAGAATTTAGCAAAATAAAAGTGCTATTTTAAAAATTATTATTTAAATGTTCATGATGAGAAAAATTTAATTTCTGTCTTTGAGATTTTTTCAAATATTTTTATAATGTTTTTAATAAAAAATTAGTGGACTAATACCTTATCAGTACAAGAAATTTAACGAAATATTTCAGTTATTAAAAAATCAATATAAAATTTTATCTCGGCCTTCTTTAAATAAATATATATCAACGATTTAGCATAAAATGGTTAAAAATTCGTACTATTGTATAGTTTAATAAATGTAACGCAGTAAGCAATGAAGTGAAAAAACAAAGATAATTAAATAAAATTCTGGTTAAATTGATACTTTACGAACCGTTAAATTTTCTTTTCTGAATAACAGAACTGATTGTAAAGAATGATAAATTCAATAACAAGGTGAAAGTCAGTTATTTGGATCAAGGTATCAGGCTACGTATTCGCTTAAAAGAAAAAAACCATTCACACCTCATTCATACACAGAAAGGACAAAGACAGGATAGATAAAAAGAGAAAGTACATCCATGCTCGTACCTGGACTCGAACCCAGGACCTCCTTATTCCCAGTCAGGCACTCTAACCACTAGACAGGGCGGTGGGCGTGTCTACTAACAGTAAAGTGAATTAGCGACAAAAAGTATAGCATTGAGATAAGTGTTAATCTCCCATTCCTTGTGTTTTTAAATTATTTTTCGAAGGTCTTTGATGGTACACAGTTAAAAATCATCGAAAAAGATTAAATGAAACTCAAATATGCAAAAAGTGAGAAAATCAAGAAAAAAACTTACTAAGCCCATTTTCAAATTCTTAATACAAGGTGACGTCAGGTTATACAGAATCTTATTACTTAAATAGTATTGGTGTAAATGACAATAAATGCCGAAATAAATTTTGGTAAGATGTGCCAAAATGCTTTCTAAGATCAGCGTTTTAATCTTAGATGTTTTAAATGACAATTACATACGTACATATACAGGGTGGTATTCGAGAAACAATTCAAATGAAACAATTCAAATTCAAATTTATTGGCGTTCATTTTTCAAATTATCATTCGCTTCCCTTTATTATCATTTTTTTTAAAAGGGGTTAAACGAGAAATTCAACATTCATTCAAAGGTAATGCTGATTAATCGGTTAAGTTGTCGCTTTATGGGCAGATTTCCCACACGTGTGATAATACAATCAGAATCAACGGTTAAAAATAAATACCAAACAAAGCATTGAAAACATCAGCATTTAGAACTGATTTTAATCAATGATAATTATCCGTTAAATGCATAACATTTTTAAATTGAAACCTTTTCTAGTCTATTTGCTGTATCTCATATATGGAAAGGAATTTAAATTTCCCGAATTTCCAACAGTTTCTCTTGACAAAGAAATGAAAAGATAGTTGAGTATTTACTTTCTTAGTTAAATGTATTTTTAAAATTTTCATTTTTATTTATCGAAACTTAAAATCAACTTTAAAAATGCTTCTACGAATGGCGAATTTATCAATTAATTCAAAAACTAATATATTACATTGGAAAAGAATCCCAATTTTTATTAATAGAAAAATCAGTAAAAAAATTTAAATCGTCCTTGCCGATTTATATTTGTCTTATATTTTTGAGTTTGCTTTTTCTTCTGTTCTGTTTACAACGTGTTTCTGGCTTGATTCAAGGGAAAACGACTTCTCAAACCGATAGTTTGATCTTTATCGAAGACAAGAGATGTTGGTGAGCGAGCCGGAGAGCCAGGGAAGAAAACTGGAATCAAAGACACAAATTACAAAAGACAATAATTTCAGGAAATTTTCGACTTAATATCACTAAAGATTTAAAAAGTAGTTATATAGAACTACAGGTTATTTTCATAATTTTGAAAAAAAAAAAAAAAATTAAATGAAAAAAATTTTAATTAAAAAATGCTTCTTTATTACTGGTAAAAATCATGATTGGATTTTTTCTCTACACCGACGACACTCAGACATTCGATGATGAACTTCGCCTTGTTTGCTGCCGCTTGAAGAATGCGATTGGAAGGCAGGCAGTAAATTCGTCTACAATATGGATTAACGTCGCCGTCTTTATACGATATGATATAGATGAAAAGTTATCTGACATCATGTTTAACCAATGAGAATTGTAATAAAGTGGCGTAATCATGATCTCAACTGGATTGAAAGAAACAACCACTTTATGGTTAATAAACGATGGTCTTAAAAATTTTGTTCAGTATAACGATATTTGTGTCGGTTTTAGTCAATTAATGATCATATTTTTACAATGGTTAATTATACCAAGACCTAAAATTTAGAGTGGTTTCTGAAACGCTGCAAATATCAAATCTTCAGGTGGGATTCGAATCCATGAGTTGTTGGACCAAAGGCCAGACTGATAATTATTCGCCTGTCTGCTCGTCTAACCATTTGTCGATCAACCCAGCAGCATTATTGGAAATTAAGCAATGAAAGAGAGTTAGGCTATAAATTACTATTGTGAAGAAGAGATATAAAATACTTTTTATTACGAACAGTTAAAAAATATGAGGAATTTGAAGTACGACAGCCTATAGACATGTTTTCATAGATTTTATAGAATGAAAACTATCCTGTTAAGAATGAATTTAAAATTTTTCTTGCTGGCCACCTAAACTGCAACACCAAGAAAGACAAGAGATATCACTACAAAATATATTTTGTAGATAACATGTTGAGAGACCAAGTATCAAAGGCTTATATTTATAGGCTTCTGTGAAGTCTGGTTCCTGCCAAAATTAGTAGCCAGAATAGCAGCAATTGCTGGAGATCACTGCTGATTACGCCTCTGCATTGATTCAAAGAGACTTTAGTTGTCTTCTTTGGATACAGCAGACCAAGCAACTTTCACACGTTGCCAAAGTTGATCTGGTGTGACAGTGGGGATGTAATCTGGTTCAATCGTTGAGTAACCATGGAGTACATGCTTTTTATCGTTCAAAGAAACGGAGAGCGAATCGGCCATGGAAGCAATTCAATCTTGACGAAGAACCCTTGGAAAATACGTGCCACGTGTGGTCGTGGATTATCCTGCTGATTTTGGGCAAGCCCTGAAGTTAAGAAAGTACAACTGGCTCCAACACCTCGGAGATATAGCGATGGCTGTTTAAAGTACCGGCAATGCGTACTAGAGGAGTGCGAGACTGATATCTAACATTACCGGTGCAGGACCAGTGTGGCGGTGCAGCTGTTCAGCATCCTCTCTCCACGCTGTTTCCAGACTCGAATGTGACAATCCTTGTGTTACAGACAGAAGTGTGACTCGTCAGTAAAGATAATTTCTGCCGTCCACATCCTTTTTTCATCGCACCATTGGTGGTGGAGACCACTGTGGTTCTGCATCAAGGGTAGACAAAGCAACGAACGTTTTCCGGACAGACCACTCTGCTGTAAACGGCGTCGAATGGTACGCGCAGATACTGAATGATGCGTTACAGCCTAAATGTGCTGAGCTGTGGTTCGTGATATGGTCGAGAAATCCGTCACTGTCATGCGCACAATTTTCCTGTCATCACGTGAAGTGGTGGACTGAGGTGGATGCAATCAAACTCGGCGGTCCGTCGAACCCTCGCATTACATTTGTTTGGTTTCGTTTAACAAGACTACTGATTTCCCTGAAAGATAATCCACAATCTCGGTAGGCCACTGTCCTTTTGATGAACTCGAATGCTTGTTAAAAAATGATCGCTGTTTTCTACGAGGCATAACTGATCGTATTTTTTTTTGGGAGGATTAAAAAAAAAAAAAAAAAAAAAAACACAATTGCCGAATTTGAAATCGTCGAAATCTCCAAACCTTAAATAGTTCTTTGAAGTGGCGCGACAGGCATTAGTCTGCGCTGAAATTCTATTCATTTGCATTAGTTTATGTTGTAAATTTCATGTTATTTGCTTTCTTCCTTCAAGGTGTTGCATTTACGTTCGCCAGCATATTTCTGGTTAAAACAACTTGTGATTGCCAGATGGCAGTTTTAAGAGGTCCCTGGATCTGGCGATCCTCTACCCTCATTAGATAGCTGGTTCTTTGTTGGTGAGCTGTAACTTGAATCGGTTAAAACAAGTGCATAAAAATAAAATGATTAATTAGTGATTTAATTATAAATTATGTATAATTTACATTTTCAGATTACTTATTTATTTGTTCAAATACAGCAATTCTTCAATATTTTATTTATATATTTGTATCGAATTCAAGAATAATCACAAGATTAGACTTTTGTAGCACATCTTTTCTACTTAAGATTTTTTCCCTTTTTAATGACCTACGAAATATTTAAAAAGTTAAAGAACATGGAACTCTGATTAAAAATAGTCCTGTTTGTTATGCTAGAAATTTCTTTCCTTATTTTTTGGTAATATTTATTTAAAATTTTTCTTTTCAGAATTCCATATAAGGAGTGACATAACCATGAAATCATTAAAAATGTTTGCGTATTTGAAAAAAATTATTTGTAAATTTATGGAAAAGATATAAAATATCTATCTGCTACATACGTATATATATATCTATCTAACAATAATCTATCTATTTAAATATATTAGTGCATGTGATAATGGAATTACTGTGAGTGTAATCACTCAATTTTGAGAATTAGGTTAATATTAACCTCATAATTATTCAAAATGTCTAGGTAATGTAAGGCTGATGATTTTAAATGCATATTTCCTCGTAGATAAAAATTGTATTTCTTTTGGAGCAACTATACAAGGTTTATTTTTTTGTAAGTGATGGAAAGTGTTTCATCCAAAAATGCCAATTTAAGCAAAGTGAATTTAAATATTAAAATTCTTTTGTAAAACAGGGTTGAAAATATTCTGTAAACATGAGTTTTTAAGATTAATAAAAAATTTTATGTTAAATACATTTTTCAAATTAGTTTATTATTTTAAATTTATTTGAAATTAAAATTTTTAACTGTGCATGTGGAAGAAAATACCACACATTTTGTAAAGAGATACTCAAATGCATTTTAAGAAAAATTTTAACTACGAAATATTTATTATTCAAAATCTTAAAAATAAATATATGCAATAATTATTGAAAGGCTTGCCGTACAAATGTTTAAACAACACGTGATGAATAAAGCACATGGCACATATGAGCACATGGCACATGGCACACATGCACGGAATATATTTTGAACGAAGCCGTTATGATAATAAAATTCAAGGTGATGGAGTAAAAAAAAATGAGAATCCACGTTTGAATCACGTGACAAGATTATGAAAGGAAGGGAGAGGGAGAGAAAGTTGTTCTATCAATTATCCCATTGCATAACATTGGTAAAGATGAGCGCAATTGCGTCACATTTTGTATATCCTTTGTTTACTTTTTTTTTCGAGTACTATTTCCAACCTTACTCCACCTCCCCTCTTTCTCTTGCAATAAATATCCACAACAGTGAAGGCAACAGTTAATTGTGAACCGTGGTAGCGGTTGAGCTCTTTGCTCGGCAGAGTTATAAAGGCTGAAGTTGGTTGCTCACTGAAGTTCTATTAACAAACCGATACTATTGTACTACTTTTATAGAAGATATCTGGAAGAACCATAGATTACTCCAGCGACTACAGATAAAATCTAAAGAATCGATTTGAGAAAAAGTTTTCGTTGTATGGGTAAGTAAATATCGTGAAATTATTATTTTAAATTTTATTTTAAGCTATTTTCATCTCCGACAGGGCTTGAAGGTACGTTATTACATCATATATTTTTTATTACATCTGTTATTCCTTTATTTGTTAATAAAAGCATATTTTTTAACTAATAAATTAAATATATATACCAGGATTTTATTTTAGGAGTAAATTATTTTAATGCATGTATTAAAATTATAATTTCTATTTAAAATCATTCAGCTTTGTACGCAGTATGTTACGTAATTCGCTACTGTATTCGTGATCATTAAATCGGAAGAAGTATCTTATTCATACGGAAAACAAGATGTATTCAAGTAAATTTGATTAGTTTTCTCAATATAAGGAACATTATTGAAAAATTTATTTATTAGAATAAGAGATCATGTTCTCTAATATTGTATTCTTCTATGTAGATTTAATATTTTTCATGAATATAATTTTTCTTCCTTAAATATATATTTAAAATAAATTTTTGTGTAATTCATTTACCGTATTAAAAATATACTCTTGGTTATTTTTTTAAATCTATTTAAAAGCATATTTTATCGATTTTTTCAATATTAAAACTTATACTTTATTTTTACAACTTTAAAAGGCATTTTTAAGTCGTAATAAATATACATCGTTTGGTTTTTAAATAAAAGATAGGTCATACTATTTAACAATGATTGATAAAAATTAAATCTTATTAATTGTTATTTTATTATTAGGCGAAAGAAGTGAAGCCAAATTGTATGTTGATTAAAAATAAACTGTTTTATAAAGTTATTCACATTATTTATATTATCAGTATTTCTATGCACTCATAAAATATGAAAGAAAATTCAAATAATGATTTGCATTTTCATATTTAGTTAAGGAATAATTATATGTGAAGTGATTTCTTTGTTTTCCCTATTGATTTTAATTGTTTTCCCTATTAAATTTAAAGTTCTTTGTTGATTGGTTTTTGGACTTAGATCATCAGTTGAATAATTTATCAATTGCATTTGTACATTGTGCATAGATGCTTGTGATAGTTAGAAATTAATTTCAAAATGTACAGTGTCTCACAAAAGTGATGGGACATTTGTGCTTTACAAAAGGAAACTGTAATGAAATAAATTAAAAATACGCATACAAATTTCTTCTGGGTGTGTTCCATACTTAAAGTTAGTAATAATTATTATATAACATACATTTTGTCAAAGTATTAATTAAATAAAAATACAGTTTCTTAGAATGGAGCAAAAGAAAAAAGCTCGCATAAGTGATAGACACTTACTTTTCTATCAAATATTTATCACAAAAGTTTACTTTTTAAAGGTTTTAATATTTTATTGGATTTCCTTTTAAAACATGATTTAATCTTCTTGGGATGGATTTGACTAATTTTTTTGTGATTTCTGGAGTGATTTTACCCCATTATTCTTGAGCACTGATTTTAATTGTTTCTGAAAAATGGTGTTTTTGCGAATTCTTGATTCCAACTCTTACCAAATATTCTCCATGTGATTTAAGCCTGGAGATTGTGGTAGTGTTTATTTCAGAACAGTTATATAGCAGACAGAGTCTAATGTTCAAAGCAGGTTGCTTGGGGTCATTGTCCGGGTAGAATTTAAAATCGTTTTGAAGGTTCAATTTTTGTGATGAAGATTTCAAATTTTGCTTTAGAATGTCAATATACTTGTACTGAACCATTTTGCTGTGAATATAAACAAGATTACCAATTCCAGCAGACGACATACACCACCTTAACATAACTCCTTCTCCACCATGTTTTACTGTTGGTAGGAAGAGTTCTGTTTAGGAAATTCTTCCCTCGCGGTTTTCTCCATACAAGATTCTACACAGTCAGGACCAAATTTATTAAATTTACTCTCATCAACAAATATAACGTTATTCCAGTAATCAGAATTTAAATTTATGTTGGATTTTGTGAAAGGCAGCTTGACTTCTATTTTTTTCACTTTCGAAGAATTTTTTCTTGGTTATTGTACTGTGATATCAGATCGAGTTACTTTTCTAATAGTCTCAGGATTAACAATTACACCATATAATGCTTGCTATATCAGCCGCAACTTTAAGAGCACTCGTACTTGGATATTTTTTAATAATTCGAACGACAATTTGCTTTATTCCATTGAATAGCTTTGATGGTCGGCCATGTCTTCTTTTATTCTGAATCTTATTTTGTCATTTAATGGTATTGAAAACTGTTGAATATGTCAAGATAACTGTTTCAGCAGTTTCTCTAATAAATTTTCCATTTTCAATATGCAAATTAAAAACTAAATTTCAAATTTCAGGCGCAGTTTCTTTTCGTTTAGCATTCATGGCTACACACAGTTAAAAAACGCAAAAATTCCTAAACAATCTGGATAGAAATACTGTAGATGATTTTGTAAATTATTGCCAGTTGCTTCCGAATAAAAATAAAACACCCAAAAAATATTTTTATTGCTTATTTTAGACTATCTTTTGTTGCATATCTAATGTTGTCCCATCACTTACATGGAGCTATTTTTTGCTCTGTTCTAAACAATTGTATTTTTATTTAATTGATATTTGGACAAAATGTATGTTATATAATAGTTTTTACTTAATTTAAGTATGAAACACACCAACAAAAAGTGTGTGCATGTATTTTTAATTTATTTTATTACAGTTTCTTTTTGTAAAGCACAAGTGTCCCATCACTTTTGTGAGACACTATGTCCTGATTGAATTGCACCTTATGAGTAAAAGTTATTTGTGAACTGTTAAAAATGGTTACTAGGGCTTAGAATCTGTTTTTAAAATTTTCACCATAATGCATGTACTATAAAAGCATATGATCATTATTAGACTTGAGTTATTATTAGAGTAAAGTATTTATATTAAATTTTATTCTACTATAAAATATGTACTGTGAAGCATGTAGTTAATCAGCATTATATAACCCTAATATTTCCGACAGCCCTGTCTAGTGGTCAGAGTGCCTGACTGCGGATAGGGAGGTCCTGGGTTCGCATCCCGGTTCGGGCATGGATGTACTATATCTATCCTGTCTTTGTCCTTTCTGGGTATGAATGGTTAGGCAACCATTCATACCCAGTAATAATGGTTGCAGACTGAAGCAGTTGGTTCCGACTGCTTCAGTAGTCGGACTCCACACCAAATATGGTTCAGTATGAAAAATGGAGCAGCGCACCTTATATTGTCAGCCTAGCTGGCACAAGGGGGAAAAAATGCTAATTATTAAGCCAAAGAAAATTATTTATTTTTCTATTAAGTATTAACTAAAATATAAGATTAGGGCTTTATTGTGGTCATTATTAGGGCAGAGATAAATTGTATTAGTTCTACCACATGATGTATGTGCTATGAAGCATGTAGTCATTAGAGTTATAATATGCTTGTTTGGGTTGATAATCAATTTTGATTAATTTTTAGTCTTCTATCATGTATGTATGCTGTGAAGTATAAGATTACTATTAAGAATTAATATGGTTATGTTAGGGCAGAGTTAAAATGTATTTATTCCTTTTTACTATATGTACTATAAAGCATGTGGTCATTATTAGGATTACCCTATGCTTACTATTAGGATAGGATCAGTTTTGAATTTGTAATCTCTCATCGCGTATACATTGTGAAGTATAAGATCACTGTTAGTCTTTATCTGTTATGTTTGTATTTGTTTATATATGTTGTTGCATGCCCCCAAGGTCAGCAGTGTTAAACCAGGTCCACGAGCGTGTACACCTTTAAAAAGTCCAGCATCGTAAGTGGTATTGTACCAAGGTATTGAAGAATATCGACAAACTTAAAGTTACTAAGATTGTCACTTCTGAAATGGGCAATAGCTGTTTGTTCTTCTTTAATAAGACCAGTAGCCAAGGAAGCACCTGGACATGCGTAGCGGTAGTTCATTATATGTATCAATGTTAGGCTTGTTGTTAGGAGATCATGGTTGAAGAAATGAGAAAATTATGAATTTTACCATAATGTTTATAATAGACATTATGTCATTACTAGGTTATATTATAGTTATAGATTATGATTATTAGAATAAAGAAATCATTTTTAGAAATATTTATTTTAACATTATGTATTATGACACATAAGTTCATTATTTGGTCACTAATAAGGCTATACTATAGTCCTATTATACCAGAGACTTAATTCTGAGCTATTTGTATTTTACCATAATTTGTTATACTTATAGCATGATGGGGGATGGTGTTATATTATGGTATGTTACCTGGTAGAGAGAGAGAGAGAGTACACTTTTCAAATGTGAGCTGTGTTCATTTTCTGAGCTGTCAGTCAAATGATTAATTCTGACTTTCTGTTCAAATCCTAATTCAGGCTTGGATGTTTGGCTTGGGGTTTGGAATCAACTTTATACTGTATATCTTGGTATAATTAGTCTTTGTTTACAAAGAAATTGTTGAACGATAAACTAATAAGCTTATAAAATAAAATCTAGATGACTTTTAAACATTGATGTTAAGTTAAGAATATTTTCTAGTCTTTCAGTAGGCTTAAATAAAAAGAAATCAGTATAAGCATTTAAAAAATTTTTTTCTTGAAATTAATCATAAGTTATTTTCTTTTTTAATTTAAAATGTCATATTTTGATTATTTTGGGTTGTTCAAATCTAAATGCTTTTTGAAATTTTAACTAAAATGTATATATAATTGACATTACAAATAATTTTAAATTCTAAGATACTTAATTCTTAACACTGTTATAACTCCTTAGTTCAACAGTTCATGACTTTGGATACTCATCTTCGGTATTTGTAATGGTTCAGAAAACAGCTTAAGCTATGTGTCTAAAATTGGTTATATTCAAATATTAATCTTAGAACAGATAAACAAATTAAACCAATATTTTATACTACCTGTTTAAACTTCATTTTAACTAAACATTTCTGAAACGTATAATAATATCTTTTAGAAAAAATATCTTTTTCTTTATAGATACATTGGACGAAAGTGACAGTTCTAATGCATCGTTTGTGCAACATTTGAAAAGTTGTACCCTTAGTATAGCTGAGAAGTTGGCTGCACAATGGCCATCTTGACTCGAGGAACAAAAAATTTGTGCCCCTCTCAACAGGTTAGATTGCTTTTGTTCAAGCAATACACATTAAATATATTGTTTTAATTTTATAATTTAGTGACTAAGTTGGTGAATTTAAACAAGTGGAAAAGTTGTTTTAACTTATCTTTACTTCTAATATCTTCTATATTAATGTAAAATTAAAACTTGTTTATTTTTATGATATTGCAGACAATGCAGCCGAGATCGGAGAAACAAATCGATCCTACCTGATGAATTCTGGAACCTAAAAAATAATGAGGTAAATCTTTTTATTAAATACTCTTATTTTAGAGATAAAAATATTGTAACCTTTAATATTGTGTTCTAATGCACTTTTATTTTGAAAATAAAAAGTTCAAGTTTTGATGTCTTGAAATAGATTTAAATAATATAAATAACTCTAAAATTCGTCTGTATTATATATATAATTTAAGTTTTTATTCCTATACAGCAGTTTTCTCGATCAAAGATATGACTTTACTGGCATGGTTATCATATTTAAATACTAAAGAACATAAAATGAAACTTTTTTCATGTTTAGAAATAAAATAAAATCTATATTTAACTTTTATTTTTAATATTAATCTGCACTAGTAAACATTGTTTTTAAAGAATATATTTCATATTATTTCAATGCTACTTAAATAGCAATTAGTCTTTTCAAAATTTAATGTAAAGAATTTTTTAATTTTTAAATTGTCGTGAAAAATAGTTCCTTATTTTAAAAAAAAAAATAAATAAATAAAAGAATCTGCTTCATAAATATTAACAGATTCTATACATATTTAAGCTTTTAGGAAAAGTGACTTTTCTCTATAAAAAGTTCTCGTGACAATTTAATTTAAAGAATGATTTAAAATTTACCTAATGAAAAGTTTTCTAAAAATTAATTATTGATTGGTTATAATTAATATTAGAAATTTTTCCTATTTTAAATCTTTAACTATTATAAAAGCAGGTAAAAGGCTGGAAATCAAATTATTTAAACTTGGAGCAACAATCATAAAATACTTAAATCATCTGATAAATATTTTACATTTAAAATTAATATTTCAAGATAGATTATAGTACATGTCCTAAACACAAATGTATATTGCATATTTTATAAAATTTCTCTGTGTTAAAAAGAATTTGTGTGGCTGCAGTTAATGAAATAAAAATTGAAATAGTGTGCAAAGTATTTAAAGAATGAAATGTTTTTATAATGAAAATTATTCAGATATTGAAATATTACATGTTAACTATTTCTGCAGTACTTAAATGATATTCACAGTTAATAAATTAGCAGTTAAATGTTTTCTTTTTTATAACTTCCACTTATTTATTCAATAGGTGAATTCAGATTTTTCAAAGGATCCTTGGTGTGACAATGCCCAACCTCTGCCAGAGCCAGCCTGGGGAAGTGAGCCGGAACACTTAGAGTTTTCATCTCTTGTGACATTCCAAATCTTCTTGCAAGAGCTGCGTGGTATTCTCGGAGCAGAGTTGGAAAGTCACCCTTATAACACTGTTGGAAGTTTCCTGGCTTTCTACGAAGATTTTTTGAAGCAGGGGCACACCTTTGAGGAGTTCTACCGAAGCTATCAGCCCGACATCCTCCCAGAGAGTTTGTCCTGTGTCGGATTGGGTTGTTCTCTTATTAATACCATGAAATGTTCTCTTAGTTATTGTTATCCTGGGTTGAAATCTGCTTTATTTCTCGCATCCTGTGAGGAAATGATCGTGGATACTGATTCTTACATCAGTTTGAATCCTCCATCACAGAGTTGCAGTGTAAAGGAGCATGTTTTAGTTGTACTTAAGGTCTTGATTGAGGGGCGGGAAGGTTACATTTTGATGGATCCAGGCTATCATGTCAACATTCCAGTTATAATAATGTCAGATGGCTTGTATCCAAATACTGGTTGGTTTTTGCTGAGTGAGACTGCCAAGTCCAAAAAGGAATATAATTATGAAGTAGAAGGTAGCTACATTAAGTGGGATGTTAAGGAAACTCGGAATGGTGTAGTGAAGAGTTGGACAAATTTGATTTACATTGGTCGAAAGTTTTTGAGCTGTATCAGTGTTTCAGAGAAAAGGAATCTGGTCTTCAACTTTCGCACAATTGTAGCACGTGATAAAAAAAAACCGGTTGCTGGGTTGTATTGCAATTTGGAAGGAGACGAGAAATTTACATTCTTTTACAATGATCAGTCATATCAGCGGCAGGATGTTAAAATTCCATTTGAGTATTTCCAAAGCCGTAGGGAGAATAATCAGTTTGAAAATGCTATAACATCTTGTGCTATTCAAATTGGTTATAATGAGGCACTGTTGTCTGATATGATAAATCGCATAATTGAAGCCTATTTTAACCCTGATTTTATGCCATTTGTTTCGTTGATTAATCGTAAAATTGATGAATGAGTTTTATGACTTGATTTTGCTTAAATAAAATTCTGCAAATTCAAATTGTTTCTGTGCATTAGTATCTTGATAAAAAAACTACAGTACAAAGATATACCTAATCACAAGATATTTTTTCCTGATATGTTTAAAACACATTTGACACAAATAGTTTTTACAAAGCTATAAATATATGCATTCAAAAAATTAATTACATGTTTTTAAATCCTCCAAAATAAAAAATAAATAGTGAGTTTTACTTTTAGTTTGGAAAATCAACATTAAAATCCATAAATATTGAATATTTGATTGTAAATGGTATATAATGCTTAACCCTAATTTCTTTAAATCTAAGATTTATTTTATTTTGCTCTGTTAAAATATTTGACACATTAAAATAAAAATTGTAAAGATTATATATAATTATACCTTATTTTGACAGTTTGAAATTTTCTGTTTGCTCACTATAAAATTATGTATTCAGTATTTCATTTTTGTTTAGTATTTTCTATTTTTTATATTGATGCTTCATTTTATTTTCATTTTGATGTTTTTCACTATGCATATTAAAGATGTCTTCAAATTAAGTGTATTGGAATTTATTTGTAAAAAAAGTGAATCACAAAATGTTTAATTTTTATTAAAATAAAAATTGATACACTTAAAGATATTAAGTCATTCCTTTTGTAATCTAAACAATATGTAAATATTTACAAGTATAATATCGAATGAATTAAATAGAAATATAAAGCTAAAATGCATATAGTTGTGTTTTTTAAACTAATATATGATGCAAAATTAAATATTAAATTGCTAATCAATTATAAATTTCTGCAGTAAAATATTTTTCATTGCTGCTAAAATTCAGTTGTATTTACATTTATCTTTGCACAAAGTTTGTATTAAAACAGATTAATTTCTCCCAAAACTAAATCACTCGTTCTTGCAATTGTCTTCTATGGCAATGTGGGACTATTTTTCATGCGTAATGTTAAGTGCAATGCTGTTAAATCAAAAAATTTCTGATTTTGAATTATGACCAATCACATTCTTTTGTGGAATCATCTTTCCTGCTCAGTAGCAAAAATCTGCGAAATGCTATAAATATTTAATAGGCGTAAATACTTTTAGCCTGTTATGGTCTAAAAACATTAATTCATACACCACTCAATTATTTAAAGATAATGTCATATCCCTTCCCATAAAAGTATAATGTTTATAATTGATATGATAAAATGAACAATTCTATGCTCTCAATAAATTCCTCTTAGATGGCCCTCAACAAATACTTTTAAATAAATTGCCTATAAGTTATTAATAGAAATTAAGTAATTTTTATGATGGAAATATGTGTTAGTGTATTACGCTTAATATATAAAATATATTTTTTGTATTGATACATGATTTGTATTAACTTCTCAATGTTAAGTGAATTATTGCGACATGTTTGTTTATTAAAAACAACTTTTACAAATAATTATTTGTTAAAATATAAAGAGGTCATTTAAAGAATCATTTTGAATTTTTCTACAGGAGAAATTAATCAAGAAAATTATGAAATTTTATATAAAACTTCATTTACATTAAAAGTTTTCTAGAGTTGCACTTACATAAATTACTCATACATTAAGTTGTTCTGCAATTTTCTCACACAATGTTAAATTAAACATTTTTCAACAAGTTTTCTCTATTAAAATTATAAAACAAGTTTTCTTCCTTTTCCAAGATTAACCCACAAGTTTGTATCCTTAATCCAAAAATCTTTCATTCACATTGTTTTGAATCGTCGAAGTTTCCATAAAACAGCTTGTTAAGGACTAATTTTGTAAGAATCTAAATTAGCAATTATTAAAACCTTTTGTCAAACATGCGCAGAGAAAATAAAAGCATTACTATCGTTTCTGTATTTTATGAGCTATATTTAGTGCTGTGCTATTGACGTCATGTAGCAGACAACCCAACAAGAAAACTTTAGTGTTTGAACATGCACAGTATTAAATTTTGACAAGTAAAAGCCTCATAATAATTCTTAAAATCACTTATTTGGAAGTCTTCCAAAATTTATTTCCATTATAAAAATTATACACAAGTTTTTCTTGCACATAACATAAATCAGTATATAAGAATGGGGAGAAAAAAAAGTAAACAGCAGATTTGATAGTCATTTTACATTTACTTTTTGCGTATGATGACGCTAATTCAACCTGGACTAAGTGTAAAGTACATTTTGAACCAGTACAAAAATAACCAAAGTGCAAGGAGAAATTTGAGCAGAAATCTAGAGAATACTAACCATTCCATTATCAGCTTGACAGAAATGAAGTCATGCACACTAGTTGCTTTTAGTTTTAGAAGTAAACGGACAATAAATGTAATATATTTTACTACTTACACAAGAAAGAATTGCTTCACAAATAAGCATTTCATGAAGAAGAAAAGTATTTTTATTAATTGTCAGTTTCACATCCAAATGATTTAAATGTCTAGTGGTCAGAGTGCCTGACTGCGGATAGGGAGGTCCTGGGTTCGCATCCCGGTTCGAGCATGGATGTACTATCCTTATCCTGTCTCTCCTTTCTGGGTATAAATAGTTGCCTACCCTATAAATGGGTCCCTATGGCATGTATGTACTGAAGCAATCAGACTCCACATCAAATATAGTTCAGTATGAAAAAGTGGAGCAGCACACCCCATATTGTCAGCCTAGCTGGCACAAGACAAAAATAAATAAACGATTTAAATTGTTAAACAACTGAATCCAGTTATGTATTTAATACTTTGCTAAAAACACAAATCTGTATGTATATTTATTGAAGTGGGTGCTTAGGAGTTTTTAAGTTCTCCTTCCCAGAATGTGGTCTATGAAGAGTCCAGTTGAATGGAAAATGTCTAAAGGACGTTCAAACGCTTTACAGCAATTACTAGTTATTTAGCTATTCACTATAAAATAATATAAGGGCTCACTAGCCCTGTAATAGGACTGGACTCTTCAGTAGAAAATTATGGGGTTGAAACTCAAGTCTCTTGATAGATGTATGTACATCTTTTAAAGCAGAGATGTTTGGTAGTTTTCTCAATTTTTTTGCAACATAAAGATATAATCCATTCTACTACCTAAAAAAATCTATGGAAGGAAATATGCAGTAGATATTCAAATATCTTACTTACAGCTATTCCGCTAGATTCAGTCAAATATAATATGTTCCATATTGATATTTGATGTGTGCATAATGCGATAATATATATTAACTAATGAACATTTTAATATAAAACCTATTTAACTAGGCCCATTCAATAAACATTGATAAATTAAATTATACTGAACATCAACAACATTTGTCAAATATAATATGTTCCATATTGATATTTGATGTGTGCATAATGCGATAATATATATTAACTAATGAACATTTTAATATAAAACCTATTTAACTAGGCCCATTCAATAAACATTGATAAATTAAATTATACTGAACATCAACAAATATTAAGATTTAATATTTTGTTTACTCATCTTGAGCTTTTACCAAGGATTTAATTGATCATTAGAATTTATGATAAAAAGAAAAATAAGATTCAGAAATATTTTACCATACCATGACTGAATAATAAACTTAACAAAAGTGGTAAAAGCCTGATTCTGAAAATCATAGCAATAATAAAGTTCTAAAAATAATTACAAGTTTCTTTAACTGTTTGACTTGTAATATAAATAATATTACTTTCTGTGTCAAAGTTACGAGGTCAACATTAAAAAAGAAACTAAATTGTAAAAACATTCAATATTTATTATATCACAATACAGATAACATTAAATCACAGATTATTTTCAATTTCATTCTGCTCCCTCAGTTGATTTATAATGTCTATATTCTGGCTTTAGCTCCCACATGCTCTTGTGGGGATTCTTTGCATTATAATTGCAGATCTCTTTCAGAATTTCCTTTAAGTAAGGCTGTAATGAGAAAAATTGGAATTAAATACATTTGTTAAAGATTATTAAAAAATGTATTCTTCTGTAATAGTGTGTGGCAAGTTGTGGACCACAAATGCTTTGTCAGTTGTCTACAGTAATTTATTATATTTAATAAAAGAAGAGCTAATTATAATTTAAGTGCTCTTCAAAAAGTCACAATTTCAGTTCAACTATTCTAGATCAAATTCTCCCACCAGAGTGCATGAGGAGTAATTTAATGTTAATGAAAGTTTAAAAAAAAAAAAAAAAACGTACAATAATAAATGGATCAGTATGAGATAAATTTAAGAAACAGTACAAAAATTATAAAACCTAAATCTATATTTAAAACACATTTTCCAAATGTTCACTTATAAGTTTGTGATTAAATATTATCTATACATGTTTTATCACAGCAATTATTTTATAAATATGTTGTATGTTTTATATTGTAGAAGAAAATGTGAGGGATCTATGAATAAGGTTATTCTTTTAAAAGGAGTTTATAGCAAAAAAAGTTTGGAACAAATGGAGATCAGTAGAAGATTTTACAAAAACTTTGATTTTAATAATCTCCTTTAGCATTCATTATAAGTTTGTTTTATTTAATATACATAATATTGCACATGTAAGTGATATTAAAGGCAAAAACAAGCAATACTTACAACTGGTTGCTTAGTAATTTTTTCCAAGTCCTTAATATTGTAGTACTGATGCTTTTCAAAGGCAGCAAACAGCATGTCCATGACTTTATCCTTATCATCTCTAGCTTTTCTGCCTTCAGCTTTCTTTTTTTGCTCATATTCAATCTAAAAGAAGACACGAGGCATTTGGATATTAATTTTATTTGCATATATTATAAAAGGTACACTTTAAAAACAATCAATGTATCCCCATTAAGTAAATATTTACTCCCAGAAATATTTTCAAATAATTTTTATTTTAAAACATCATTGGGCAAAAGTTATATTTAATTTATTGGAAAATAATACATTATTTTAATGGTATAGCTATGAAAAATAAATTTAACCCTATCGTTTTTCTCCTTAAATGCCTGGAAGCATTTGTACATGATTGTAAATTTTGAGGTTGCATTCTTTTGGAATTAGTCATAAATTGTACAATAACCTGGGAAATGTGCAATGGATGCTTGGATAAGAACACTTCGAATTATGTTAAGTATATGGTTTAAAATCTTAGAGGAAGATTTTATAGAATAGTCCTATTTTTACAAAGCTGAACATATTTGCATAAGTGATATTTACAAGTTACATATGTTACAACTGTTGTAGATGATGCTGTTATTAATAAATAATTTTAACAAGATATATGATCCCAAAACAACACTGATATATAATGGATTATTTTATAAAATTAGCAATTGTTGTTAAACATTATTTTTTTAATTCTTATTATTTTTGATGAATGCCTTAAAGATATCTCTAAAAAATTTAAAAATGTTCCAATACAAGCACAGATTTATATTAAAAATACATTAATTAGAATCAATGAATCAAAACAAATTAGTGTTAATTCAAGCTTTGTGTAATTACAGTGAAATAATGTATATTAATAATGAAATAATGTTATTGTAATAACAAAACTCGCTTATCTGCAAATCAATGTTCAGACGTAAATTTGTTGTATAAAATAAATACATCTTTCTTGCATGTATTTTAATACTTACAAACAAAATTTGTTTATTTTAAACATATAAATTACTATTGCTTTCTTATTTTAATATTTTATGAGAAATAATAGACCTTCTAATTTGGAATATGTCATTTTTGCAGAAATACTAACCAACAAGCGTAAAGAACAGTGCAAACAAAACGACTAATAATCTTCATTCATTCTACATCAAACAGTGTAGTCCTACCACTACATTACATTGGAACTTAAGAGAGTTTACTATATATCACATGAGCTCTCTTTCGAACATTGAGGTCTAATACAGGTTCAGTGACAGGAAAATTTCAGGTTTGACCTTAGTTACTGTAAAACTATTAAAGAGGAATGTTCTGCTTTTTTGTATGGACATATCAAGGTGTGTGAAAATCAAAAATATCCTGAAGTCACATCTATCAATATTTGTTTTTCCAATCTTTGTAACTCAAGAAAAAGGGGAGAAAAGTGTTAAAAAGGCAGAACTCTGGGAGAGACTGCTGTGTGTGTAGATGGAACATCTCTATAGTTGCAATATTCTGTTTAAGCTATGTTTTAAATAATTACTGTGCTGTAGGATGTCTCAGTCTCAACAGGAATTGATTATATAAACTTCTTAAATCACCTTATGAATAAGTATTTGGATATTGGAGACGACAGTATCGAAATTAATGATTGAATGTTTGGGTTTCTTAAGTTAACTTTGCACATCAATCGAAAATGTTGGAGGCCAGTCTCATAAAAGTTTTTAAATCCATTCTTAATGTTCAAGGCTTTGTGGTGCTTAAAAATGAAGTAAAATTAGCATCTTTATTATTTGTAAATCATTCCCATACAAAGCTATGCAAAGTGCTTTATTAAATAGATTATAATTTTAAAAAAGAAAATCTACTGGATGTTACTTTGGAATCTTTTTATGTTTTCCCCTTTGAACATAATGGTTTGTTTTGGAAAAAAGGCATTTTAGTTTAAAAAGATCAAAAGGTGTTTTCAGCTGTTAAGACTATTAAGGTCTACCAATATATATGTTTTAAAAATATCTATTAAATATAAGCATTTAAATAAGTAACGATTTTGAAGTTCTCAATTGGGGTATTTCATACTACTTACGGTAAACCTTAACATATTAAATTGGTACCCACCACTCCACTGTACTTATTTAAACTAATATATGTTTTGAAACTGAATTTTTAGGAATATTTTAGTAATATATCATATAATTTTACTTACATTATGTTTGTGATCTGAAATTGGTTTATAACTCTGAACAGCTTTTGGCAAATGCTTAACTTGTCTCTCTGGTTGACTAGCTTTCAAAATGGATTCTCTACAAATAAAAATATATGGAAAAAAACATTTGAGACAAATGATTCATACAATTTATATATTTTGATTTATTAAAAATCTCAAATTCTATCAATGTATATGAAATTCAATACCAAGAAATAAAATAAAACATAGAAAAAAATAATGAAAATTAAAACAATATTTAAATTTGTAATAACAATTCAAAAAATTAAAATTCCAGAAGCACAAGAAAATGATTTCAACAGTGATCTAAATACACTATTTTCAGAATTCCCCCCTTCTTCAATTCATTTTTTTGGTAATATTCATTCAACATATTCCTATTTTTGAGACATTTCATTATGATTAGTATATTGATATTTATATTATATTTTTATTCTTTAATTGTTAATTTTTATCAAAACTAATAAACACCTACTTTTAAGGAAAATATTTTCGATAAATATAAAATGTAATAAGATAATATGTACAATTATATATAGTATTCCATAATACAATGAATATATAATATTACCACATAGAAAAAGTATTTTAAGAATATTTCTCTCAGAATTTTTATGCATGCATTTTTTAGTATGAATATATTACTTTATTTACATTCCATTTGAATATATTCAGTTAATCAAGAAAAATATTAGAAAAAAAGATATGAATATAAAATAAGAAAATTTAAATAAGGTAACGAGAGTTAAAAATTTAAAAAATATTTTAGTCAGAAGGGCGGGGAAAGATAAACGCTTAGAAATTGAAAAACAAACTTTCTAAACCTGGAAATTAATCATGATAAAAATGTTACCTAAGTATTCTTTTTTTCCCCTTTAAAAAAAAAAAAAAAAAAAAAAAAAAACAAGTACATAGTCAAAATTTTAAGAAGCAATTTTGAGTAGTACAAATGATTTATAAGAAACCATCTATCTTTAGTCACTATTTTCATATTTTTTTAAATACCTATAAAGAAAATTAATATTTTTGAAATTAATGTAACAATCTGAGTGTTTAGAATTTATTGTAATGTTAATATTATAATAGAGGTACGAATATCTATGGAAATTGTGATAATTGTTAAATTTTAATAAAAAAAAAATTATGAGATAAAAGCTCAATTTTCAATGAATATTTTCAAAATATAATTAAATTTAAATCTCACTGAATTTGATTAGCAAAATTACTTCTATAAAGATTTTCACATTTACAGAGGTTTCAATAAAAATAAGCATTTTATCGAACAAAATAGAAAATTAAATAATAAACTTTTAAATATGGTTAGTTATATAAAACAATATTACCCAAATTTTTGGAAGAAACATCAGGGCATCTATATATTTAAAAAATACATACTATATTTCTAACATGTATTTAAAAAGTACACATGTTAGAAATACAGCATTTATGTCAATATAAAAATAAAGTTATTCTATGGTGAATTTCAAAATAGATAGGAAGTATCTGGAAATTAATAAAAAAAATATTATCAATAATCACAACAAGATTTAAGGATTATAAAACTTGATGATAAAATAAAAGATTATATAGCAAGAAGACATTTAGGATTTCTTGGTACATTATATTCAGCATTCAATTCAATAATGAATTAAATTTTGTAGGCTTTACATAAGATGTACAGTTTGCCTAGTTATTTTTATTAACATAGAAAGTTTATCAAGAAAGAAAATTTAAAATTTCCTTTTTGTATTCAATTTAATATTTACTCTGTTGCTATAGTTTTAAAATATTATGTAAGCATTATTCTTAAGGATTTCTTTTAGTGAGTTAACATAAGTTTATTTGTGAATGTAAGTATACATTCAACATTCCTAATAATAATAATAAAAAAACTTGACATCCATATGTTATAAGATATGGGTTAAAAGTTTTACAATTGTAAGTCTCACAGGGAAGCTTCTTTCAATTAAACTAAGAGTGCTTATACTGGTAAAGAATTTTTGTGTAATTTAACTTTTCTCTTGCCATTTTGCTTAAATGCAGCTTTTGTTATGAAAAGGAATTTCTATTAGGCTTCTTTATGCCTTCAGTGTGATAACATTTAGAATAATTTCTAAAATTATAGATTCCCACACATTGCTTAGACACTTGCATTATTTTTTAGAAAAAATAATTGTATTTGCAATAAACATCATGAATTATAATACATTTCTAGCAAAATAAAGTCTGAAATTAAATTTCAAAAACTAAAGTAAAATCAATGAAAATACCGCTTCATAGCCATATAGCGTTGATCAGCCATTGGACGACATTCTCCTTTTTGTAAAACATGTCCACCTAGAACAAGTTTCCCTGAAACAGGCAGAATATATGATGTATTTGTATTTCAAAATCAATGTATTAAAAGAAAACATGGAATAAAATTGATTATTATTTTATTAAGGGATACAGAATAATATTCATTTCATAAACAAATATTAATATGATTTTCGTTTGTTAAATATATAAGTTATTTACAAATTAACTCATTAAATTAAAAAAAATATGGTAGATATAATTTCTATAGTTCTAGAGCAAATACTACAACTTTTAACAAATAATGCATCTTTTAAAATAAAATTTTTAATTTAGTCGAGAAAAATTTTGATTAAAGTTTTTTGCGTGTGTGAAAACATATATATAGAATCTTTTATAGAATATAAGTAACATATTCAGATCAAACTTAGTTTAATTATATTAATTTTTTCCTCAAATTTTTTTCGATAAATTAAAACATTTTAAAACTTTTTGGTAATACTGTATGCAGAACAAAACCTTCGTACAAAGATCTCTTTATGATATATATATATATATACATATAACAACTCTTATAAAATTTCAACATGTCAGACAGCTAGATAATGTAAAACAATAGCACAATTTCGGCTGGCTGCGGCAGAGTTCACGAGGTTCCTACATCTGTAAGAACCTCACCCTCTACTGGAGCTGGAAATGAGTTGGTGTACTATAGATGTAACTGATTGGTATATCATTGGTTAGTTGGAATGGGTGGAGCGCTTAGTAAAAATTTAAATTGTTTGAAAATCTTGAATTAAAGTATTATCTTTAAATAAAATATTGATAGAAAGTTTAATAGAATATTGATTTCATTAAGTAATAGTAAGAAAAAATTATTAAATTAATTAGGAGTATTTGCATAAGTTAAATTAAATTATTCTGTGTCTTGAAAATATTGAGTCAGTTTAAATAGCTTGTCCATAGGGGACTTGAGTTCTTTTATTAGTTTTTTATTTTAAATTTCTTTAAATATAGCTTTAACTTCATTAATTAAGTATATTAATTCTGTGAAATCTCTAGGTAATTCTAAAGTAGCCAACAGAGGAGTTTGTTCTGTATCTTGAGTGGGGGTGGGGGAGGTAACTCTCGCGTACGAGACTCCAGGTCTCACTATATTAGTTTTTACTTAGGTTTTTATTCCCATATTAGTTTTTATGATTTTAGCTGACTTAGGTTTTGGCTTAAATTTAGGGCAGCCTTTGTAATTGGCAGGTTGATTACCCTAACAGTTTTACTTTATTACGAGTGCAATCCCTTGTGTTTTGTACTCCTGCACACTTTAGGCACTTCGATTTTAGGTGGCCGATGTATCGGCCGAGTGATAAAATTGTTGACAGTTGAAACTCTGCATCACTGATTTGTAAAACAAAGTATGGAATTGCTTACTTTTTAAAATCTAAGGAAAGAACATCTGTTCAATAAGAAATCCATTTAAGAATAAATCTACAGTTAAAAAGATAAAATTACATGTGCCTGAAATATAGTTGTGGAAATAATTATATTACAACATTACACAAAGTTTTAGATAGAGTGAAAAGTCACAAATGTTAAGCACATATATAATAGTATTATATAAATAAATATGATAAGAATAATTGAAATGGATGATTTGCTATTCTACAATCCCTTCTTTGGTTTCAAGGGTTAATTTGACCCGAATTTGTTGATTAAAGTAGATTTTACACAATAAGTTTATTGAAAATGTTATGGTATTAGTACAATGGTTTTTTTAAAATTCTTGAACTACCATCACATTTTGTCAGGAGGGAAGTTTCTGCCATAATTAATACACAGTAGAAGTGGGAACATTAATACACAATAACACTTATTATACTAAGGATAATTTACAGAAAGGAATCCATAGCCTCTTTTATATGCATTCTTGCCCACTTTGGAGGAAAGAAAAGCTGGAGACACAGTATGCGACATTTTTGCTTGAAACAGTATAATTAAAACGGCAGTACCACAAAAAGACAATTTTACTCTTTAGGTTATACATTTTGAAAATGATTTTTGTTAAACATATTTTGTATTAATTTAAATTTTTTTAATAAAATATTCATCAACCTTATAAAGGAACTATGAAAGACTAAAGAATATGCATGAAAAAATATAAACATCAACACATTTATGTACCAATATTCATTTTATATGGCAATTTTTGCTACACTAATGCAATTTTTATCAGTATTAAACTAATAAAATTAATAAAAACAAAAAATATATTACTAAATCAATCTAATTAGCAACAAATACTTTGTTTGAAGGAAATATTTTCCAAATTAAATTACTAATAACTAGTAATATTCCTTTTAATTAAACTGTTTATGCAAATATGCATTTGGTGTTTGCTGTGAAAGTTGATTATATGACTACCAGCCTGTAGGATCCTTAGCAGTGTAGTGGTTACAGATTCATCCTCCCCCAAGGGACTCGAAACTCAGAGGAACATATTTAAATAATAATAATAATATGTATATATATATATCATTATATTAGTGGGCCATCTATTCTATTTAAGCTCCTAAAACAACTCAATAGACTTTTTCCATCAAAATTTCAGCTCCTTTTAAATTTTTCACTGAAATTGCTAAAAATTAGTAGATTTTCATAAATTTGCAATGATACTCAGCCCTTTTGATTTCAAGAGCCTTTGATGGGAAGGGTGAGTAGGGAGACAGTTAGTTAGCGGAGCAGGATGAAGAAGCTGCGTTTTTTTGTTTTGGAGATAGATACTGACTTTTTTATGATAGTGAGGCGCTAGAGTTTTAGCGAACCCAAATATGACTCCTATGTAAATTTTTTGGTTCTTTGTCAATTAAATGTCCTTGTTTCTAAATTTGGAGTCAGTAATTTGTTTCATAACAAACTTATGTTCAGTTGGCAGCTGTTTTGGGTGTTTTTATAATGCTTTGAATTAGCATCAACTGTGGAAATTAATTATATTCATTATAATGGTTACGTGCTGAAATATTGGTATACAGGTAGGCCATTTTGATCAATCTTTCTCTGACTACTATTGAAAATAAATAGTTTGGTATATTATATAAATTTATAGAATATTTAGTTCCAATTTTATTTACATGTTTTTTTTAAATTATATCAATTAATTTTGTTTATAAGTTTGTAAATGGTGTATTTCATCTTAACAAAAGCCAGTCTCTGTATTTCGTGAATTCAAATTTACATAATAATTTTTATACTAAAAGTGTGTATTCTAAATGTGTATTTCATAATTTTTATGTGGTTGATGTATTTCAATTCACGTAGGAATATGTTAAAATAACTATGCTGTTATAGTTTAGTGTGTAAAATCGAAAGTACAATTATATACATATTTTTTTTTTTTAATGTTTCAATGATATATAAAGTAAATTTTATGGAAGGAATATACACTTTAGAAGGGTTTTGATTTCATTATGTGAAAACGAAAGTATATTATCACAAATAGGTTTGAATTTAAAGTAATGTGAGATTTTTATTGGTGTGTTTTTTTTTTTTCAATTGTTAAGGATCTGAAATGATATATTCTTAATGTTTAAAATATCTTACGTTATTATCATTATTTGATGTCATGTATAATTAAGTAACTAAGTTTATATTGATTTGAAATCAAAAGCTGATTTCTGGTTTAGATTAGTTAAGGCTTTTAATTTGTATTGTTGCTATTACACATAAAAATATTGTAGTGTTCTATATTTTGAATTAAAAAAAATATGTATAATTTAATTTTCTGATTTAATATAGTAGTATCTATATAAGAATATGATTTTATAAAACTTATACATTTAATTTACATTTTGAATTAATGATTCAATTTATCTGAGTATCAAACATTAGCTTAGTGATTAAAACTTGAAATCGAGAGAAGATTTAATATTAAACTTGTTCTTCTTTTCAAAATAATTGATTTTCAATTTATACACTATTTGTTGTATTACAATATAGTTTGTTTTCATTTAATTTTTTAAATGTTATTGATATTTTTTATATTAGTAGTTTGTAGTAAATAATTTCAATAGTTATTTACGAAACTTTGCATATCGGTGGGTGTAGTCTGTTTCTTTTTTCTCATTATTGCAACGCTTCTGAGATAAAGCGTTTGGTAAATAAAATGGCTCTTTTAGCACGGGGAAAATAAGGGAGATTTAGTAGAAGTAGCTGAAGAGTTAGGGGAAATAGCTCCAGATTTTTTTAAAATCCCAGATGTTAAAAAATTAATTTTAGCTTGTAAAAACTTTAACGAGCAAGAAATAAAATGTATATTAGATAGGGTAATTGAGGAAAGAGTTAAAAGGGAACAAGGAGAAAAAAGAAGAAAGAATTAGGCAAGAAGAACTAGAAAAAGAGGAAAGAATTAGATGTGAAGAGAACATATTTTGGAAATGAAATGTTTGGATATCTCTTTAATAGCTTCAATTTCAAAAAGAGAATCAGTTACTAATAGCACTGAACAAGCTCAAAAAATTCCGTTAATGTAAATAACACCAACATTTGATGAAAAGCAAGATGAGTTTATACTTCATAAATTTTGAGCGTAGAGCAGAAATGGGTCATACTCCAAAAAATGAATCGGTAGTTTATCTTGTATAAATATCTAACATGTTAGCTAGAGAATCTTCAGAAAGGGCTGATGATTACGATTATGCGAAGGAACTTATTCTTAAATGATTTAAGTTAAATAGTGAAAAAATAAGACAATTGTTTCTTAAAAGAAGAATCATGGAGAAATTATGTACAAGAATTGAATAGTTACTTTACGGAATGGCTTACGGAATTAGAAATAATGATGTTTGAACAGTGTAAGGAACTAATAGTAACAGATCAATTGAAATGTTGTGTGCCAATTGAAATTAAAGAACATTTTTTGGCGGAATGGCTAAAAATTAATTCTTTGTATGATCTGCCGGAGTAAATAGATGAATATGAAAGTTTAAGAGATAGTTTTAAGAAGAAAGATTTTACAAAACTCCCTCGAAATAATTTTGGTTTTTGTCGACAAAATGAAAACCTTGCCTTTAAGTTTAATGAAGCAGTTCGAAATAATAAATCTCATGTTCCTAAAAGAGTCGAGAATAAAAATTCTAATTATTTACATTAAAGAGAATCTGGAAAATGAAAGCAACTCCGATGTTATGAGTGTGATTCTTATAGTCATTTACGGCCTCAGTGTGACAAAATTAAAAAAGAACTCAGAATCGTTAGCATCTAATGAAGTTGCTAAAAGTACATTTAATGAGTTGATGGCTCTTTACACTAGTTTCGGCACTGTTAATGGAATTCGAATGCCAATCTTAAGAGACACTGGAGCAACTCGATTTGATTTGTGGAAAATACTTGAAACCTGATATGTACACTAAGGAAAAGGTTTGGCTAAGAATATCTCTTGATGAAACTTTATTATGGTTATCTATTGCTGAGGTTTAAAAAAATTGTGAATTATGTCACATTTTGACAAAGGCAGCATTTCTTCGAGATTCTTTGGATCAAGGAAGATATTTACTAGGAAACAAAACAGCCATTTTATTTGAGGAAACTAAAAGGCATGAAGAGGTGAAAATACTTATGATAAATGCTATAGAAACTCGAGCTAAAAAAGATGTACGGAAAATAGTATGAATAAAGAGATTATTGATTTTGAAATAGAATCCTCTAGGTCTTGCTTCAAAACTAAACAAAATGAAGAATTATAGCAAAATGCAATTTGCCACCATTAAAAACCGAAGTTGAAGGGTTGGATTTGACAAAGACATCTCCAGAAAAATTTCTCGGGAACAAAAAGTGTGTGAAGATTTGAAACTTCTTTTTGTCAAGCTAAATGACAATCTCCAAAAGATAATAAGTATATTACAATGAATCAAATGTTGTTTTATAATAAAATGGACAATGATGGAACTGTAAGAAGATTATTAGCTGTGCCCAAGAAGTTTCGCAACCAGCTAAAAGGGATCTACTATCAGGTAACTGCAGTTCATTTAGGTATAACTAAAACAAAAGATATCTTGTGCAAAACTTTCTACTGGCCTAACTACTTTAAAGAAATAGAAAATTTTGTTAAATCTTGTGATGAATGTCAACAAGTAGGAAAGTCTCAAGATAAGAAAAAGGCTCCTTTGGAACTGGTTCCAGTAATTCCGGAAATTTTTACAAGAATTAATGTTGATGCATGTGGTCCTTTACCTATAACTTCCTGTGGTAACTGGTATATTATAACAGCCATTTGCATGTCATCGCAGTACCAGATATACGTTCTATTACTGTGGTTGATGCTTTTCTTCAGATATTTAGCTGCATGTGTTTTCCTAGGGAGTTGCAAAGTGAACATCTTTCATGAGTGCCCTGACATCAGAATTTTTAGAAAAATTTGGTATTAAAGTAGTGCATAGTTCTGTTCAGAATTCCCAAAACAATCCTATTGAGAGATTGCATAGAACTTTAAAGAGAATACTGAAAGTCCTTTGTTTAGAAAAAGAGTACAGATTGGGAGAAGATTTTACCTCAGGCACTTTTTGCACTTAGAATTTGCATTCATGATAGCAATGGATATTCTCCTGCAGAATTAGTTCATGGTCGGAATTTAAAAACTCCCGTAACACTATTATATCAAAATCTAACTAGTAAAACCATTGAAGAAGATAATGTGACTGCTTACGCTTTTAATCTTTTAAATAGAATGAAAAGATGCCAAGAATTAGGTGTGCAAAATATGACAGATGCTAAAGAAAAACAGAAACTTTTGTATTAACGTAAGGCTACAAAAAGGGAATTTAAAGAAAATGATCTTGTGATAGTCATTGCACCTTCTAGATCAAGTAAATTTTCTGTTCATTGGATAGGTCAGAAGAAGTAATAAAATGACTATTGGAAACAAATTACATAATGTAATTTCCCAATAAAGAAAAATTACATGTATATTATGCAAATATGTTAAAACCCTACTTTCAGCATCCAGAAAATGTTAATTTAATTTTTACCTCTAATTTTCTGATAATGAAGATATTGATTCTGAGAATGAAGATACCCCAAGTTTTTAAATTAATTCATCTACCCTTTTAGAGACTTTTCCTGAAAGCTGTTTTAATGAAAAATTAGAGGATGAGCAGAAGAAGCAATTGAGTAGACTTTTGATTTAATTTATTGATATTTTTTCAAATGAAACAGGTTGTACAGAACTGGCTGAATTGGACATCGAGTTAGAATCTGATAAGCCTATTTTGCTAAACCATATCGAATGTCCCCATGACAGAAAGAAATTCTGAAATCGGAAATAGACAATATATTGAAATTGAAGGTGGTGGAACCAGGTGAATCCAATTACACATCATCTTTAATATTAGTTGAAGCTCCTGAAAAAGAACCTCATCCATGCACTGATTAGCGCAAGTTAAATGAGGTTACCAGAACGCAATATTATCCATTGCCTAATATTAAAGAGTGTGTTGAATCCTTTTCGAAAGCGAATTTCATATCTTTATTAGACTTAACACAAGGTTATTGGCAAATGCCTTTGAGTCCAAAGGCTCAAAGATATGCTGGATTTACGACGACATTTGGTGTTTATAAACTTTTGAGAATGGGATTTGGTTTGAAGAATGCCCCTTATTATTTCAGTAAGTTAATGGCTGAGTTATTAAAAAATTGTGAAAATTTTGCTGTACCTTATTTAGATGAGATAGCTATATATTCACTTACTTGGTCTGATCACATCTAACATCTTAAATGTGTACTGGAGAAGATTCGATTTGCGAAATTGGCTGTAAAACCCTTAAAGTGCAAATTCACTAAACTTCATTTTAAATACTTGGGACACTTTATGGGACAAGGTCAAAGAACACCAGGAAATATTAAAGTGAAAGCCATTACTGATTTCGAAACGTCCCTCAAGCAAAACCAAAGTATGTACTTTCCTAGGTCTTGTTGGTACTATCACAAGTATATACCAGAATTTTCGGTAGTTGCTGCACCTTTAACCGACCTGCGAAAAGGGAAGTCCAAGAGGGGAACTGTAATATGAATAATAACTGCGAAAAGGTATGCATAGAATTAAAGAACACTTTAATAAAGAAGCCTGTACTTTGCAGTCCAGACTTTCAAAAACCATTTATTATTCAATGTGATGCCTCAAACTTAGGAATAGGTGTAGTTTCATCTCAGAGAGATCAAAATGAAAATGAACACCCTATCCTGTTTCTGAGTAAAAAATAAAGTGCAGAAAACAAAAAAAATTTACTATTTGCTTTATGTTCAATAACTTTAAATACTTAATCTATAGGATGTAAGTATCATATAATGAAAAAAAAAATTTTTTTTCAATTATAGAAATGATATTAAAAGCGTGAATGAGAAGGGGAGAGAAATAAGTTTTACTTACTAAATCAGTTACCAATTATTAAATATTGAAATGGATAGAAAACCAAACATAATAATACAAGTAATTTTTAAATATTGTTTGAATGTGTGCATTTTAAAACAAATTGTAACACTTACCAGAACCAGAGTCATTATCACCAGATTCAGAACCTAAATAAATGGATTAAAAAAAAAAAAAAAAAAAAGATTAAATGAGATATTAAAATAAATTTCAGGAAATTCATAAAAATATTTAAATTTTGAAGTGAACATATTTAAAAATTTATTATGAAATGAATATATTCAAAAATTTATATGACCATAAAAAGACAATTTTGATATTTTGTATTCTTCTTGAAATTATTTATTCATACTTAAGACTTATATAATACTATTTCACATTTCAAGCTGCAAAACTTAATATATAAATAAATAATATATAATTCAACAACTTCATGTCAGCATTTTATAATTTTTTTCTAGGGATGCCACATTTGATTAAATAGATATTAATTGGAAAGTTTTGTAATTTTTTTTAAAATAAGCATTTGAAATAAAATATTTTTTATGAATAAAATTTGTTTTGTAACATATAATTACAAAACAAATTTTATTCATAAAAAGAACACAATTGTATACAACTGTTCTAATGAATCTCAAGCAAGTTAATACTTAGGTAAAATTTTAATTTTAGTGATAAAAATTAGGTCACTTTTCCATTAAACTCCATAGAATCACAATTTCTCATTGGAACATGAAGGATCAAGTTATGATCATATGAAGAAATGTTTGGAAAATAGGAAGGACAAAAAGAAAGTTCTGCTGAAAAACAGTAATTTTACATAAAATAATTTATTTTAAAATGAGGGTCTTATGTTGTCTTTCAGAAACTCAATATTTTCCTTCCATTTACTTATTTTAGACGCTAGAAATTTAGCATGAATTTTCATTGTATATAGATTATACCATAAATGGCCTGGGCATGAAGAATTAATGGTTGGGATTTAAGACTTTGGAACATCAATTCATCATTAGTATAGAATTATCAACACCCTATGTTGTTTGGATCATCTCTGTATGTTATTCATATTTCCAACATTCCACAATAACATTTTCCTTCACATCAGAATTATATTTCACATCAAACATAATTATGTATGTTTTTTAATGAACATTTTAAACATTCAAGACTTCTTTGTAGACAATTTTAATCAATGTGATTTAAATAATCTCTTTTTAACATTTATATTAATCACAAATTTAACAGTTGTTAGTTTTTAGAATTAAATCATATCCTAAGTTTTAATTATTTTTTAAATTTCATCAAAATCAATGGCTATGCAGTGGATGTTTTTAAAATTAGTTTAAAACAAGTGAATCTTTTTAATTCTCTAATCCATTTAAAATATCAAAATAAGTTTATTAATATGTATTTTCACTGCAATTTTTTTAAAATATGGAATAATCATCAACTATTGAAACAAATACTCAGCAAATTGAATACAAACACCAAAAGAAAAATATATTTGTCAAGAAAATTTTTAATTAGAATGAATGTAATTGATATGAAGGCTAGTACCAAGTGTAGGCAAATAAAATAAAACAATTAAAAAAAAAAAAAAAAAAAAAAAACAATAAATTTGAGAAAACTGTTAATATTTTTTATTTGAAATAATTCATTGCATTATGCATAATCATTGCATAATATCCATTGCAAGCTACACATTTTTTCCATCTTTTGGGCAATTTGTGAATACCACACCAAAAAAATGATCAGTCTTTTGCGGCCAGCCAATCATCAAGCCAAGATTTGACATAAGAAGTGAAGTGCTGGTCAACCAATGTGTGTCCCAATGATGCAAATATGTGGTAATGGGAAGGAGCCAAGTATGGCGAATAAGCCGCATGTGCTCAGGGCTCCAGGCCGAGCGCCTTAACGATGTCCTTGGTTAGTTTAGCATGATGTCTAGGGGCATTGTCATCAAGGAAAATCACTTTGTGCGACCGTTTACTGTATTGCTCGAGTTTTTCGAGTATAGTATCGTTCAAATCAAGTAATTGTTGCTTGTAGCGATCAGTATCAATGGTTTCGCCTAGTTTGAGAAGCTCATAATAGATTGGCCCCTCCTGGTCACAGAAAATACACTACATTGAGTTGCTTGTTTGTTTGTCTGTCGCTCAACTTTTATTTTTTGCACACGAGGGTTAACTAGACCGGGACCTACGGTTTAAAGTGGATTCCAAACCACTACAAACATCCATGCCCAAGATGGGATTCGAACCCACGAACTGTTGAAACCGAAGGCAAGAGCGCTAACAATTCGGCTGCCAGCTCGGCTACTACATTGAGTTGCGGCCGAAGCGATTCGGTATTGCGGTGGATTTGGACATATGTCCGGGATCAAGACATCGATTACGCTTAGGATTCTCACAATAAATCCATTTTTCATCGTCAGTCACAATACGATAGGGATATGACTTGTGTTTGTAGCGGGCAAGCAACATTTCGCACACGAATTTTCGGTTTTCCTGCTGAGGTTTCGTTAGCTCAAGTGATACTTATATACCGACCTTTATTATCTAGCCCATTGTTTTGAGACGACGAGAAACAGTGCTCTGGTTAACATTCAATTGTTCTGCAATGTTTTGCCATCTTCTTCGAGTAATGCTTACAAGTCAAATTTTTTTGCTTATCTGCCACGCTCCTTACATCAAAATCACCATGTTGAAAAATTTCAAACCAAATGTGGCACTGCGCACGGCTCAGTGCATTGCCATCCTATGCTTCTGCATGCATTTGAAGCGATTCAGCAGCATTTTTCTTCAGATTGTTACAAAAAATTAATACTGTCCGCAAATCGTGGTTGGAAGGCATTAAATTCAACATTTTCAACACAGAAAAAAGAACAGTGCACACTGAAACTCGTCCAAATA
The DNA here is from genome assembly GCA_030067965.1 of Latrodectus elegans. NCBI lineage: Eukaryota > Metazoa > Arthropoda > Arachnida > Araneae > Theridiidae > Latrodectus > Latrodectus elegans. The sequence continues at coordinate 5,149,313 of CM057819.1, read as the reverse complement.
TAAACTTAAAGTCTGTATCAAACGTCAAACTATAAAAAAATCAGTGTCACAGTTTCGTAATGTTTGTATACATGCGTGGCGACAGCTGTTAGCAATCATCTCATTTGATATGCATACACGTGGTAAATTTTTCTAAATCAAATTCAATAATTGAAAAAAAGCTACTAAAATCCAAGTGATATATGGCATTGAAACTACACTAATTATAAAATGAAGCAGTTAGTAGCTGAAACAGAAATAATTTTTTGAGATATTGTTGATACATATTTAAACCTTTTCAGCTACTATAAAACTTATCCTATAGTCAAATCTCAGGTTAAATTTCTGAATTTTAAATTTTGTAGTCCAATAAATTTTTTATTGATAAATTATTAAAATATTAAATTAGATTAATAAAAAAACAGAAATAGATTAATAATCCCACGAAAAATATTAAATCAAGTAAATCTGAGTATATTTCATCTTTATATCATTGAAATAATAATAAAAAATTAAAAGCTATTCATTTAGAAATGCTTCTTACATAATTTTCATTTGGTTTGTAAATTTCTCATCATAACTTTATTTAGTTATGAAATAAATAAACGTTTTAGATTTGGACTAAATGAAAGCTACATTTTCACTCTAAATTTGTATATTTTATTGACTAATCTAAATAAATTTGATAAGTAAGTAAATCAGATATATTTTTTAAATTTACACACACAAAAGCAACTATAAAATAATTTATGTGGAAACTCTGCAATGAGAATAACTTAACTTTCAGTAATAATATCAAATATATTGTAATATTGAATTCATATCCTCCATCTTTGTTGGATCTGTTCAATGCCTTTAAATTGAACCTTACTTATTTATATCTAGATTCCATTTTGGGATATACTTTTGGTCACAGTGTTAAATATTTTTGGAGCTATCAACTTCAAAGTCACTAAATTTCATTGAAATAATATCTGGGAATTTTACATATAATTGTTTTACATCAGTTGCGAAAGGCTTTAATAGTAAATGAGTATTAATTTTGGAATAAGTTAATAATATCTGGCAATATTTAAAAAGAATTTTATGATATTGTGAGAAATTTCTATTATAGATCAAAATACATCACAAAAAGTTAATAGAGTCACTCAAACATTGTAATGATAAACATTAAAATATATTAACAATAATTTTAAAAAGCTAAATGAAACCAAATTATTTCATAAACATTACAGAATTCATGAACAATCATTACAAATACAATAAATGTTTTATGTGAAATATCTGATTATTTTATAAACCAAATTCTTTTATAAGCAATGTAGAATTAATGAGTATTTTTCTTACCAAATACGGCAAGAGTTTGATGTGAAATATTAGATATCACAAAACGATGCTCTTTTGGAATGTCTGCGCTAGACTTCCCTTCAGAATTTTTGAGCATATCTTCAGATAATGAGAACTTGATATCTGTTTTTCCACCATTTCTAATAAGATATAAAACCCATAGATATATTACATGAATTTAGAGAGAGAGAGAAATACAGATAAAATATTAAACACTGAAAATCTCACTCACACACAAAAAAAAAAAAAAAAAAAAAAAAAAAAAAAAACAACAACAACAACAAACAGTCATCTTTAATACCATAGTTTCAAAATATTTCTAATAATTCTTAAATATGATGCTTTGATGTGTATATTAAAACAATTAGGTCAATTGATATCAAATGTTAACTTTGTTAAGGTGGTAGATTTATATCATTTACTTGCGTGGTTATACACATTATTTATACTTATAATGACTTTAAAATTTTTAGTACTGTATGACTTTAAATAATAATGTTCTAAATGTGTTTTTGGTAAAATGTTCAAAAAAAAAAAAAAAAAAAAAAAACTTAAAAAAAATATATGAAAAGTTTAAACACCCTTCTGATATAATATATGTTAATTTTAGTTAGAAATAAATACATAACTAAATGCTAAAAGAATCACACCTTTACATTATTAAACCTGATAGTCATATTTAATATTCCCAAATTAAAACAAAAACTCATAAAAAGCTAAAAATATATCTACTGAAACATCATTAAAAGCTGAGTAATGGGGAATTAAAATACTTGACATAAAACGGATAGCATAACAATTGGAAGATAGTAAAGTATTTTTTTAACATCTACCTTATGTTATGGACTTAAGTACCAACCATGGATACTTAGGGTTATGTTTGGTTTGCTTATCACTCAACGATAGTTTCTTTTGCATATGAGAACTAGTGAGATCAGGACCTACAATTTAAAATAGATTCTGAAGCACAAGAAAGACTAAGCTTGAGGTGGGATTTGAATCCACAAGCAGTTTATTTGAAGGCCAGAACTCTAACTATTCAACTGTCAGCTCAGCATGCCTCTCAAGAAGATGTTTCTATTCTAGGATGTGTTACAAGGGAAATATCCAGAAAACTCTTTAGCACTTTCCTCATTAGACACACTTTAGAAGGCTATGGAATTTGCAACTGATCTTGTTTATTCATTAAAAAAGATACAAATAAATAAAAGAATAAAATAAGACAAATTAAAATTATCTAATTTATTAAAAACCATATTTATTCTTTGTTTTCCTTCTATCACACAAAGATTATTTCTGAAAATAAATTAAATTTATCAAAATAATGATAAATTAACCAAAAGTTAGCGTGACATCAAAGGTACAACAAATTTTTAACTAATTTAAATGTATATTTCAAATAAATAGAAATGAGCCATTAATTTGAATTGACATTGTAAAATTGCAATTGATCTTATTTATATTACAACAAATTTTTTGAATTTTTTTCGATATTAAGAAAGTTTTTTTTACTTTATAAATAAGGAATTAGATAGCATTTTCTTGTAAATAAAATTAAAATATAAAATGTAAGTGACTACCATTAATTCTGTATAAAAAAAAAATCTAAGTTAAAAATATATATTAGTTAATAATATAGAAAACTTTTTAAATGTTATACAAGATGTCTGGTACTAACTGTATGCAAAGGTTATTTCCTCAACTGTTTCCCCAAATACTTAATTTTGAATGCAAATATGTATAAAATGAGGTATTATATATACTTAAAAGTTGTTGGATATCAATAATTACTTTCCTGTGAAAATTAAGAAATATAAAATTTCTTTTATACAATTGCAAGATCCTACAAGTTATGTTTGATAGGTATCTTGACTACTTATAACGTAAAATAAAAATACTTGAAAAAATGAAATCTATAATATAAATTTTATTATGGAATCATTACATAAGATATCCAGTACTAGCAACATTCAATGGCTATTTCCTCAACTTACTTGAAGGTATGTTTTCAAAAATGAATAAAATAAGGTATTGGTCAAAAATTCATAGGCACCAGTAAAAAAATATGAGACATCAAGTTTCAAAATGTCTCCACAATCCTATAAGTTATGTTAAATAAAAGTTTTTATATATAAATTATCTTATTATACAAAAAGTAGTCTATTGCTACAAGGTATAAAATAATTGAAAAAATTAATTATATAACAAACTAAGATTGATAATATTTTTTTTAAAGAACTGTTATACAATTTGCCTGACCCTTCTAATAATTACTTTCACAACTGTTATTTGCAGATGTAAAATTCAATGCATAAAAATATTTTGAATAAAATAATGCTTCAGTTGTTTCATATCATAGTAAAAATATTTATGAATGAATGTTTCTCACTTCCCAAATCCTGTAAATTATATATAATAAATTTTTTAGGATATATTATAATATTGAATACAAAATAACCAAATGGTGAGCAGTCAAAATGGATTAACGTATGAAATGTTTTCAGACATAAGTCATTTTTCGTCAGCCATAACATATTATGTCAGATGATTTCCCAGAGAATATACTAAAATCGAAGAAAAACTTTTTCTTCAATTTCAATATATTGTTAGTTTTTAATATTGAATTATTTAAATTTTATACAGACTTATAAATTTAAATCTTAAGTGGAAAATGTACATTGAAGCTAAAATTAATGATGTTGCTAAAAATGTTTATGTTTCAAATCATTTTGTGCATATCTCCATTTCACAGGGAAAAAACTTTTATTTATTTTTAAACAGTATTGTTATAAGAAATGAATAAAAAAAACATTTATTTATTTTTAAACAATATTGTTATAAAAAATAAATAAAAAACTTTTATTTATTTTTATTAGGGAACTATTATTTTTGATTTGAGAAGTTTATATGTACACTTACAAATCTTGCTTGCAATTATATATGTGATTAATTATTGGAAAAACGATAGGACACTATTAATGCCAGTTACCTTGAATCATATAAAATATACAATATTTAAAGCAAAACTTTCTCAAAGCTTTATGTTTCAGATCAGCTGTATTAAATAAAGTCCTAAAGTGTCATTATATTAGTTTATGTTGTATTATTAATATGAAGCTTTCATGGATGAACACATCTCTAGAGAACTCCTATTTTATAAAAATAAATTTAAATTAATTGAATAAATATTTGATGAATGCTAAAATATTTTAGCTTCCTTAATCAATTAAAAATAGCTTTTACTTCCCGTACATATCATTAATTCACAAATATTCAATTAATATATATTAGTTTTATTATTTCCTTAATAAACAATGATTTGCTATTGTTATTTTTTAGAACATAATTTCACATTATATTGTTTTTAATATGAATGATAATACCTTTTTTAAATAAACAATATATAATTTAAGTGCTTAAAAACTACCATAATACTATACTTACTGGTTTTTAAATTTTTGAATTCTTACTATTTTTTCATTTTTTATACCAATGCAAGAAATCTACTTATAGCATAGCTTTTGTTAAAAATAAAACAATACAACTACAAAAACGGAAAATACATGTGTCCTCATTTTAATTACCAAATGATTAATTTATAAATTTTATGATGGGGAAAAATATGCAGAAAAATCCATACACTGTGAAAGGAAAAAAAAATAATGTTTAAAATGTAACAAAGATATAAGAAATATTTCTTGTTTTACCAAAGCAGACATTTATATCACACAAGAGATTTTTTAAAATTTTTTTGATAAAACTTAAAATCTGTAGACTTTAATTTGAAAAAATAAGAAAATTGAACATTTTTTTATTCAGTTATTTAAATAATCATCATTGGCCAATTTAATATTTAAAAAAAGTGAGTTAATTAATAAATTAGAATTAATGTAATATTTTGTCAACTATAAGTATTGAGAAAAAATGCAAATTTATACTTTCATCCTTTCTCAATGCTTTTAATTAATAAAAATTTTTCTAAATTTGAAGACAGAGTTACAAAATTATGCTTAAAATTAAGTATACTATTTATGAATATTAAATTTCAAAATTTAAATATTCATATTACTTATAAATTAATCATCAATTTATTACTTTTGTGAAAAATGAAAGGATTGATTAAAATGTGCCAATTTACTATTTCTAATAGAAATATAAAAATAATTTTTTTATTATTATAGTAAAATGTTACTTAGTAATATATTTGTAAAATTATAATTTGGTTTTTTCACTATCATTTAACAAATTTTATAATGAATTGAAACTATAGTGTCATCAATACTGAATACTATTTTTTATAGACATTCAACTTTAAAATTAACATTGGTGTAAACTAATGTTATATACAATGGATTTTTTCATCAATAAAATGAAATTTAGGTTCGATCTGTTTGTCACTCAATGGTCATTTTTTGCACACTACCGCTAATTAGATCAGGACCTACAGTTTAAAGTGGATTCCGAACCACTACAAACATCCATGATTTGAACCCAGGAACCGTTGAATCAAAGGCAAGAGCGCTAACCATTCTGCTCCTAGCTCGGCAACTGAAATTTGGGAATTGAAGTAACTCTGATGTAAGTGAATTGAATTTACAATTCTCATTACCATTTGCACACTTTTAGGAAAAATCCTTTATTAATCTTATCTCTATTAATTTAAGTTGGTTGTTAAATAATCATTAAATGCAGAAATTAAAAACAGAATCTTATTTTAAAATGAAAATAATCAGTTCTTTTAAGATAGAAAATTTTTTAAAGAAGTATATTAGACAATATAAACTGTTCTCTTCTTTTTCTTAAAGTTTACATGCAAAGAGCATATGACTAACATTTGACAACCATTATATAGAAGAATCTTAAAAAACATTTAAATTTTCTATTAATTTGACAGTGCTCTAAATCTTAATGATTCTGCTATGCAGCTTAAATATTTATATTTAAACTGAAATTGTACAAATTGATAGTTATAATTTTAAAAAAAATTCAGAAGTATTGGGTTTAAAGCTAAAAATTTAAAATTAGATATTTGGCTTAATGAAGCAAAATGCATTAAAATATTGCTGTAATCTACAGTATTTTCTTTTTAAATAACACATATATTACATGTATTTAATAAGAATAAATCCACAATAAAATATTATAACAATATAAAAATAATTTTAATCTATTCTCTTTTAATTTCAAAACAAATTATGATGCATAAATAAATATTAATATAGTAAGTAATATTGGATTCCCAAGAATATTATTTAAAAAACAATATTAGTATACCGTGAAATTTTCAGTCGTCCTGCTTCACTAAGTGGTGCAGACTTTTCCCATAAAGATGATATGTACTTTGGTACCTAATTAAAAGAAATAATAGTATTGCATTAATCATCATTAATGGAAATTCAAATTTTTGTTTAGTAATAAAAATTGGAACAACATCAATAACACACATCAAATGTGTTAAAATTAGTTTGAACACAAACTAAATAAATAAATAAAAATTTTAAAAAAAAACTATTTTGGAGTATTTTACAAAATATTCAGTCATGAATTTTAGTATCTTACCAATTCATTATAAAAAACACAGGCATTAAAGTTTGGCTTTAATCATTAGGAAATTATAAAAGTAAAATTACTTAAATAAAAATTTGCTTCACAAAGAAATTTATTGCAGATTTCCCATTAATAGCTAATCTTTAAACAATAAAATCCATGGAAACAGTAAAAATCAATAGAAACAAATTTTGAAAAAAAGCACTTAGTAGCAGAAAAAGGAATTCTATATAGGGTTACTGAAGAGTATTATTTTCATAAATATTGATAATTATGTATCATAATCATGGAGATTATTTAAAAAAAATGCATGGTTTGTTGGAGATTATTTTATGGGCCCACCAAGATAGGAAATTATCTAACAGTTATTAAAAAAAATTTTTTTTGTTAAAAGAAGTTTTGACTTAAAATTAATATTCCTAATTAAAATTTCAATGTTACATGTTTTGCATAAAAAACAAATGTGCTTCATGTTCTAAAAAAATAGTTATCTTATTGATGAAAGATCTATTAATCTGATCACTTATATCAGAGATTAAGACAGCAGCATTGAAGGTTTGTCTATATGTCTATGTTACTGTAAATGTTATAAGAGAATGTTGTGAATGAATTTAAGGTCTTTTCTGATTAATTTTAAAAACACAGTCAAACTTATTAAGAACATAACAACCAAATGCTAAATGATTATCCTTTTAGTTTTAGATAATTATATGTCTGAAAATTCACCAGTTTTCAAATGTAACTGTGATATCATGATATTTATGTGAAATAAAATATTTTTTCCACTGTATTTTCTCTCCATAAAGTCGGAATGATGTAACAGTTATTCTGGAACTATCAAACTAACTTTTAAAAGAGGTCTTTTCTCCTTTTATGGTTTTTGATACTAAATAGGTTCATTGTTAACAAAGTTACTTTTTACAGTCATGCTCACATACTGATTCGCCAATAAAAAACCTCTTAAAAAACTATGTTAATCATTTCTTTATTTAATAAATTAAAAACAGTAAATAAAATATTCATAAACAAAAAGAAATATTTAAATAAAATTGAAAACATAAGAAAAATATAGTATGATAAACATAAAACAAATAGTATGATTTCATGAATAACACTAGTCAACAATGGTTCACTAACAACCAAATTATTATTTTTATAATTAATTCATATTGTTATTTAAATAATTGAAAGTAAAAAAATTCCACCACGTCTCATTTTTGTATAAAACAAAATGGAATCATCCACTATTTCTCACGATTTCACTTCAAACGCCCACACCAACCCCTGCTGGCAACACTGTAACTCCGATTAGTCATTTAGGCTTTCCAGAACAGTAAAAATTCTTTGTTAAATGTGGTTGTGAGCTTTTATAATAGTTCATACTGAAAATGTCAAGTACTCAGCAAAGAAGTTTAAAAACTACACCTGATAAATTTTGTTACATTTGTGGACATTTTATATTAAATTCATAAGGCAGACATTTACCATTTGAAGTAATAAAAAGTTTTTTTCCGTATTTCGGGTGCAAAGTTGGTGACCAAGATAAAAGTAGAGCTCGTCACATGTGCTGTGTAACTTGTAATGAGGCTCTTGCTCAGTGGATAAAAGGCAAAAAAGCTCTATGCCATTTATTGTCGCTATGTGGTGCGGGAACTTTCAAATCATTTTGCTAACTGCTACTTCTGTCAAATGAACACAGAAGGGTGTTCAAACAAGCAAATACATAAAATTGAATATTCTGATATACTTATTATCTGCCTTCCGACCCGTTCCTCATGGTGAAGACTTACCAATAGTAAATGCACCATTGAATTAGAAAGATATTGACATTCAAGAGGTGAGAGACACAGAAGATGCATCAGAAACAGATATAGCTGAAGACAATTTTGACCCAAATTTTAGTCCTTAGACTTCAAGCAAACCTTATTTTACTCGTCAAAATGAACTCAATGATTTGGTGCATTATTTGAGCCTATTGAAACAAAAGACAGAACTTCTCAGTTCTAGACTGCAAAAGTGGAATCTGTTGGTAGCTGAAACAAATATTACATATTTTTAAAAAAGAAATGTGGTTCACTTAGAATTTTAGAGAATGGAAGGTTGAGTGTGTTTGGATATAGATGAATTAATAAAGGAACTATATTTTGAGCATGAACTATCAGAATAGCACTTTTTTATAGATTCTTCCAAATATAGGTTAAAAGCTGCATTACTCCATAATGGGAACAAGAAGTCATTCATACCAGCTGCTTATTCAGTTTTAATGAAAACAACTAATGCAAACATGGTAACTAATTTAAATGCAATTATGTATGAACAATTTAATTAGCAAATTTGTGGAGATTTAATGAAACAAAACATTTTTTTTAAAAAATGGCCAAACAACATTTTTTCATCCTGAAGCTAGCAACATTCAGTATACTACCTTTATTGAATTGGAAAAAGTTCTTCTTCCTCTACTTCACATTAAATTAGAACTTAGGAAAAATTTTGTGAAGACTGTAGACAAAGAAGGTGAGGAATTTAAATATATTAAAAAGACTTTTTTCACAATTAATTGAAGCTAAGCTTAAAAAAGGCACTTTTATTGGACTTCAAATCAGAAAAGTGCTCTGCTTTTAAATGAAAGCTACAACAAAAGAAATTAGCAGCATGGAAATTATTTGTGTAAGTGGTAAAAATTTTTTTAGGAAACATTACTATAAAATCCTGATAGAAGAGCTTTTTTTAGTGATGACAAGTAGAAATATTTCATCAAGACATTAGGATTCTAAAAAGTTGATATCAAAGTCATCTGTCTATTGTTTGACTGGTGTTTTGATTTTGCAAGCAATGAATAGGAAAGTTATTTCATGTATTTAATTAATACTGCTATTGTATATAATATTTTATGTTATATATTAAGTATTGTTTATAAATATTTCATGCATTTGTATTTAGATTTATTCAGAATGGAAATGTTGATTAATTAAAAAATCAAATTTTTCTAAGAATGTGTGCAAACATTATAGATTTATTTTTATTGCAAAGTTTAAATCGGGGCTAGATTACACTAAACATAAGTTTTTTTGTGGGAGCCACTGCACAGCTAATTAAAATTTGAGCTTCCATAAAAAGGCATTTTATTTATAATATAGATTTAGTTTTAATGCCTGGTTCAATTCAGCTCAGAATTGTCTGTTGAAGTCTTTTTTAAAGTGGGTGCCACAGTTCCGTTAATTAAAATTCCAGTTTTCATAAAAATACATTTTATTTATGATATAGATATAGCTTTATTGCCCGGTCATCACACATTATAGACTGTGTGATAGTTAGTTTATATTTGTTTTCTATTATGTAATCTTTGCGAAATTAGCATTTTAATACTTCTATAGTAAGAAATCATAATGAAACATTCAAAATTTAATATTAGAGATTTAAAATAGCATGTGCAAAGCTGAAGTTTGAGCATGATCACAATTTAGTAATTGGAAATTTTGTTGGTGAAGTAATTTAGGTTGGCGCATAACTGTACAGCACTTGGCGCAAAATTTGGGAATCACTCAGACTTGCACAATAGCCTAGGATTTTGCTGTGGAATTCTACAAATTATTAGGAAATAAAAACATTATAATCAGATTTCAATTAACGATGGTATAACGAAAAAAATGTAAGTATAATCCTATCGACTATTTCTGATGAAAAATTACATGTTTTCAAATATTGCAAATTAGGCAATCATCTTTTAGAAACCTTATGTACGCATCTTTTGACATGATGTGCTAACCATTAACATCATTCACATGGCATTTCTCTTCACATTTGTCACTGAAGTGATCTCTTTAGACAAGGTTCATTTGTCTGCCACATTTACATAAAAATATTTGACATTTACATAAAAATATTTGACATTTACATAAAAATATTTGACATTTACATATTATTCTGTCAACTATATCAGTGAAAAAATCTATGCTGTTTAATGATATTATTTAGCACAATGTAAATTACAAATAAAGTTTTTATCTATTTGTTAGAATGAAGATATAAATAAACTATTTAGCTTTCCCTTTATATTATGAAAAAAATTATTAAAATTTGCAAAATTCCATGAAATATTTTATGGTGAAAAAGGGGAGCAAAATAACACATAAGTACTAAATATTCTTTAGCAATTAAACCAATATTCCTACACAGATTAATAATTTCTTTCACATCTTATTCACACAATCAGAACAAATCTCTTAATTTCATAGATTCTATCTCTACACATGGTATTCAGGTGAGTACAAATTTTAGTTTTCAGCATTACATGCAAACGAAAAATCATAAACAGCACAAAAATATATAGAAATTATAAATTTCATTAACTCTTGACTTCCTTTTTGTGAAGTCATAGTTGTATGTCCAGAATGTGATGTATTTGTACATTTTTTAAAAAAGTATATATATATTTAACAGTTTATTTATTTTTAAATAACACAATAAAACGTTAAAAATGTTGCTATATAGTTGTTAGATACAATTAAACTGGACACTGTTATATAATTCAAATATGAACTTATATAATGTAAGGAAACTACAAAAATGATATTTGTCACAAGACAAGTACCAAGTATTGAAGCTGGAGGTTAATGTTTTTGAATTTAGAATGATCACCAAATTTAGTGACTGTTTTTGTTTTACACTAATTTCTTTTTTAATATTTTCTAAAGGAGCATTCTTTTTTACATCTCTGGAATATATTACAGCAAACAGTGAAAATTAAATCAATTTTTTTGGTACACATTTTTTGTCATTATTCTGAGTTCATTATTTTTTTTATTAATCAAAGTTTATTCAATAAAAAGAATGATTCCATTTTAAATCCAAGTATTGGATAAAATTATTAAAAACATCACTTTCTGTTTACTGTGCAAAGTTTTGCAATATTTTTTCTATTTTGCCAATTTAAATAATTTCTATAAAGAATGGTTAAGTATATTTACTTATTTATTAACCAAATATAATATAATTTTTAAAATAAACTAAATTTTTTTTAAATTTTATAAAGTGTATGTATTTAGAAAAATATATTTTGCATGCCTTTTTTTTTTTACTGAAATGTGACACTGGTGACAACGAACAAAATGTCGAAATAAATATACCAATCGGCATATCAGCTTATCTTCATTTCAAGTAAGTCTATCATTTATATTTATTTCCCTTTTTAAATTTTCTAAAATGCTTATTTTTCAATCGAACTTCGGGAAATTAACGTGTTAATAAACGCGTGCTTAGCTTGGAGACGAAAAAAATTCGCGGCTTTCGCCAATATATGGGGATACTGTACTAGTTCCTGTTCAAGTCACCAAACGAAAGCGACTTGTCGCCAACTCACCCCGAATTATGGAAGAATAAATAATATCCATCCATTAACGAATTTACTCCATTAAGATACCTCACCAATATAAATTCACATTTGGGGACCAATTGTTTTTAGTAATGTCATTTAACGACGATAAAAAAAATTAAGAAATTTTACACATTTGGTTATTTTTTGCCCATGCGAACTTTGATAGTATTGTTCCTCGCAAAAATAAAAAGCTAGAAAAGAACACCTATGATATAAAAATCGTGCACTAGATCAGAAATAATTAAAAATGGTAACATTCTAGATTGAAAATTGCATTTTAATAAATTAAAATTATGAATGTTATCAGTTACAATTAATGATTTAATTTCAAATATAACATAAATTTTACTATTAAAAATATATTAGTTCTTCAATTAATATGTATATTTGTTAAAAAATATGCATCATAAGTTTACTTTAACCAGCCAAACTCCTCTTGATGCATTAGTACAGTCTAAATCTCTTTCTGCAGTTTTTTGGCGCTTATGTGAACTACCTGATTCTGACATATCCAAAATATTTATTATTACAGATATAAAAACACGTAAATATTTGTTATTTGTATTTTATCCTTTTGTCGCGGCATGTATGTTTCGACTAAAGCCACTACACACAGCTAACCATTTCAAAATTTCGAACAACATTCAGGTAACTTGAGTAACTCCTGAGTTGGCAATATTCTCTGTAGTGACACCTATAAAATTCGATATTTGTGTCTGCTATTTTCCATTTTTTTCTAGTATTGTTTTGTTACGTGCAAGATGAAACAATGCTGTGATAGAACTTAATTATTAATCTTTTTTGGTTTAGCTAGAATACTGTATTTAAAAGTAAACTGATAAGGTAGCATTATTGTCATTATCAAATATATCTTGTATTTTCTTCACTATTCAACCAAATTAGTGGAGACATGTGAATTTGGTTGAATTGGTTGGAATTTTAGGCAAACACAATCATCTCAGTCCGATAGTATTTGGTTTAATCAAATATTGAATTTATTGAGGTAAACGAAACGAATTAATTTTGCTGTTATTTATTTTAACTGTTTTTGCTTTAAACCAATAAAATATTTTTTGGTGATGGCAAATATTTTTTGAAATTCTTTAACGGCAAAGAAAAAAAAAATCAGATTTGTATTCAAGTTGAGGGAATAGCTCAATTTAGAAAATTTTACTTTTCATATGAATTAATTTTTAAATTCTTAGTCACAAATTCGAGAATTTTTATGAACATAGTCATTAAATTTTCTTATTTATTGTAATTATTACAATGATTTTTTTCACACAGAATTAGAATGAATATTGCATTCCTTTTATTACTTTTCCTAATTTCTAGCTTTCACCATTTATTGTACGGTTTTTCTTTCAAAATCATTTTAAAAGGATGCAATTTTTTCTAACTCTTACATTATAATACTTTTCATATACCATGTAATATTTCATTTTGATGACTAATTTTGATGTAAATGTAATATTTTTTTCATCGAGTTATATTTATTTTACATATGAAATATAAATAAAAACTAAATAAAGAAAAAAAGTGAAGCAAATTTTTGTAATTTTTTTATTTTTGTGAAGATTTTACATGGAATGTTTACTTATTTCTTAGTAATTAATTGATTCATAACATTATTGTACTTAATTGAAAATTAATTTGTTTAATTTTTCCCAAAGTTATAATTAAAACTTTAATGAAGTCTTAAGTAAGCCAATCCATAGAAATGCCTTTAAGAGTCAAATAATGGAAGCAATGAAAAACTCAGATTACAGTAACACGTTTATTTATTTAATTTTTCCCAATGGTCGAGGTATATCGGGATGTATTGTCCCCTTATACCCAAGGAACCGGCCAGAAATAGTGATCTCTTTGCCGCCGAGGCATTGCCCCGGGAGTAGGCCACCATCGCACTCTCACACATGCCATAGGGACCCGTTTATAGGGTGGTCACCATTCATACCTCATTCACACACAAGGATTTACACAGACTTTAAAAAGAAAAATATGTCATTTTATATATTTAAAAGAAGGAACTCGAACAGAGTGAAAAAAAATGTTTGTTAGAAATTAAAAAAAAAAAAAAAAAAAAAAAAAAAAAACGAAACAAGGCCACCAAAAAGGTCATTTTAACTTGAAAGGAAATATAATGTCTCATTTTCTGAGAAGTGATATGGATGTGGTTCCTCAGTCTACATAAAACTAAAATATCCTACTTGCAGTTTCCAAATAAAACTGATATTGCTTTTTTCTCTAATGATGTAATTCCTTCTGTTAAGACTACAACTCCGATCCCACTTTTAAAGATCCAAATAAATGACTTGAATGGTAAAGCATGTGCGAACAATAGAGCAAGTCAATCTGTTGCTACTGATTTTCTTTATTACCAACTGAAAGAAAGAAGATTTTGCTTTGAGGCAGAAACCTTAACGATGATTCTTGCTGATGGGCAAAAATCTCCAACCGATGTCTTGACTACCAATATTAATAGTATTATCAAGGATATGCCAATTTCCACTAATCTGATTGTTTTACATGAAGTAAATGGGAATAGGACACTACTAGAAAATGATTTCCTTCGAAAAGCAGTTATATTTGATGTGATAAGCTATCAATGGTTTTTTGAAAATAAACTAAAACAAGGATTCCTTTTTGGGTGAAGACATTTTTCATAAATTTGCAAACATTCCTGTTGAAGATGTCGAAATATGTTCATTTTTGGTTCAAGAAGATGAAATTACTACGGTGACTACAGAACAAAAATGTAAAATAAATGAAATGCTAACAAACTATTCAGATGCTTTTAAACTAAGGGCTGAAGTTACTCCTTTGATTGAACATTAAACTGATATAGAGGATATCATCTTCCGACAGCTAACTTCCTTATTATGTTTTTCCACCGCAAGGAGATTTTGAAATTGAGAGAATTGTCGATGATGTTTGTCATGATTTGCGAGCTCATGTAAAATGTCTCGCCTTTGTACCCGAAATCACACCTTACTGGTAGAAATTCGCAAAATCCTCTGAAGAAATTAAACTTGTTGAATACAAACAAATCCAAAGAAAAGTCTATCCAAACAAATAGAGACAAGGGGTTTAGCATACACCAGGTAATCATGTTTGGGTCATTTCTCATCCCGTTATCAAAACAAAGAAGAAAACCATCAAAATCTTGCGTGGTACTTCTTACAATATACTAGCAAAGTATTTCTCCAGTTACACATGCAATTGCTGATATCGTAATTACTACAACTTGAATAGGAACTTACCATATTTCATCCTTTTAACTTTTCTATTTACTAATCAAATGCTAGTGGTTCCAGTTAGAAAAAGTAGACATTACAATTTTTCTGATTGTTTACCGTAACTGTGGTTTGGTGCAACTAGAGGGGGAAACCGTACTGAATGCCCTGATGAGAATAGAACTTTTGGTGCCAACAGATGGAACGTCTTCATATAATAATTATTTTTTATTTCTTAGAACAATTTTATTTTAAAGAACTCATATTGACAGTAAAACTTTTCTATGCACAGTGAACACACTTTATCACAGAATTCCCTGTTCTGTTCTTATGTTATCCTGACATCTCATTTTACTCTACTTTTAATAAGAATCGTATATTCTTAAACATGATGAGTTGCATTTTGCTCTATTTTTGTTATTTATTTTTGTGTTGTGTATGTTAATGAAAATGTTCAGTCAAACACAGGAGTGACCTTTTTTTTTTCCAAGCTAGTTGAAAAGATAATAATACTTCTGCAGTACATATTATTTTCTCGATGTAATATCTTAACAATGTAAATTTTATTAAGAAATATATGACTTCTATTATTCATTTGATGCTAATATAATGAATTTCAATGATTTGATAACTGAATATTGAAAAATGTAGAAATTTGATTATGATTCTGGCTTAAATTCGTAAAATTTAATTGTTTGTTTGTATCTTAAAGTAATTAATTTTCCCTTGCATTTATGATTAATTTTTAAAGCTTTATTTGCATGCTTTTAATAAGATATATTGAAAACATCTTATTAAAAACATGCAAATAAACTTCATGGAATTGTTTTTTAGAAAATGGTGGTTTAAAAAAGTTTTAGATTGTCACAATATTTTTGTGTTCCTTTTCTGAAAATATTGGAAATTTAGGTTTTTGAATAATGATTTTTCTATTCAATTCGATTTGGAGCAAAGAAAATTTCAACTTAATCATATCATTGCTTAAATTACTCTAACAGATAATTTTGATTTGATCCAGTTTACAAATTTGCTTCTCGTAAAACTTCTAAATGTTCTTCTATTTAATTTGACATAAAGATTTTGAAAGATATGAAATTTTTTTAATATTTGTCATGGAGTATAAGAGATTAAAATTACTATTGAGATTTTCTGTAAAATATAATTAGATACTTGCACTTCGAGAAGAAGGCAAATGAAGAACATGGCGGTTGTTGATATATTTTCTATTTATTCCAGCAGACATTTTGAGGCCCATGAAAATTGAATACATGCATAGAAATGTTTTCTTTTCCCTCAAATCTATACTCCCACGCAATCCTGATTTCTTGTTCTATTCATTTCAGCATGAAAATGATTAATACTAGTTCATCAAGGATTACTGTTTTATAGGAATCATGTAAACTTTCCTAAAGTCGTCAATGCAAACATCTAATTGTCACTATATTTTTTTATGGCTATCTATTAGCATAATTATTACATTTTTAATATGAGTCTTTGACACACATATTTTTATTTGGCGGTTTGTTTTTATTAAAAGTATTAATTAGCAGAGATTGAGTTTTACATCTCTTTCAATTAATATAATTATACACATTGATAATGTCTATAACTTTAGTTAATAGACCTTAATAATTCTTCCATAAATAAAAAAAATTGGGTAAAAATTTACCGTACTGTCACCCTTTGCGAAATTTTCAAAATGTCGCCAAGTACAGTAAGACGAATTTCCGATCGGAGAAAACAGCGGGAGGAAAATGGCTGAAATAGTGACAAATATTTCATACATTGTTGGTACCTAACAATATCCTCAACTAATTTTACAAAATTAACGAGAAAAAAAAAAAAAAGCAGATTCATAGATTTCAAACATTAATGGTAAAATAAAATAATAAAGTTGATATGTTAAATCACCCATAAAACTTTTTGATTAAATTTTCTATTAATGAATTTAAATCGGTAAATATTCATGAAAAATTACTGACCAATAGGGATGCCAAAATACTAGTTTGTCGGGTTTCCAGTAAAAATGTTCGCAAAATCTCTGGCACTAAAAAAAAAAAAAAAAAAAAAACGCATTAAGGGTGATTGTACAGTAAATCTGATCCAAGAATTCAAATAAAACTTTCATTTTAAAATAGAATAACAATAGCAAAACATTTCATTAAAAAAAAATTCAATAGAATAAATCAAAATTTGAATCTACTCTGCTATTTAATATTATAATATATCAATACTTAATCAAAGCCTTACATTTTATAGTTTGTTATTTTGATGATGTTATTTTGAGATGGTTGAAACATACGTTGATTTTTCGTATGTTTCAACCATCTCAAACTAGCAAGTAACAAGCAAAAACAACGCGAGAACATAAAGTAATAAACACTCAGCCACAATTAACAGTATTTTATTTAATCTATTGAGAGTTTACACTTGATGCTTTAAAACAGGTAACATCTTCATTAAATTTGAAAACATATTTGATTCTATGAACATGGAACAGTTACTAAGAACATGAAATAAACAATTTTTGCGATGTCAACACTAAAACTTCACAATCAAAATATCATTAAAATATTACAAAGTTTTTTTCATTTAAATGAAAGATCACAACGAAGTGCACAGTTATCAAAGATGTAAGCAAAAAATATATTTCACAGTGATCCAGTTTACATGCTAAGTGTGAAAATGTTTCAAAAGAAAAATCGAGTAGAAAATAGGTGGCAATGAGTGCACTCTGAGGGTTAATTTAGAACAGGTACTAATTCGAACGCATTTTTATATTTGAAGATGTTTATTTGGTCCTGAAGTAGAAGCTGTTATTAAATTTGTGAAAAATCGATTTATATGGTGAGATGATAGTTTTGTTAATCGATACACATCCATTTGAAATTATATCTGCGTACACAATGAAGCACTCTTTGTGTTTATGCTTTAATTCAGTGCATTAGGGATTCATTTTTATAGATTTTAGCAAACTGAATATCAAGAACGTATAATTCTGCCACCTTATATGCGTTGTTTCCTCTCTTGTACTTTGAACATCATTTACCTTTTCTTGACCAATTACACGTTTCTGATTCTTTGTTGCATATTCAGTGCTGCAAGCAATAATTAACAAAAATTTTGGTACATTTGTTGAAAAACTAACCTTATAATAAAATAATTTGCTTATACTTCATAAAATATCGCTTATATGATATTTCCTTAGGTGTTTTTTAGGTATTTTTTAAATTTATTTCAGTTGAATTTTCCGTGAATTCTTTTTAAAATTTACTTCTGCATTATATATTTTGGAATTAATATTACAAAGGTTAAACATAAGATGTACTCAAAGTATTCTGCCACTTATCAATTCATTTCTTGGATTTTCAAAAATCTTGGCTTAAAGTGCGTTATTTATTACCAAAATATCCTTTTCATTGGATTCTTAAAAGACATTTAGCATAATACTTCTTTTATATCTCTTTGGACAATATTGAAATATAATTTATGAATATCAAAGTTGTTACTTAAAATTTCGATTTATACAGGTATTTCGTTTTCATGCTTCTTTTGGAAAACGTAGTGCTTTATTGTATATGCATACTCGCTTTATAAGTAATTTGTTACACAATTCCAATTTTCAATTTTTATTTTGGAATTTATAGCTATACTTCTAAAATATAATTTTTTTGTTGTCGTTTTAAAGTCTAATAAGAATGTATGAAATATTTATTAAAAATATAATTTATATTATGATAATTTTTATTTCTTTCGATTTAAAATAAATTAGGTACTTCTTTGTAATTCTGAGCCAACTCGTACTTATTTTGTACATTTTTTATTCAATATTTCGCTTAACTTTTATGTCTCTGAACTATAGCCTGAAATAGCAGTCAATTAAGTATACTTTAATCAACCGTCATCATCAAAAACGTCTAACGACTGGTCACTTAACTGCGCGTTTAAAATAAATCAAACTGACTACTATTTCTATTTAGAATTTGGCGAAACTAATTAGATTTCGAGCTAATACATACAGATTGAAATTGAATTGGATGTAAGCCAATTGTAGTTAAACAGAAATGTGCCAGAATATTTAATGCTGCTATTGTAAATTTTAAGCAATAGTTTAGTGCATTCAAGTTGATGCAGACTAATAATACAGCTTCTCTTTTCTTTTACAGGTATTGAAGTTATCTAAGTTGTCACTAGAATTCTAAAAATAACTATTTCGTTTTAAATACAAATAAGGTGAATGAAATGACTTTGGCTATGCCTTTTTCGTGCTTTTGGTGCAATCGAAAACTTTTACAAAACCGGGTTTAACTGTATTGTGCAATCATTTGTACATAAAATGAAAACTGGCAGTGAACAAAGGCGATTATTGTTCGGAGACTTTTGAACCCCAGGATGCATCTTTACTTTACTGTTTTTAGTTTTTTAACAAAACGAAAATAAAAAACTCTCACAAACTCTTTGCTAACATTTTTTCTTCGAGAAGATATGCTCTTATATAAACATGTATGATATATAGAATAAGTAGTATATGCATACATTCTCTAGCAATAGCTCAACAATGCACAATATTCAAAAACGTCTCGTGCCAAGGGAAGAACATTATCAGTTAATTACGCAGTTAATCTTCGAAACTTGAAAAAAACAATATGCAACACATTTATTGATAGAGTAATGATATTCAACATCTGGACGTTCTAAATCTTATATTAGAATATCCAATAAGTACAAAAAACAACGAGGAAAACCTGAAATGAGAAAACTTCAGAATCAAGTAACATATTGAAAAAAACAACGATTCAACTATAAAGGGGTGCTGGGAACGATATAATAAGCAAATAGAAAGCCAAGCATGCATTTCCTAAGGATCTCACTTGGAGGTCTTTCCTAAAAAAATTCATCTTTTTGTTCTGTCAAAAATATGCTGTTATTCAAACGTTAATCATTTACAATTGTTAAGAAATATATTTCCAAGTACAAATATATCATCTAAATATAATAAAAATTTTGTTTTGCTTAACTATATTTAAACTGGAGTTTACGAAACAACGCGCTAACAAAAGCCTTGAACGTAAAGCCAGGGTTCAAATATGAATAGGCACTCAAACCATAACCGCAGCATCAGATACATCACATCTTCTGATGAGTAAATTGCTGTCCCTGCGTTAAATAGATATTCTCTGTGCAATTCCCAATATATATAAACATCTTAATATATTTATATAATGTATCATATTCCACGTCATCAACCTATAATATTTAGAGTATCTTTCTAAACACATTTATTTACACACCATATAGAAGAGAATCATATTAATATGAAATGCACAAAATAATTTGTAGGGATTAATTAGTGCTGGAGGACATTTGGAATTCTATTTACATGTATGTGTGTGTACCTGTACGTGATTAGTACACAAAGCAGGAAACATGATACTCATAGACTACGGAGATACACTCAAATGATGTCAAGAAATACCTACGTTGTGTTGAGAGGATGGAACAATCAGTTCTCTTACACCTCCACACATCCTAAGCTTTGGAAGACCTTGGATTTTGATGCCGATGACGCCCACGTCATCTTACAACCGCAGAAAGTATGACGACACATATGATAAGCATTCACTGCATTCAACAACTCTACCATTTCATTGAGGTAAATTTCCGAGACAGAAATTATGCAGTTGGTATTATGAAGTCTATTAAAATAACACCACACAAAAACAAGATAGCACCTAGAACATTATAGGTAAACATACCCTGATAAAAGCTCTAAATTAGTTCTACATATATATTTTCTGTTTTATATTTTTTATACATATTTTTGCATGTTATTTTGTATATGAAATTAAGTTGCTGAAAAAGTTTATATCAATCATACCGATTTTTAAACAAATTAAAAAAAATAAAAGTAAGTAATATTAAAAAAATATAAACGGTAAACATAATTTATTGGGTGCGAGTTTGGTGAAAATTCTTCTTTGAAGCAATCTCCACTATGGATTTTCACATGTTAAGATTACCAGCGAAATAACCAAAATTGGCATTCAACCAATACTGAATTTTAGCTTCTAATTGTTTGAAGTATTACTTTTGGTCACAATATGTCAACTTATCAGGAGACAGGAACGTAAAATAACAACATTGGGCAAGGGTTAACTATTAACAGTGAGAACGTTAAGACAGGCTGGACAATAATTTCTTTCTATGTATAACACAGATCTAAATAACACGCCTTAGGCGCGTGAACTACGTGAAATTTACAAATCATTTCCGAGTCGGTCTAACTCGTCAAGCATGAAATCTATATCGGACTCTTGGACAGCAGCGTTGGAAATGATACTTCGGAAGAAGTTTGGTATATCACCCAAGGGCTGGTATCCAATCATGAGCGTGCCTGTGTTCATCATGCGACCTTTCAATTTTGCGGTTAACTGTAAAATAAAAGTGTTCATGATATTTAAAAATTCTTGCATACTAATAAAGAAAAAAATATTTGGTAATTTTCTATTATCGGGACTGTATTAAAATGGTGTCCAATTCTCAATAGTGGGCGGAAAATTTTCATATTCATGAAAATTTTAATGAAAAAAAATCTTCAAAATATTATTTTTGTAGAGAAAAATTACACCTTCATATGAACCTTTTATCGGTTTTGGCGAATTTGATGCCAAATTCAGTCCCAATAACAGAAATGTATAGAATTTTGTTCAAACCTCTCCTAAAATCTTTTCTTTTTGAGGCGAATGCGGCATACTACGCAGCCGTTTTGGGATATACCAGAAAGATACGTTTGTACATTCAGGCTAGAAAAAAAAGAAGAACATTAACCAGTTTGAAAATTTGAATCAATACATTCCTTAATTATATACATTAGGTCTACGGAAAATTCTGTTCATTTTCGGAATAAAACAAAATACAAATTCCTCGTAACGTCAATAAGCTTTATTACAAAATATAATTGCCCAAAATATAATAAAATTAATGACTTGTCTGAGTAAGTGCATTTTTATATAAGCCATTTTAGAAAAATGTTTAATCTTTTTATATCAAAAATTGAAATAATGCTGGATTGATATTTTTTAATTCTTCATTTTTGAATTTTTTGCTCTTCAAAAAATTCTGTAAGGACAACAACAAGTGATGGTTAAAGGATATTAATCTCGGGGAATATAATGCATGAGACAGAATTTCCCACACTAGTTCCTCAATTTTTTGACGAACTTCTTTTTTGGTTTCTGACTTGGAATATTGTCTGCCTCTTTTCCTGGACTGCTTCCTTTACGTCATCCAGTTTCTGACAATACTTTTCCGAACTGAGCTTATCGTTCAATTTTTAATGCTCACAATGTATTGACCCTCAAATTTCTCACCCTATACATAGCATTCTCTTAATTTAGGATCAAATTTGTTTTAGAGTGGGAAGAGCAACGTTTTCCACACAATATATATTTTTCCTTACGATGTTTTCACAGATAATCCACTTTCCATCCTCAGTTATCACTCGGTTCAAGCATGGCTCGATTTTGTTCCGAACAAGCAGAAACAGGCACTCGATCATCAAAATTATTCGGACTTAATTCATGTCGCACTTATTTTAAATATTTCCATGCGAATCCTATCTTCCGAATAGGGTCCGAAATAGTTTATTGAGCTTTCGGTGATCTCCGATGTTGTCAGAAAAATCTTTTTTTCTATGATTTTAACAACATCGTCATCGATCAACTGACAAAAAATTCCAGTAGACCTAATATAATACTATTTTATGTACTTTCTTTTAATCTGCGACATGCTTCGAATTTGTTATATTTTTATGCATTATTGTTTTTGTAATTAAAATAGTCACAATAAAGTGAATATTTTCTTGGGATGGACAAGATGTCTACCCTTTCCTTCCTTCAGTGGGTTCATTAAACTGAGCACCAAGCATGCTACGGAACTAAGCATTGGGGGTTCGTGTTAGGCTGACCATCTAACTGGGACATAAGATTCGTATCTCAGAGATCTAGGTCATAAAAATAGAGACCCTGGCCTTCCTATAGGCTATCGTGCTACTGAATTTATTTTAAGTTTAAAATAAATTTTGCAGCCTGAATTAAAAAAAAAAAAGTAATGGTTTCTCAGTAACAAAAGAGAAGGAGTTGTCCTTTATGTCATCAAAGTGATGAAATGTCTCTTGGGGTATTAGAGATATATGTCCTATCAGGGAAAGATTTAGGAACATCATCAAATTTACTGAATTAACTTAGACATTGAGAACTTAAAAATCTTACGAGAAAAATTGATATTTGTGGGTCACATTTTTTTTCAAGTACTAAAGGCACTGTAGGATTAGAACACATAATTTCTTATTTTTATATTTACCTACCCTTATTTTTTTTCCACATTCAAACAGTTTTCTCTTCATTGAGTAATTAAAGCTATTTTTTTATGATTTTTCCTTCTACAAAATTTTTTCTCATAAAATATTCCCAAACGGAAAAAAAAAAAAAAAAAAAAAAAAAATTGTTACAGTAACTTCTTGACTCATAAATGCTCTAAACTTCAGCATTAGGAAACTTTAACACAACAGTTATGGTCTCTTAAATGCATTAAAAAAGTACATCAAAAACATAGAATTGATTTTTCAGTAAATTTGAAAGGTATTAAATAAAATTTGTTGTTTTCAAAAGAACAATTCTGTTCCGAATTTTCGTTCAATTTTTATTGTTCTATAACCTTTATTCTAATAGAATTTGACTGTTATACACATATTGCATACTTAATAATATCATAAAATACACACCGAGTTTCGCATTTATGAAGTTTTCTTATCTTGTTCGTAAAATTCGACCTTTATATAATTATTTTGTTTTATCTACGATGATATATAATTACTACTAATGAAGTATGAGCTTATAATTTATCGTTTTGTTAATATTTGAGTGCCATCTATTTTTGGACGCTACATTTCAGTGGTCTTGTAAGCAGTTGGAATAATTCATCGTCTTTTAAGTAATTAGAGCAACTGCTCCAACTTAAAAAAAAAAAAAAAAAAAAAAAAAAACTTTTCCGAATTTTTTGAATTAAAAACGTGTAAACTGTATTACAAAGTCAAATCAAATGATAATACAAACCCATGAGAGTAAATTAATTTCGAAATATTATTTAGGATTATCAGAGAACGAAATTTTCCTTACTTCTTCTAGCACCATATGGAATTTATCCTTGCGCTCCTTCAGTTTCTTAACCATGTAGCTGAAAATGAGTGAAAAACGTCATTATTATAAATGAATAAAGGCGAGAGCTTTTTATAATTGCAGGTTTATTATGCTAATTAATGATGGTGTGCTCAATAAAAAATGTCCATTAACTGGGCGAGGGAGATTGTCTAAACCATCTCCATACATTTACAAAAAGTCTAAAAGCAATAGAGAATACAGAAGGATTTAATCCTTTTTTAAAATTCAAACTAACTAGTCATTCTGTCAGCCCCACACTCAGGGCAGATCTTTTGTGCCTGCTGTGGCACGCCCCCACCCCCCTCCCTAGGAAGAGAGCCATTGGATATTTTCTAGGCTTTTTTCCAAAATACCACGTGCTATAGGGAGGACATGCTAATCATGCCTGAATCCCGAAACAATCATATCTACGTAGAATGAGTCCAAATAGTAAGCATAATACTGTAGATATAACATCGACATCATTAATAAAGTTGTTCAAGGAAAAAGCTAGAAAAAATATACATTACAACTTATTAATGTAAAAATTTTTTTTGAATATTCTCCTAGTTAGGTTAGCGTCACCTATTATAGTATCATAAAACTACTACTTTAAAAAAAAAATTATGATTTTTTTCTTTGAAATAATGTTCTTCAAAATAAACTAAATATATTATGCTAAAAATCAAGAAACTTTTAGCTTTGAAATGCTACAAATATTTGCAAAAATGATATTAATGTAAACTCAGTATGTTATAGCATATACATCAGTAAAAAAGTTACCTAACAATATTTCATAAGTTTTCTGTAAGAGATTTTTCTAGATTTACATTTTCTTTACATTTCTATTAAAAAAGATTCAATTTTTGTGAAAAAAATGTCTATGCAAACGGAATGCACTGACAGATGCTTCGCTTACCTTGATAAAACAAAATTTCCGTTTTGCTGGAAATAAGTGAAGAATTCTTTATTGATACTTTAAGCATTTTTAAAACCAGATCTAACATAGAAATTAAATATATAATTTGAAAATAAATTTCTTTCAGTGATGCCTTGTAAGAAACTAAATCTAGCGTGTTAAGGAGATTTAGTTTTTACTGATGCCTCACAAATGTTTGTAAAAAAAAATTACAGAAATTGTGTGTGGTACACCAGTAATCACTGAACTAATTTTCCTCTCCCTGATATCGTGTAATTATTCAAAGAAAGATTTAAATCAACTGAAATAGTTAGTAAAAAATTCTCTTCATTGGTATTTTGTCACTTTTATTAGAAGGAAACTGTGCATTTTGCACGAAAGAGGAGAGAGCAAAATTCCCCCTCCCACTCATCCTTTTGAAATCTTTGAAAAGAAATTTACACAAACTGAATATGTTACTTCAGAAATCAATGAAAATTTACTCACTGATTGCTTATAAATCTTTCTAAGAACAATTACATAAACTGATTATGTAACTTCAAAAATCAATGAGAAAATTCTTTTTTCATTTTTTTTTGATAATGAAACATGCAAGGAATATTGTTTGAAAAGTAAAATTTACAAATTTAATAGTTTTCATTGTGAGCTTTGTGAAAAAGTTTATCATCGAAATATTTGTCAAAAGATTTCTATAAATGTATTATGTTACATATAATAACCATGAATAATAATCAAAAAATTTCTTCTATTTATAATGATGATTTTTAGATTTTTATTAATCAGTTTAGATGTGTGTGTGTGCTTAAACAGAGCATGTTTTGTTAAAAATCATTAAAGTTTTATTTATTTATTTTTTTTATATTGTGTTATCTTATTTATTTTTGTAGGTTTCATATTAGTTAAATAATGTTGGCAACAGAAGTAATTTTCTACGAAATTATAAAAAAAAAATCTCTTATTCCCATTTCTTAAATATATTTTTATAGAGACAGATGGAATGAAGTGTAAGATTAGCTTATTATAAGTTTAATTTTAATCGTGAAACATGAAAGTATAAAAAATAAGAACAAAAAGGAAATGTGTGCTGAATTTAGAAAATCACTTACTGAGTCATATCAAAAAGATGATCAATATGTTGTTCATATCCTTTATCACCCTAGGATTGTAAATAAAAAATGTAAATTACTTTCAATTTTAATAAAAATTTAATGTAATAAAATGTGCAAATGAATACAGAGAAACAAATCTTATTACAAACTTTATAGTTTTATCAGAAACAACTGAAGTCCTATTTTAAATAATACGATTTATTAGTAAATTTATTATTCTTACGGCTGTTAAATACTTACATAATTCATATTACAGTTTTACTAGGCTATTTTACGTTTTAGAAATTATTTGAAAATTTATTACGGTGAAGTGCAAAGCAGGGGAAGTTTATAATTTTTGAAATATATTGTAATTTAAAAGGGTTAACTGTATATATAGCAATATCAAATAAATTGACTACCTCTTTACCATATAAATAAAATGCATTTCTACTTTTCATTGTTGATAACATTTATAAAATGATTTTTTTTTACTAGATCACGAAACATGTTCGTTTCATATTTTCAAACGACTTTAAAAACAGACAAGCAGAAAGTTCTTTTTGATTACCTTTATTTGTCGGTTATGTAAGAATAATAGAATGGCATAGAGACATTATTCCTTATTGGAAACGTTTTTAATATAAAAAGCGTTCGAAGTTTAACTGCTAAAAGAAAGACAGAAATTCAAATATTGAAATTATATTTCTTTGAAATGGAAATAAAACTCGTGAATTCAGTCATTTTTAAACGAATGAATTCAAAGTTAAAGTAGCTGAACTGGCTTTGAATAATTAGCGTTTTGTCTTTCAATTCAATGGTTCATGGGTTCAAATCTCTCATCAGACTTGAGGTTTGTAGTAGCTAGGTATCCACTTTAAATTGTAGGACCTGGTCTAATTAGTCTTTGTGTTCAAAAAATAATCGTTGAGCGACAAACAAACCCAAATCTGAGTTTCAGTAAAATTCATTAAATTGAATAATTTGCTACATTGACGTTTGTAATTGCAGAATTTTATTGTGTACCAACATCTTCGTTATATTCGTGCATCTGCATAATCACTACGTCATTTTATTTCCGATGGGCATTTCATTTCGTTATTGTACAATCACAGGGGTAATTACTAGGGGCGTTCAAAAGGTACGCTACGTTGGAACAAAAATCATTTACTGAGAAATCAGCTATAATACGATCTATCTGACACACACATACATTTCTCAACATAATATTCCAGTCGCTGCAGACATTATCGGAACTTAGCACTCGATGCCTGACTATAGAAAATATCTTTTTAGTTCTTAAAGCAGCTATCAGACCCTGGTAATCATTGGAAAATTGTGTTCCTTGAGCTTGCCGAACAAAAGGTTACTGGGAGCAACTCTGCTTCAAGATCTCTTGTTCAAAACTGTGAAGCAAATCCTGTGCTGTCCTTTCATTATTTTACCCTTCAAAAAACTAATTATTTCGCGGATTTAAATGCTGGAATAGACGTGGCATTTTTTTTTTCAAACGACGCAACAACGGTTTAAACAATCCTAATGAAATTGCTGCAGCTGGAGGCCGTGGAACTCAATTATCGTCAGCGCACACTTTGCTTTTCGTTCGCAATAATAAAAATAATAATTCGCTTTAAATAATTAGTCTGTTGAACCGAAACTAACCAAAAACACTAGCCATTAAGCTTGGAGGTCCACTACAAATTCATATACCAGAACTAAATGACTAAGCCTGATAAACATGAGAATGTTTTTCTACGAGAAATTTAAGCATATTCTGAAACTCAGGCTGGAACTGTTTTTCAATAGAGCAACACTGATGAAATTGTCAGCTCAATAGTCTTTCCACGGCAACTGATAGGAACAGCACAATCATGATTCAGTTTAAAAGAAACAATAATATTGCCATATTATGGGCATTAGGACAGTAATGTTATGTTTGTATTCGATATTGATGCTGAACAAGCTAGGCACCAAATTAATTTGAATAAAGATAAAATGATGGAGTTGATCTTTTAGTTGGCACACTCTTCATCACACTGAACTACATATGAAAAAGAGCACTCGTATATTCTCGTTTATAGAAAATAAAGAGTTACAATTATCGTACTCAATGGTTTCGGAATGCGAAAGAGACGCTTTTTGCATTCAAGCTATTGATTAAAAAAAGATATAAAAAATGCAATTGCCTATAGTATATTAAAAAGTTATAAAAATTACTATGTTAGAACGAAAACGCAATAAAAAATTCATAAGTTATTTAAACTAACAAAAAATGATTGTAATTTTGGTTTTGCACAGTGATTTGTGACGAAAGCTTTAATAAACATAGGACATCGTATAAAAAATTCTAATTCTAGAATAAATTGGATTTACTGATGTGTATTTTACCTCATTTTAAACATTATTTTCTTGTAAAAATATATTTACTTATTTAATTCTTAATTAAAGCAAAACTATTCAGAAATTTGGGTAGGAAGCTTTTATAAATAATAAGATGATTTAAATTTCGGTAGTTTTCCATTATACCCTCACTTATAATCCTAAAGAAATAGCATGTTTCTTATTGCGAAGCGAAAAATAATACAATGCGGGTGGTTTTAATATATATAGCTCAAGATTTTATTTAAATTAAATGGATTCAATCGATGAATTATTTTCATTGTTTTAATTTAGGGCAAAAATTGAGTAAAGAGAGCTAAACAAAGCTAATGCAAATTGGCTCAAAAGATGGTTGAGTGATAATTTTGTTCGCACTACGATCACAAGTCGCCAAGAACAGTTAAATAGAGCAAAATTTAATTTTGCTTTATTGAAAAAAAGGTACTATTACATCATACCTTTCCAATCGATCATCGTTGCGATTGTTAAGCAGTTTGGCCAGAAATAAATATTGGCGTTTAAATTTGCTTTGTCCTTTTATAATTATTAAATTTATAAAATGTAAATAAAATGTTTATAATTTTTTAATAGTTTCTAAAGATGTAAATCCTTTTAAGCAATAAATTATGCAAATGGAACATTTACGACAGTAATTTATAATTTTTTTTTTACCGTCATGGTGACTATCGTAGGCAATGGAATTATAATGAAAAAAAGTAATTTCTATAATTGAGAAAAAACCAGATTTTGAAGTAAATTCATTGTAAATATAACGGATTCTAAATTTAATTGTAGCTCAATGAGGAAAGCTCCTACCTTGGACCTCCACATGAGCCACAATTTGAATATATCATTATGGCGACCACACTGGATAACTTTGTCGCCGGTGTCGTAATTGACGTCATAGTGTTTGTCTTGTTGGAACAGATAATCGGCCGACAGTTGGTTACAGCTCATCAAAAGACCCTGGAAGGGGGGGGGGAAATTATAAAGTGCCATCTAGTTGTGTAATTTGAAATCGAGCAGATTAATTATGTTTAACTCACATCTTCTTTGAAGTGGACAGTTGAGCACTGAAGTAAGGATCCCATGAGCTTGTGCGGATTCCAGGTGACAGATTTTGCCCTGAAAATGATGAAAAAAAATACATGAGGTTATGAAGTTTATTATATAATTTAAATATGAACTTATTCATATAATTTAGAGACATTTCCATGTTCTTCTACCTAAAAATATGGTATATAAAATGTATATCTGTTCTATGGAAATAAAAATGCAAAGGGTTGTTCTAAAAATTTCTTCAAAGGATTAAATGATAAATTGTTAATTCAATGTAAATAGTAATTTAGCAATAATTGTAAATACATTTTGCTGTACGTGTATATAAATGCACACAATATGTTGCACATTAATAATTTTTATAAGTTTAGATTTATACATCGTACCTATTACAAGTCATCCTTGATGGTTATATATAACTCTAAATATAAACTTTGTTTAATAATTTAGCAATAGGATGTTAAAAATATTTTCACAAGAAAACAAATTTTCCCATTAATTCAATTTTTTAAAGTGTTTTTTATATTTTCTCGGTTTGAGTGCATTGTTAAAAAGCAAGAGCGATCCTGTAAACTAATCTTTGGTCCTTATAAAACCAAATCAAATCTTTTTAATTGATATATATGTATAGATAAATGATGAGATTTATTATTTTGCTTTGATTGGCAACAAAAAAATTTTGATGCATATAATGACATTTTCTAAAAGGGAAAAATGTTCAACTTACTTTCGAAAATTAAAATTTTATGACTCACAATTTATAAATATTTTTTATGAATTTCTATGTATTCAATTTGATAAAATGATATCAATAACAATTAATGACGTTTACAAAGACGTAGAATTCATTTTGAGCTAACCATAGTTACTATAAACAAGTCCCATTTTAATTTGCAATCGATTATTCGTAAACATTATAATTTCTTTTATCTCTCAAAAAATATACAACCCATTTTTCATTGCACAATAAAGAAAAATGTTTAACTTTATTTAGTAAATAAAACCCAATGATAAATTTTTCGCATTCACAATCTTATGACATACATAGCGTCAAAAAATAATGGATATATTAGAAAAAGTATAATAATAATTAAATTATTGGCAGCGATATATATAAATATACCATTCGCAATGTTATATTTAAAAACAATAAATTTTATAGGATGTTGAATTTCATCTTCAGCTAAGATGTTCGCAGTTAGATCACCATTTTGCTCACATAAGGTACTCGGGGTGGATGCACTCAATAAAAATTCTAACAAGTTGTTTTCGGAACATATTTGGTATTTTGATGATTGAAAGGATCAAGAATATATTATAACACATTATTCATTTCATATATTTAAAGTTACTGAAAATAAGTGCGATATATTGGATATTATTCTATATTTATTCGGTACATTCGTTTTGCTATATTCATTCTTTATACTTCCATATAAAAATGGCTGATTTTAATCCTTTAAAATACTTATTTGTTTTGAATACCGAATTTTCTTATCACGAGCACTGC
The DNA here is from genome assembly GCA_030067965.1 of Latrodectus elegans. Classification (NCBI taxonomy): domain Eukaryota; kingdom Metazoa; phylum Arthropoda; class Arachnida; order Araneae; family Theridiidae; genus Latrodectus; species Latrodectus elegans. The sequence continues at coordinate 5,117,678 of CM057819.1, read as the reverse complement.
GATATTTAATTTTTTTACTACTTTTTTTATTAATTACCTGAGTTTGTATATATATATATATATATATATATATATATATATATATATATATATATACGAGGGTCACTCTGAAATTTTTGAGATACAACTAGGTTTTTAAAGCTATACTTACAAAATTTTAGGTGTGTTCAAAGTTGTCTCCTCCAGCATTAATGCACTTTTGTAGACGAATTTTCCACAGATTAAATGCCTCAAGCCATTCATTTCTTGGAATAGAGAAAAAAAATGCATTTATAGCCACACCAACTTCTTCTTCTGAATGAAAACGTCGTTCACGTAAGTTCTTTTTTAGATTAAAGAATAACCAAAAGTCGTACATAGCTAGATCAGGTGAATACGGCGGATGTTCGTTCACTTTAATTTGTTTTTGTTTAAGAAACTCAACTGTTAATTCAGCTGTATGTAAAGATGCATTGTCATTGTGAAGCATTAGTCCCCGAACATTCAGTTCTTGTAGAATTTCTGGAAGACATTTAGTGGTACATCAGTTTGCTGTTACTGTCTTCTGTCCTTCCAACTTGATGGCTTTGACCAATCCCGTACTTCTGAAGAAAACGGTATACATCACTTTTTATCGGTGCGCGTTGTTTTTTCACCATTGTCGGCGTGGGATCATCTTCAAAGACACATACTTTGCTTTTTTGACGTGTTGGAACGTCAAAAAACGGTATGTACGTTTCATCACCTGTTACAATTTTAGAAATGACGCGGTGGCTACCATCATTTAGCAATTTAAGAGTTTCTTTACTGTTTCTCTCCTCTTTTTAGTGCTCAGTTAGTTTATGGGGAACCCAACGGCAAACTATTTTTTTCATATGCAACTTTTTATGAATGATTTTGTGTATGGCTGCGTATCCAATGTTAAGTTCCTTCTGTATCATTTGATAGCTTTAGCGATAATCCATTAACATTTTTCGTATGGCAGTCACATTTTCCGGGTTTACTGCCGACGGCGGCCTTCCTGTGTGTTTTTCATCCTGAAGAAAATTGCGACCTCTTCTAAATTCTCTAAACCATCTGAATACAGTAGCACGAGCTGGAGATTCATCACCAAATGCTAATTTCAACCGTTGAACGCATTCTCCTTGATTTAATCTTGCTTTAAAATCGTAGAAAATCATAGCGCGAAAATGTTCTCTCGTCAACTCTATTTTGTCTTCTGTTTAAAATTTATTCTACCCCAAAGAAGTTGAAGTGAGTCAGTAAAAAATCGTTTTCTGTGTTAAAATACTTTGTATTTTAAAATTAAACCGTTATTTTTATTTTGTAAATTCTTATTTGCGCGTATCTCAAAAATTTCAGAGTTACCCTCGTATAATATGTATCTAATGTAAATAATAACAATTCTCATTAGTTTTCATTTTAAAAATATATTTGTTTTATTGCATTCATAAGAATATTCATTACTTCAGTCCTTTTTAACGGATACAAGTTATTAAATACAGCAAATTTTCTTCGAAATTTTTAGCCAGGAAAAATGATGAAGTTGAAAATTTTGTTGAAACCGAAACTTCCTGATATTTGAGTGAAAGGACATTAGAGTTTGCGAATTTTTTATATTCAATGAACCTTTAATTAGGATGGTCAGGTGTCAAATCAACTGTCTCCGGATGCACGAGAGTTCCTGCTGATTCTATCATTAGATGATATAAATCATCTAATGACGCTCTACATAAATTCAGAAAATGCATAATCCATTGACTGCAAATAAAAACTACCGAGCGTTACCATTAAAACATGTGCACATCCATATTTCAAAGTCTATTTCATCACTTTCCGAAAACCATATGTAAAAAGATTATTTCGCGTTTTATCAAATGACAGAATATTTTTTAGTTTCTTAATTATCAGTTTTGATTTACAAAAACATATATTATTTTGAAATATGTCATGTGTCCAAATATTTTTAATTTTTTAAAATTAAATTATTTTTTAATCTTTAAGAGAATATAGAATAATGTTTGGATAAGTAGAGATAAAGATTAAAAAATAAATCTTTAAGATTATATGAGATTTAACCATATTTTTATAGAGTAATCAAAGACCATTTTGTTATAATGAATTTTTTTCTTTCTACTCTTACACATCTGATGAAATGTCAGAAGTTCTTGTATGCCTCTTAAAAATTACGCACATTTGAAAATCTGCTTTATCCAATTCATGCGCGTTTGATTGCCATTTCGTCAGTGAAAATTTTATGTTAAGTATGCTTGTAAATTTTATTTCAAAAGTTATTTACAATAAATAAAAAAAAGTGCAGATATTTTGATATTGTGATTTTAAGACATTTATATAAAATAAATTTATTATTTCAGTTTTACAGATATCGAATTTGGAATGTTTTGTACAAAACTTTTTTTAACAACTGTAAAACTCCTACATATATGGTTTTAAGATATTTATATAAAGCAAATTAATTGTTTTAGCTCTACAAGGATTGAATTTGGAATGTTATGCACAAAAACTTTTTTTGAACAACTTTAAGACAATAGTAATTAATTATTATTATATTTATAAGTTTTTTTGTCAACGAATTTGTTTTTTTTTATTGAGAAAAGTGGAAGTAAAGTTGATTAACCAAAAGTTTTTATTTAGTCATTTTAAATGGATATGTGTAAAAGTAATTACAATGGTGAATCAGCTAAATTAATACACATAGAATACAGTTGTATATTTGATTATTGCTAGTAACTTCTATTTTGCACAGCTACTTCAAATGACAAATAATAGTTTACAAACCTCTCCACTCCATTCATTCTTGTTCTGTATTTTCTGGACAGTAGGACGCCACCACCCCACGCACTCTGAAAGAAAACCAGAAATTTTGCAATTAATCGTACACTGCGTTTGAGAATTTATGAAATAAGGAAATGCCATAAATGAATTTGACGATTTGAATGAACTTATTTTATAGTTTGAAAGAGAGCCACCAGATGGACTTCTATAGAGCGATTTAGAACAGCAAAATTCTAATGAAATGTATAAGAATCTTTTTTGCTTCGGGAAAAATTACTGTCAATAATTTTATTTATTATTATACTGAATGAGAGAACCTCGAGAAAAATGTGCGTTAAGTAAAATTATTGTTGATAATCTTATTCATCATTGCACTGAATACTGGATTTTTCTATATCACTGAAAATAAAAGCTAAGAACAGATGTTACAAAAAGAACCATGAATAAAAAGTCGCTTTTAAAAGTACTTAAAAAAATATCGGAATATACTTACGTCGATATGCAGCCAGAGACCATATTTATCACAAATGTCGGCGCAAGGCTCAATGGGGTCGAAAGCTCCGAGCACTGTCGTCCCGGCGGTGCAACAGACGAAGAAAGGCCTGTTGCCCTTCGCTTTATCAGCCAGTATACATTTTTCCAACTCTTCCGGAATCATGCGACCTCTGAAGGAAAATTAATATCAAAAAATATAAATGTTTAAATTGAAAACACAGATTTCCTTCATTAGAATAAATTAAGCGATGCAAATTATTAAAAAATGAAATTATGTAATGAAAAACTTTTTACATGTTTCTCTGTCAGATGACATTTCTATTTCGAAATATTCAGAACATCCTTTAATTTTATTAAAATCATTATTTAAATAATTTGTTTGATCAGAGTGGCTGGTAAACTCCTTTTTAAATTTGGAGGTCTGACAGCTACGTGTAAAAATTGACGGATTTTAGGAAAAAAGCGATGAGCTACAGAAAAAGATTACGAAATAGTGAGTTTAGTGTTAAAATTCGAAACCAGAAGTCCTAAAAGTTTATTAAAAATTCTATGATAGCAGCCATTTAATTATAAGCAAGAAAGGAATGCAAAGAAATGTGCAACTCCAGAGCCCAAAAGTATGTTTTAGATGAATGAGAGCAAACTAGATGATAAATGTACATAATTATAAGTAACAAAATGTGCCTAACAACAATAAAATAAATTGATTAGATAAATGTGGCTAGTTAAAAGTAGATAAATGTGTGTGTGCACCTGAATAAATAATTTTAATTTACTTTAAATACATTGTGCTTTGTTACATCTATATAAATGTGTCTAATCACACCTAGATAAATGTTTTCAGTTGCAACTTTGTGAATGCGCATGATATTCTTAGATAAATATAAATAGTTAAAACTAGATAAAAATGTGCTAGTTACACTTGGATAAATGTTCCTAGTTACCCCTAAATAAATGTGCTTGGCTAAACTAGCTAAATGTGGATATTATTCTTAGATAAATGTAAATAGTTAAAATCAGATAAATGCACTGGCTACAATAAGAGAAACGTGCCTAGTTATAGCTATTAGTTCCTTCTGGAGATTCATTGTGTAAGAACTCACTTATAAATCAACGCGCGTCCTTTTCTTCAAATTTCTTTAGGCGGCATTAAATAGCTCCTGTACTAGAACCTTAAAATTATCATTTTTTCTAATCGGTTTTCCAAAATTAAACGCGCAAAATTTTTTAAGCATTCTGATGACACGAAGCTTCAATTGTATGTCCTTCTACCAAATTTAATTTTTCTTCCATAATTTTTAGTTTTTTTTATTACTTATAATGTTTCGGAAGTTAGAATTTTACAGAGACTTCTAAAGTATTTTTTTCGGCCAAACAATTTGAAAATATTACTATGAGAGTAAATTTTCAAAAGTTCTTAATGGTAGTTATTAAATTTCCACTGAAACAAATTCAGTTTAAGTGCCTTTTTGAAGAATATTTATTCATGTTGTTACATTTATTTAAAAAATTTCTCGTCTTTTGCATAGATGGTATTTTTAAAAGTATAACATTTTCTTTGATGTATATTTGTATGTATGTCTTTGATGCATTTCCTCCAACATGGAAAGTATAACATTTCCCTGTTGCTTACATGTAGTGATCATTTAATTTTATTCCAATGAAAAAATATCCCTTATAATTTTATTTGTCTTTTTCTGCTTTCATTATGTGTCATTAATACGAACGTACTTTTCACATAATATATATATAGCCCAAATGATTGGTTTAGTAAGCCTTCTGATTTTAATGTTCTTTTAAATTTCATAAAATAATTTTTACTAAACGCTTCATAACTAATAAAATCATCTTTTTATTCTTGAAAATTTAACTGTATTCGCTCAAAAATCAAATGCATTGTGTAAAAATATTCATAATTTTTACTGAAGCCTATTAATAATAATTAAAGCTTTGCATACAATATATTATAATATTTCAAAATATTTGTAAGAATTGAATAATTATCAGTATCTGTCATTCATACGCGCAGAAATAATCATAAGGAAATATGTATCCCAAATAGGTAAAATGCTATTTTTATAAAGAACACACAGCACTTTGGGAGCCGTTATTAACAATACTGATTCTTTCCTAAAGCTTCTTAATTGGATCATTCATTTGCTGCTAAAAACTACGTTAGTAATTAGCTCTATTTATCTTACCTGTTGTCACACTTCACCTCAATCACGTTGTCGGTGCCCAGGCCCATCACCATTCCCGCCCCTTTCATTGAATAATGGCTCTGCAAAACAGGAGAGAGAAAAAAAGAATGTCAAAGCAATTATGTCCCAATCACGGTCTCCTTATATGAAGCTAATAAGGCACGACCTAGCAGATTTCGACTGTTAAAACAAGGAATAACTCTCTGTACTCACGTGTTCAGACGTGTAGATGACAAGTTGTCCAAGTCCCATGAGCCCCTTCTGCTTGTAAGTTGGGAACATTTTATGCCTGGCTACCAGGGCCGCGTACAGATTCGATATGGATCCACCTGCGAGACAATCAGAAATCCAGTAACCATTCACGAGAATAACTGATTTTTAATGGCAAAAGAGTACATTTCCTACGTCAATGTGTGTGTGGTGGTGGTAAGTTTTTTTTTTTTTTTTTTTTTTTTTTTTTTTTTTTAAAATCTTTATAGCAGCAAAAATCTTTTATTCTTTTTATTTTTGACCATTTTTGGTAGAAAAAAATACTTGAAACCAGTAATTATGGCAAAGTTATGAATACAAATTCTTAAATCAGTACTAAATTTCACTTTTTAGAAATAAGAACTTTCTGCAGAAATGATTTATTAAAAGAAATGAATTAAATAGATTTTGCAAATGGTTAAAAATTTTAAAGTTTTATAGAATATCAATAAAACATTTTCTGCACGTTAGGAACACCATGAAGTATTTTTAAAAATGTGTTATAAGGTAAATATTTAACTCATATATAAGTATTACAATATCTTAAGTATACTAACAAACCAAATTGTTAATATTTAAGAATGAAATGTTTGCGGAAATTTGTCACGAAGAACTCGTGAACGTTTGATAAAACACATATTTTGAATTTAAAAAAATTTATAATTACTGGTTCAGATGGAAAAAAAAACATTAATATTTTCGGATTAATATGCGGAGACAATATAAATACAAATGTTTTGTTATAACTTCATTGATCGATAGATGGTGCCATCGCAGCATCTATGGATCAATGAATTAATGAGTTGTGGCTAGAATTTCATACACACATTTGTAGATTAATTTTACATACCTCAACAAATTTTATGTGTCCAATAATCATAATTCTTAAAATCTAAATATACGTTTCAATTCATTTATTTTTTAAGGTAATAATTTAACAAATTTGAATTTCTGAAATTAATAAAAAAATTAGGGGTAATGTTAACTTATATATATATATATTATAACACCTAAAAAGAACGTAAACTACAAAAAAAGGCAATATATAACAAAATACTAAAAAATTGAAAAGGGATAATTTTTGCATTAATGAGAAAGACAAGCCTACATTTTTTTAGATAAAAAGCGAACGAGATAAGGATGTAATGGGCTTCATTTTATACTCTTCGCTATTACAATTGGAATTAACATTGAATGAAAACCGTGTTGTGCAGTATACGTATGGAGAGAAATTTATGTTGAATCGTTTCCTATATAAATTAAACTATTTCCATTGAATTATCAAACATTTTTATAAAATAATGAAGATAAGTAGAGAAATTGTAAAAAGTTTAGTTTTAAAAATTTGTCACAATATATAGTGTATTGTCATATTTCCCGTTCCTCTGCAGTGTTGGGATCGAAATTTTTCGCTCCGACTAGAGAACAATTGCTTGCGTTTTTGTCCATGTAAGTATTTCAATTATCGTTCATCACGAACTGATACTTTATTTCTTTTTCGTACTTCAAATCAATATTTGGTATTTGCATTTAACTAAATTATTGAATGTAATTTAAATAATGATGTGACTCATTAATGAAATAATTTTAAGAAATATGATTACAGTACCTGGACCTAAAATGCTGTCACCATTACTCCAGCCAATGATTTCTCGCATCTTCCTTAATGTCACTTGTTCCATCAAGATGAAAACGGGGGCGATTTCGTAGGTGAACCTGCACGATTGAAGGAAGATAGTAAAAACAAAATTGACAGGATTGCAGCATTACAAAATGAAAGAGACAATTTATCGTTTATATATTTAAAAGTATTGGAATCATGCCCAACATTCTATTTGGGGATGTTATTCGGAAATAGAATTTCCTATCAATTTTCATTCGAAATATGTTCCACACCAACTTTATTCAAATTGGTCGTACTATTTCTACTTAGAGCACAATTCTGCATGATAAATGCTGCAATACATTTGAGTCAAGAACAGCTGACGTGAAGAGTTGCTGCAGGTCTCCTGACTTTAATGCAGTCTACAGATGCTTTGCTCTGGTTCCTGAAAATTTAACGCCTCAGCTGAGTGACTCTTACATTTTGATACCTGAGCAGAATTTTGCATGTTCGCATCATGTCCAGGTTAACATTACTGCTTTTTAAAGTAATAAAACACTTTAAATAAAATTTTAATTTTGTCTCACTTATTACAGAATTTCACTCATTTTTATATGCTATTCAAATCCGAGTTGAAGGCTACTAAACTGTAATTATTTTTCTTTCTAATCACCTGTTCTGCTGTTCTTAATATCTTTTTCTAATCCCCACTTAAACTGTCACTTGACCCATGCCCTAACTACTTCAAAAGAATTGGCAAGGCAAGTACCATCCTTTGCATCAGTGGGCAGAATGGTACTCTCGTACATTACTTAACATCATGCGACAAGGGAATAATTCTATTTTTTTAAATCCACACAGAAGTACAATTTATTAGATTCTGCATCAAAGACTCCTTTCGTAAAAAAACAACACAGTTGATGACATGAAAAAGGCACTCATCTGTGCAAAGATCCCATAAACCGGCTTCAGGGAAGCCCCTCATCACAACCAGAAGAGTAGGACTCCGACACATTGACTCTGAAAACAACGAAATCCATGTTCTCTCAAAACATGGGAATCCAGTGACTAATCCAAAAACTAATATCGAACTCTTAAGCAACTGGAGATCAAATCATGAATTTAAGATCTCTTTCATCACTCACAAAAAGAATATTTCCCAATCAACATCTCAATTTTATCCATTTTTACTCAATGTTACTTACTTAGCTTTTAGTCTTTTTTTTGTCTAATACTTTGTTTTATCTTGTATTTATAATAAGTGCCAACTTCAGGTTTGTACCAAAAACTATGATACAGTGGACTATTTTGTGGACCACTGTATGCCGTAAAGTTCCAACTTTGTAATCAAATATTGAACAGCTGGTTGCTTTTCCAAGTGGGCACGTTATACTTTGTGTCCATTTCTAAGAGGTATGAAGAAGGGGCTAAAACTATGATACAGTGGACTACTTTGTGGACCACTGTATGCCGTAAAGTTCCAACTTTGTAATCAAATATTGAACAGCTGGTTGCTTTTCCAAGTGGGCACGTTATACTTTGTGTCCATTTCTAAGAGGTATGAAGAAGGGCTAAAACTATGATACAGTGGACTACTTTGTGGACCACTGTATGCCGTAAAGTTCCAACTTTGTAATCAAATATTGAACAGCTGGTTGCTTTTCCAAGTGGGCACGTTATACTTTGTGTCCATTTCTAAGAGGTATGAAGAAGGGCTAAAACTATGATACAGTGGACTACTTTGTGGACCACTGTATGCCGTAAAGTTCCAACTTTGTAATCAAATATTGAACAGCTGGTTGCTTTTCCAAGTGGGCACGTTATACTTTGTGTCCATTTCTAAGAGGTATGAAGAAGGGGCTAAAACTATGATACAGTGGACTACTTTGTGGACCACTGTATGCCGTAAAGTTCCAACTTTGTAATCAAATATTGAACAGCTGGTTGCTTTTCCAAGTGGGCACGTTATACTTTGTGTCCATTTCTAAGAGGTATGAAGAAGGGGCTAAAACTATGATACAGTGGACTACTTTGTGGACCACTGTATGCCGTAAAGTTCCAACTTTGTAATCAAATATTGAACAGCTGGTTGCTTTTCCAAGTGGGCACGTTATACTTTGTGTCCATTTCTAAGAGGTATGAAGAAGGGGCTAAAACTATGATACAGTGGACTACTTTGTGGACCACTGTATGCCGTAAAGTTCCAACTTTGTAATCAAATATTGAACAGCTGGTTGCTTTTCCAAGTAGGCACGTTATACTTTGTGCCCATTTCTAAGAGGTATGAAGAAGGGGCTAAAACCTGTAGGTATAGACCAGAGTCTCTCCTTCTTGTTGTCTGTCTGTTCTGAATATCTTGATCATTACACTTCCATTTTTTTATGCATAGTTTCACAGTCATGGACTCTTTCATGAATTTTTTGTCCTATAAAATGCTTAGATAGTGTTTCAAGAATGCTTTATGAGTTTTTATTCAATTTTGGTAATGAAAAGTTTTGGTTAGTTTGTCCAAAATAATAATTTTTTTATTATTTTCACAATGTTTTGACCTTTGAGATTTTTTTTTCAATGATGAGAAACTATTTCCTTTTACTGAAATAAAGATTTTAAATCTCCCAAATGGGCAATTGATAGACATTGTAAAGTGGAAGGTTTTAATTTTTGGTAATGCTTGGTGCTTGAACTTGAAATTATATTTCCGCTATTTTACTTGGTGTATAAATACTTTTGAACTTAGTTCAAATATATGATTTTTCCGACATTTCTCGATCAAAAATTTTAAATGACCCAAAACCTTTGTTCTTAAAAATGGATTTCAAACATTTGGAAACAAGTATGACTGAGATGGGTCTCGAACCTATAAACTGTAGAACTGAAAGTAAAATTATATATCTTTAGTTGCCACTTTGTGGAAAGAGATTTAAGAACAAATAAAAAATTGTATTTTTATGGAAATTTTTCTAATAAATATTTTATAAAGTTCTTAAATTATTCCATGTTTGCTATTGCCCATAATTTAATTTATATGTTAAATATTTCGTAAGATGAAGAAATTGACTGAGTTTTAAAAGAATGCTTTAAGAATAAAAAGTTGAGAGAACACTCCAGGATTAACCAATAAGAGATTATGCAATTATCCACTCTGTTAATATGGTGATTCTTAATATGGTACTTTTGATTTTCCCTGCGGTTTGCATAGAATAGTTCTGAACATTGTACTTTGATCGGAGGCATATTTCATAGGTACACATATAATAAACTCGTCAAGGGAATAAAACTTGAGCTTTTAAATAATTTTAACATATGCAGAAAAGTGGAAAAAATACTGTAAGATGAAAGAGTAGTTGTGGAAGATATTTTTTGTCTCATTTAATATAGCTTTTTAGGCATTGTTGCATTAATGTATCAACTGTCTCGTATCTCCGAGTAAATCACGCACAGTAAAAAAATAATGACAAATGTCGTGTGAAAAAGTAAGACGAAGATTATCTTAAAGGCTAATTAAAGTATTATTGATCAATGCAAGAGCAGTTTTAATCAAGTAATGTAAAATTACGATAAACATAATAGAATGTTGATCCAGCTGCACTGGATAAGAATAGGCACTTTTACTTATTAATAAAAGAAAAATAACTCTGCATTACGTGTAATCTTAATTGCTTATTTTTACATATTAGAAATCCCATTTACTATCGCTTATTTCTTTCGATTGAAGTTTGCGGGCACACACAACCGTTTCGAAGTTCTGAGCCATAAGAAAGAGGCGAAGTCGACTTCTGAATTGGTAGACACGTCTCTATAGTGTCCATTAATAGTTGAAAGGTCTAGGAGGCTTGGTTAACTGGATTTTCTACACATTATCAAAATGTAGTAAGTTGGAATGTCTGCTTAACCGATGATCTTTCATGCTCACTAAAAGAGGGGGGAGTACATGAGAAGGATCGTAATCCCAATGTATTCGAAGTAAAATGATACTTTTGGGAGAAGCAGATCAAGCACTAGGTCATCTTCTGCTTGGTTCCCGCTTCTACTTCGCGAACACAACCACCTAGCAGATTCCATTTAACTGACAGAAATCTACTCTCGGCAAGGTATAAGAAAGCATGTCATACACGCACTAATTGATCATAATAGTTGCAAACGACTTTGAATTATAGAAGGATGCGCCATTTTTAGAGCAATGTTCTTCAACTGGGCCAGCATCGAGAGAACTTCAAAAGGGACACGAGAATGTCTAATTTGTATGCTGAGCACCCTTTTAATGGCATAATTTGCATTTAACCTCATAAAAAAAAGAAAATGATACATACAAGACATCAACAAATAAATTTTGCGGTTTGATAAATAAGAAAAGAGTGATTCGCATCCTGAATACATAATACTCCGTTGGAAACTTCAAAATGAAGAATAATCAATAGGTTTTAAATCTTAATATTTGTCTCTAAACTGTTGAAACTTTCAAACTGGTAATTAAAAAATATTAAAATAAAAAATGAAGTCCTTGTTGTCTGCTTATAAAATATCTTTCAATATAACTTTTTTTACAGTCTGAGAGATTTTTAAAGACTATGATTTAGTACTACGACTCATGAACGCTTCTCATCAACAGAGATTTTACACACGTTGTATACAGCATTACCAGCGTAAGAAAATTTGTGATAAAAGAAAGAACCTAAAATAAATCAAGTTCTCACATGTTTGTATTTGCTGTTGCTGTAAGCCATTCGCCAGCCAAGGACACAATATCCATACCACTCGAAAGCTGGTTGAAGAAGTGTGGATGTCCTGAAATAAAAACAAAATATTGTGTATATATATATATATATTTTTCCAATGGTCGGGGTATATCGGGATGCATTGTCCCCTTATACCCAAAGAACTGGCCAGAAACAGCGACCTCTTTGCCGCCGAAGCGTTGCCCCGGATGCACCATAGGGGGTGGGTCACCATCGCGCCCTCACACATGCCATAGGGACACGTTTATAGGGTAGGCCCCATTCATACCTCATTCACACACAAGGAAAGGACAAAGACAGGATAGAGAGAGAGAAAGTACTTTGATGCCAGAACCGGGATTCAAACCCAGGATCTCCCTATCCGTAGTCAGGCACGCTGACCACTAGACAAGTTGGCCAGCATATATATATGTGTGTGTATAATATATATATATATATATATATATATATATATATATATATATATATATATATATATATATATATATATATATATATATATATATATATATATATATATATATATATATATATATATATATAATAAGTTTTTATTAAAAATTCAATAAAAGTGTAAATGTTTTAGAAATTTTTTATTAACAAAATGAATAAAATATGAAATAATTAGAACAGCATAAATTAAAAACACTTTTTAAATGTAATAATAATTTTGAAATTTTGGATTAGAGACAGCTTAAATAATTTAGAATATCAATAAAAGTATTTCGAATGTAAAGGGATATTAAAAACTAAGATATAATTAAAAAAGGAAAATTAAGAAAAAATGTTTGAACAAAAGATAGGATAAAAATCCTTTTTCATTGCAGGAACAAAGGACAATAGGATAGGTATTCCGAGTTTTCTGTTTTTTATACAAAGATTCTGAGGAAAAGACAAAATAATAATTAAACTGATTTTAGCGCATTCAAAATAAAGAAAGCGAAACAAAACAGACAGAAACTTTAACAGGATCTAAAGGGAAAGAGAAAACCAGGAAAGTTTTACAAAAGAAAAAATCAATATACAGTGTTTAGGAGATAGAAAAAGATTCGAAAACGATGGAAAAAAAAAGATAATTAATAAACAAAATTGCAGATGAGACGCAAATATACAAATATCTTAGCATATATGTGGAATTGAAAATAGGATCATAAGAGCCATCGTTAAAAGATTATTGCTGAAGGATTAGAGTTAAAAATTTTATGAGTTAAATTATCATTAAATGTAAACAAACTAGATATTGATTAAATTAATCGAAAGGAAAAGAAACAATAAAAATGATAATCATTAAAAGGTAAAAGAAATTCATTAAAAAACATTAGGTAATAAATATACGGAATTTATTTATGTGAATCTTTAAGATTTCACACAAAATCTGAGAATAGAATTTCAATATTTTGTTAAAATAATACTGAAATGTTTGAAATGTGTTTTTACCTCAGAGGATGATTGGTTTGATGACTGCAATGGTTTAAATTTCCCCTTAAATAGTCTTTTGGTTTAAACAGTGATCGCGCAGAGTGAATCCTTTCGTTCTTGTCAATTGAATTACATGAAACAGCGTTTAATTCTGTATCTAATTATTTACTATTTTATATTATTAAACATTTAAAATTTATAATATGAATATCAATTTGTAAGCGTTATTACCAAGTACAAAATTCTTAGAAAAATCTGATTGACAAGACTAATTTTATTTCACACGAAAACACAGTAATCGCTATTTATGATAAAAAGTAAGAGTTCTTTCTCTTGTTATTGAAAAAAAAATTTTTATTTTCGAATTAAGAGAAATTCATCACTTTCAGTTCCAAATTCAAAACAAGATAAGTCCTACATGATTAAAAAATATTTGTTTATTTACGTATGGAAAAGATTTTTTGTCTTTATTCTGCAAGTCTATAATTAAAATATGTAATTCTCTTTAGTATAGTGATAAATATTATCTCTTGCAATTCTGTTGTTTGTATATTCTCTTTTTTCATTTATATTGCTATTGATTTAAATAGCCCAGTGGGGAAAACTCTTCAAAGAGATTAGATCCCTGATCCTGGGAACACAGGCCTTTATCTTTAATCTCTCAGATTCGGTACAGTGAGCAGTTTGGAGGGGGAGTTGTGCCAGCACAAGTGTCCACCTCCTCGTGTCATTGTGGTTGAAATTGACAGTAGATTAGACGTGCCTAATGGCTAGAGCAGATTGAAATACGCACCCCGAAATATTCGAATGTTTATCATTTTTATAAATGAATTAATAAATTATTTTATAAGGATAATTTAACAAAAAATTCTTATTTTCAACCATAAAGTGGTTGCTTCTTTCATTACGATTGAGATCGTGATTACGCCACTTTGTAACAATTATCATTGATTTGAAATATCCATGACGTCATGTAACGTTTCATCTACGTTACATCCGGCGTGTCGACGAATTTGCTACCGGTTTTCTAGTCGCATTCTTCAAGTGGCAGCAAATAAGTCGAAGTTCACTATTGAATATATAAGTGTCTTCGGTGATGAGAAACAATCCATTCATGTTTTTGTCCGTAATAAAGAAATATTTTTTAATTATAATTTCTTTCGTTTGTAAAAGTTATCAAAATCATCAAAATAACCTGTTGTTCTAAATAATTAGTTTTCAAAGTTTAAAATCTTTATCGATATTGTTTCCAAATTTGAACACTTTAAAATAGGAGAGAAAAGCAAAATGAAAAAGACAAGACAAAACATCTTTTTGTGGTTAATTTAAACCGGAAAAAATTATTTAAATTTTTAATTTTTGTAAAAATTTTAAAATTTAAAGAATGTAATCATATTTTTTCTTTTTCCTTCATCAGATTAGTCTTTATTTAGGTTAAATAATTTAAGAATGTTATCAGTATTTATTGTGTTTAAAATCTTTAATAAAAATAACGCGCATACTGTTGGACTTCATTTTTAAAATATTTAACTAACGCAAAATTGAAGAGTGTCTAATTCATTTATGGGTGAGTGATCCTAAAGTAAAGAATAACAGCATTAGTATATATTAAAATTTAATTAAACTTTCAACCAAATAAAAATCCATTGAATTAAAAAAAAAACGAAGGAACAAATAATTTTATTCAACATAAAGAATAATGCTGATTGTTAAATTCTCTTCCGTTTTTACCTGAGACTGAGTATGTGTCTATGGATTATAGATGAAATGATCATTTAATTCTTCGAATTTTTTTTTCCGCTTTCAAAACACAATTATCATAAAATCCCTGAAATAGGGAACGTTTGACTTTTAATTAAAAGCCTTACAACAACACATCGTCAATACGGGGCTTTAAAATCATATTCAGCCCCTCTCAATGCGGCCGTCCATGCATGCCGGGGCTTGAAGGTAACATGAGGAGTGACGGGGAGGGGGTAGCCCGGCAGAGTGCGAAAACAATTAGTTTCAGGTGCTCTTTTAATAAGGCGAATAAGTGCGTCGTTTGCCACCTCACGGTTTCTATTGTCCACGATCCCCCCTGACATCCCAGATTTTGCGTAATCCCTTTCGGGGGGCGTATCCAAATTGTCCTGTCGAATGTAAAGGAAAAAGTGTTGGTATACGGAAAAGTGAATAGTTGCACTGACGTCCAGTATTCAAGTTCTGGAGAGGGGACAGATTTGAATGATACACCCTCCATATGCTACCAAGTCCCCTGCCTCCCTTTTTAATCCAGCTGTTACACTTCCCCCACCCATTTTTTCCCGGTTTTCAAAACGCCGATCGAAGGATTTCTCCTCTGCGTGATGGAGTTTATCTTAGAATTAGTATGGAATCTTGCAAATGGAACTGTTTCATAAGAGAGAGAAGATATAATAATAATAATAATAATAAAAACTTTTGAGTAGTTTATGATTATCATTGGAGAAAAAAATGGGAAATGCAGTGGTTAACGAACATAATCTGTTACAAGACTATGTTCACTATCCAAGTTATTCGTTAACCAATCATTTAATTACTATAGAATTTTTATGAAATCGATTCATTCGCCCTGTAGACCATAATTCAATTTTAAAAAAAGATGCATAGTACCTTAGTAAGTTCATTAAAAAATAATACATACATATAGTCTTGTATAAATTAATCAGTTCTTTACTTTTTTTTGTCTGTGGGGAGATACAGAATTTGTTCAATGTCTACTTCTTTTCTGTCTTTTTCAGAATTTTCCCAAAGTGATTAATAGAATTATAGTTGTAAAAATCTCCAACCGTACCAACCTTTACTGAAACCAAGCCGATACTGACATCGGCTTGGTTTGAGTGCCATTCTAAGACCATTTCTCTGACATCTTCCAACTTCTTCAAAAAATATTCAATGGCAGGTGTTGGCATTGGTCCCAATTCAGATTTAATGGGAATAAAAAAGAATAAATTTCAATCGGCAGTTAGTTTGGGTTTTGAATGAAATGAAAGTCGAAACGGATGACTTACTTTGGTTATTATTCTATTGAGAAATTGTTTTACCAATATAGAACTTTTTAGTTTAATAAGCAAGTATCATAAATGAATAGAGATGAAAAACGATTTTTAGTCTGTTGGATTTGGCAACTCTGCACGTTATGTTCTGAAAATCTGGATGTGTTAGAGAGTATCACTTAGAATTCCTTTTATTTCGTCATCCGAACATCAAAATCTTTTGTGAAAGTGTTTGCTGTCCGACTTGTCGCAGTCCTAACTGTTCGTTAACCGATCACACACTGTATTATATTTTATGTATACAATACATAATGAAATCCTTCTTATAAAAATACTTTTAGAGATAAGTAAGAAGTAAAGTTGAAAAAGCCATTGGGATATATTTTGGTATTCCTAACAATGTACAAGTAGTTAGAAGCAGAAGGTTGTGGATTCAATACTCATTCAGCTAGAAACAGCTTAAACGTATTAAAATTTAATTTCTATGAAGTTCTCTTAGAAAGGAATTTATGATTCAAAATCCTGTATTGACGTGTGCAATGCAATTTGAGATGAACTTATAAACAGGATACAAAATACATAATTTGACATCTGAATAACTAATTTTCCTTTCAGAGTATTTAAAGAGTTTCTCTCTCTCTCTCTCTTTTACTTGAACATTATTTTCGACATTGCACAGAAATGATGGTTTCGCGCCCAGGTCTTAGGTTTGTTCCTTAGGCTGCTCAAGGTCGAATCAGTCTTTCTTCTCTTATGTAGGACGACAAAACTGAGTATTAAGCATGCTTCGTAACTAAGCACTGGGACTTTGTGTTAGGTTGATCACCTAAGTGAGGCATATTCTTCCCAGTTATAGGGCCCTCGGTCATGAAAATGGGTATGGGCACACTAGAATTAGACACACATATTGTTTGCCGTAGTACTCTCTCTCTCTGAGTTTTGTTTTTCTGACAGTCTAATGGCTTAAAACTGTTGTAAGCCATTTTAATATTCACAGAGCCAATTGCTTTCCGGATTACGCTTTTCTTAGACTATATTCACGTGTCACAAGGGATTAAAATCGGAAAACTTTCAAGCACACATCCAACACATCTGCATTCAAAAAGCAAAATCACAATATCTATCCCTCGTCGTTTAACGGCGAGTTGGGATAGAATATGAAACATTTTCCTTTGAAGAGTGATATGGCACCACTCAGTCCTAATGCCTTCAAGGTCATACCCTGTATGTAATCTTTGTGGCATCGTGATTGAATCGTGTGTGGGAAGCTACAAAGTTCAATTCAAATCACTATTATACAAAGGGAGATGGATATTTTACACCATATTTGATTTTTTTGTTTTAAATTAAGATGTTGAACAATAAATAGGGTATACTAACATTAATTTAGAAAGTCTGAGTTTCTGATAGGATCTCAGAAAGCCATTGTAAGATATTATTACAAGCACCTGTTGAAATGTTTCAGTAATAGTAGGTTGCATTCCCATGTTGCGAGGAAAAGGAAACTCTAAAAATTCTGTAACCTCCACCTTGACTGATCTGCATGCAGAAAACATAAGCTCAATATCTGTCTTCTCTTTAACTGTGGTGTGAAATCAGAGACCTTTCCTTCTGAACAGAATTGCACATTAACAAGACTTCACGAAAACACTTGAAGGCTGTGGAAAAGCATCAAATCATATGTAAACCAATGCATATATCATTAACTGTAGTCGTGGCAGTCTTTTATTATTATTGTATCTTCATTTGTAACAATTTTATCATTCATCTTTTTTTCTTATTTCTTTGTTTGCAGCATATTTTGAACCACCTGTTTCTGATAAACCATTGACAATTACCTCATAATTTTAAGTTACTATCAAAAAACGAGGTCGATACTTGAGATGGCATTCTCTAAAATGGCATTGTGAGAACGAGTATTTTGCAGAACCTAATAGACCTCAGTGAACACGAATGATCATCGACTGAGTCAGATACAGAACCCCTCACATTATGGTCACGAAAGAAACGCCTTTTCCAACAACAAAAATTTCAATCATATTTTTATTTTTTAAATTTTCAATAGCAGCTAAAGAAAGGCGAATATATAATCAGAAATATATTTAGAAGATATCTAGGCATATTTTAATTATTTTCTTATTCAAAGTCCTTCAAGTGCCTGAATTTAAAATGATTGTTTTGCAGTAGTATTTTTGCAAAATAATTTAATTTTTCTACCGCAGTGAGAGTTTCATGCAAAACATTGTAGTATAGATGAATTGCTTTTAATATAAGAAATATAACAAATTTTATTTATCTTCTGTTATAAATTCATTTCACTATATGCGTGGCATAATTTTAGGAATCTTAAATTTAAATTCATCTCATCGTCTGTTCAAACGGAAACCTAATGATATTGCCAAACATTTTTATAGATTTAAAGTGCTTTGTGAAGGGGAACCGATCTCTATTTGGAAACTAGGGAGTCCGATTGACGCACGACTCGAAAACTAATAGGTTGAGAAGGCTTCTGCTTATTCAGAGTTACATAAAGCCAATGTCTCTCCGATGGCGTGGTGTAGAAAGCACACCATCATGTGTCCAATAAGTTATTTGAGCATGGTACAAAATTACGAAACTATAGTTTTGTTTAGTAGCTTTAGGTGAATAATATTTTGGTTTTGTTTGTCTTTCTATTAATTTGTCTATTTCCTTATCGGTCAACTGTTACTACTTGAAGTGACAAAAGTCTAACTGGGAAATGCGTAATTCTCTTGACCCTTATCTGATGGGTTCTATACCTGACCCAGTAGAAGACTCGTCATAAACATGATTAGTAATCGAAAGAACGTAAAATAAGTCGTGGTTGCAATGTCTTTTTACTGGTGATATTTAAAAAGGAGATTTGGTTTGGCTTGTCTACTCACGGTTATTTTTGTCGCAAGAAGGTTAATTAAACCAGGGTCTACGGCTGAAAACGGATTCCAATCCACTGCAAACCTCCATGCGTGAAGTGGGATTCAGACCCACGAACTGTAACATCGAATGCAAGAGCACTAACCATTCGCTTGATAGCTCGGCATGAGGAGAAGAGGGCGCTATATTGAGTGTCGACTTCATAACTTGACTGTTGTTTAAAATAACGAATGACTATTCTACCGAGTGATCTTTTAAATGGCAGAAGCTAAAAAGTATTGCGCACAAAGGAACAAAAAATAACGTTAATTTTTGTGTATGGAGTTTTAAAGCAACTCAGGTTTAAAGTGGTCTCCGAACCACCAGGACTGAAGCGAGAGTTAGGCCCATGAGCTTCAGAATTAAGGGCTTGAGGGCTATCCATTTAGCTGCTAGCTTGGTAATTCAGTTGGCAAACGAGAAGCAGGAAAACCATACATTAACCTCTTCATTTAAAAAATTCTCTTTTTTAAAACTGTGCTTAAGAATTTTTAAATTTATTTTTGCATAAGATATTGTAATTTTTTTCTACACAAACATAAAAATGTAATAAAATGTATCAGCATACGATGACTAACACACACATGCTGAAGGAATGCATGATTTCGATATCGTCTGGTTCTTCCTCACTCGGCCCTCCCTTCATCCTAAATTTCGGATAACAACGCTCGCCGGTGGAAGTAATCTGTTTGACAAAGTGGCCTTCGATGCGTTGAAATCGGATTAGCCCTCTCAAAAAGCTGAACAGGAAAATGCTTTTTTGCTATCCCCTCCAACTCCAAAGCATGTGTCCCCTTTCCCACAAACGATTGTTTCGAGGGAGTGCGCGTAATCTGCGATGTCCAACCGGCGGGGGTGGGCATTCCCGGAATGCCGGAACGCTGACGGAGAAACAGGAGATGCATAATTGCCTTTTCTCCACATGGAAAGGAGGGATTCTTTTCTAGAGAATCATTAGGCGGGGAAAGATGCGCCACATCTCTAGCGCGGAAGGAGGAGAACAGAGATCGGGAGACAGTTGGAATTTACACTGGTTGTATTTGTGAAGAAGAGAAACAGCTGGTCCATAGAATTTTTTTTATAAATTAGGGCAATATTGAATGTAAAAAAAAGATGCTCGATTGGTTTACTTGTCCCTCAACGATTATTTTTTACACGCGAAAGATATATATTTACAACTTAAAATAGATCACAAATTACAACAAAACCTTAATTTGAGGTTGGATTTGAACCTATGAATTATAGATGGGAAAGCTAGAGCGCTGATTACTAAATTGCCAGTTTGATCCAACATTTGAGAATAATAAATGAAGAATGTAACTTAGAAAATTTTCAAAAATTAAACTATTTTCATATCGTATATTGGATAATAACAGAGCTAAAAACTGTTTAAATGCTTTTATAGATAATAAATTCCCGGATGAAACTTCTCAGCTAATAGGATGCATACCCATGTCATAAGATAAAATACTTGGAAATCTCTGAAGCACTAAACCAGACAGTTATTTATATATACATTAAAAGCAAAAAGTGTACAACATAGAGCAGAGATCCATGTATTATCATACCACGTGTATTCATAATTTTGGCTATAATAATCCATGGATTATTATAGTCAAAATTATGAATTTCAACTTTGAAAACTTTGGACGTATCACTTGCATTTTAACTCCGTTTTAATAAGTATTTTTTTATAAAAAAAGTCTTAGCTATATGAAATCTACACATCCCACTTTGAAAATTCAATGCAAAAAAAGAATTACCGGAAAGTGAGGATGCTCAGCCAATAGAGAGAGAGAGAGCAACGACCAATAAGGGATCTGTATTTCGAAATGATGATACAGAGCAAGAACAAAGCTGGGTTCAGCCGGTGCTCTGTGGACGCATCCTGTCATTTACAGTAAGCACCAACCTGTCCTTCTCAGTCCGATCACAAAATTTGCCCCTTTTAAACTCGTCTGTCCGCTGGAACTGACTCCGTCAATAATGGCCTGACATTCTCTCCAATTACAGATGTCCTCTGTGACAAGAACAAACTTCCTACGATTATTTTCCAAGCAGCAATCACGGCGCGAATATTGCCCACTCTGCCAGTTCTTCTCCTTATCTTGCGTGCACTGGAGAGCAGCGCATTTTACATCATTTGCATAACTCTATAAAACGCATGCATCCGGAAATTTGCATTAATTTTTCAGCCATACCTTTTTGGTGTTGCATTTTTAATTTATTTATAAGATCTCCCAAACGATCTTATTCATAGAACTATAAGCCTTGCCATATTAATGAATAGTATTATAAATGCATTTTGAGCACTCATTGCATATTTGTTGATTTTTCATAGATAACAAGATGTACTTAAGAGCCGCCAGAGAGAAACTCTGAAACACTAACCCAGACGATCATCCACGCAGATAAAGAATCCATTCATTATACAAGAACAGCTTAAATGGGCATTTGATAAACACACACACAAAATTTTTTGCATTTTATTGTTATTACCAGATATCATAGAAAGCTCAAAAAATAATTCCTATCAACATTAAAAGCTAAGGATGGCTTAGCTTTTATTGATAATAAAAATTAGCTTTTAATGTTGATAGGAATCTTTAACAAACAAAAAAATTACTTACAGCAAAAAAAGATTTTTTTTGTTCTCCATTTTTGGGTAGAATCCTTATGGATGACTTAAGTCTTAAGAACAAAAAATCATCTTGTGTAATTAATAATTTTCTTGTTCAGTAAAGATTAAGATAAAATTTTCTTACTTAATTTAATTTGGTAACTATTAATGACAAATATTCCGAAGACACAATAGGATATTCCAATTCATGATTCCTCCAATTGAAAAAATTTTCAGTTCTTAAAACTGGAAATTATGTTAGGGTTATTGAAATTCAAATATTACGAATATAGCTGGAAAGCCTTAGGATTTTTAAGTTTAAAATTTAAACAAACATAATTGCATGGGTTTTTATTACACTGTAATTGCTAAAAATACAGCCTATTAATTAATTTACCACCAAATCAGAAATTACTGTTAATTACCTAGTTCAATGAAACATGAAAATTAATATCTAATATAGGCAAAAAAAGTTACAGTACACATATTTATAATATCCTATTTCTGACCAAAGGAATCCTTAAACATAAAAATTTTTTCGTCATTATTAACCATGGCTAAATTTGGAAGTCGACTCCTGAGCTGGCACTTAGTTGTTTTATCCATATGCAAACAGTAAAGGGATGTTGGATCCTTCAGAAGTTTTGAAGGGGATAAATTCTTATATCACACTTTCTTTTCATTTGTGTGTGTGGTTTTAGTATCCGCTATCTCCCAGTCATTGTGTGGATTTGGTAACCGCTATCTTCCAGTTTTGGTGGGGTTTGGTAATCATTATCTTTTAGTCGTGGTGGATTCGGTATGCGTTATCTCCCAATCATAAGAGTAACAAATTTTCTCATTATATTAACACAGCTTAGTATGAATTATAAACTCATTCATATTAAACTATTGTGTTACGTTTTCGGCTGTTTATTTTGACCAATCGACATAGTAAGAGAAGTAAATCTAGAAAATTCTCAAGCACCCACTTTGATTTGAAAGATTTCCATGAAAAAATCTGAATCTCAACACCCATTGTTTGCGATCTTCAATTCTAAAGAAGTTTATCCTACCCAGAAAGACCCATTGTCTTTTCTTACTGCAGTGACGCGTCAGCTCAGGATGGGCCATTGCTTCCGCAGAATTGATTTCCAAATTACCCTCTGCTTTGATAAACTCTTTCAATTTTTTATGTTGAGGATCTTCAGATCTGTTTTGAGACAGTCGAGTCACCTGATCCGCCATCTTTTCCTTTTTTGGACTGCAGTAGGTTTAGCTTGGAAGATTTTTTTGGTGGCTCGACCATTCTCCATCCTGACCAAGTGCCTTGCCCATTCCAATCTTTGGAATAAAATTAATTTTATTAAGTCTAACTCTATATATAGTTTATGAAATTCCGAATTTGATCTTCTCAATATATCATTGTGTTTTACATCTCTAAGTTGCGTTTTACACCTCTACTTCTCTTTGCATCTACTGTCTCTGATTTTTTATAATATAAAAAGAAAGAATTTTAAATAACCCTTCGGATTCAGATACAAAAGATATTTAAATTTTTCCTGTACTTATTTTTAACATTTCGTACCATAAAAATCAATCACATATAGTAGTAAATAAAGCTCTTTGCTCGCGTAGAAAGAGGACTCATTTTGAAGGTAGAAATATCTATGTTTGGAAACTCACTCGCTAAAAATAATAAAGAAAGCATGGTTGCAGTTAAATTCGATGAAAGGATTTTATCGTATCCTGCCAACTGAAGACTGAAATCGGCAGAAGGTTCAACTTTCTGCCTTGCTAACTCCTGGCAGTCATAAAGAGGGTCGAAATTAGGTGGGGTGGAGGGGGTGGTGTCAAGTAACAAAAGCCCCTTTTAGGGAGGGAGGGAGTTGTAATCACAGGCGAGTCATCCGTCACGTGAGGTTGAAAGATCCATTGATTTCGGGAAAATGGATACTCTCCTGGATACGGGAATCTTCGGAAGCTTCAGCTGTTACAATAAGCATTTTTTTCCAGGTCTATGAAAGCAGAATAATTCCTTGGAAAACAGGAGAAATAATTTCTTGGAAAAGTTATTTGGATAAGCGGTTTAGAAACTTAATCAAGTAAATAAATAGATTCTAAGCTTATAATGGGAATTAAGTTAGTTGATTAATTAAAAGAACATAAGCAATTAAAATAATAATTTCGGATACAATTATTATAATATGTTAGTGAATAAAAAGTAATCGATAAAGACTGCAATAAATCCAGTTGATATTTTGGCCTCAAGATGCAAGGTTAAAACTGCAAATGGTTCAACTGACATTCAACGTTAGTATTCAGTAGCTTAAAGATTGGAATAAATTCAATTATGGCATTTTTGCGTTATAGTACGGATAACTACGTAAAATTTCAACAGATTAAACTAACATTTTGACGTTGAACGTAAAATATATTTTGAAATGCTATCAATTTCGGTTATATTTTTCTTTTAGAGTAAATAAAAAAAATTGCGCTAAGCTATGAAGTAAGTTAAAAAATAGAATAAGTGAATTAATTCTTACATTTAATTGGCCTTTTTTGTAACATTAGTTGGTGGGAAAATTATTGGGAATTTTACCAAATTCCTTTGATACATAGAGAAAGGTTTCAGAGACTGCAAATATCAACTAGGATATTTTGTATTTATAGTTCAATTGTGACAAAATCTGAAGTGAGTTAACAAAATGCAATAAGTGAAAATAATTGGTACATATTTTGTTGGAATGTCGACCTCAGTCTGTGAAGTTGTCATCAAAAATTTCAACCGGTAACACTAACAATTAATACGCAAAAAACTAAAATCTAAATAAATTTAGTTGATATTTCAGTACCTGAAGTAATTCTACTAAAATCTCAAGTAATTTCAACAGTTATCATTACAGCATTAATACTTAAACGAATTTTTAAGAGCTGCTGCAGTGTTTCAGATAAGATTTTGCATTAATGAGTCAAGTAGATTAAAAATCACAGTAATTTCAGTTTGTATTCAAGTGATCAGTATTCAGGAATGGCGTAAATACTAGAAGCAGCTTTACAGTGATAGCGAAACAGAATTTATTATGATTTGAATAAAGGATAAGCATTGTAATCAAAAATTCTAAATGAAATCTACAGTTTATATTTAAATGAATTAGTTTTAGTTTGGTTTCTTTGACCCTCAACGTTGGCCAGTTGCATAAACAAGGGTTGGACAGATTAAGACCTACAATTTCACTGCAAACTTGGAAATCCGGAATAAGATTCGAACTCTCGAACTGCTGAAGAAAGCTAGAGTGTTAACTTTTCAGCTGCCTTTAATTGAGCAGGATATAAGCATGCTGATAAAAGTTTAATTTCATTCACAATTATGAATGGAATGAAATTTTCCAAAGAAATTTACTGTTCACACAATTTACTCCAGAGAAAAGTAGGACAAACTAAGCATTTTATTTGTACAAACAATTAGTGCCAAAGAAATATATTTAAATTGATTGTGATTTGCTGTTTTGATGTTACGATTAACAAAATATTTGATAAATATTAATCTATCTAATTTCCTATTTTTTTGAAGAGAGATATTTAGCTTAGTAAAATTTACGAGAAAGAAGTTGTAAATAATTAAATTTTTTCTTTTTATGTTCCGTTATAAATTTCATAAATTTTATTTCTTCTTTTATTTCCCTAACAAGGATTTTGTAGTAAATTTTATGGAATCGCATTATATTACCAACAACCAGAGAATGAGGATTTATCATCCTATTCAGAAAGGTGGACACAAAGAGCCTTTTGTCGCACCCAAAGGCATGAGACACACAAGGAAGGTGGTGGCAACCGCGAAATAAAATGTCCATGACGTCATCTTCCTGCCAAAAAGTTCCTGATTACGGGGCCTTGTGCCAAGGAAATTAAATTTGGGGAACTAATTTTCACCACGAGATGACGTAGGGGGTAAACATGGAGCAAATGACTTGCTGATATTTCGATGATAAGGGATGAAAAAGTATTCATTTTCCGGTGAGGGAAATCACCAACAGCACCGGATATCGCCAACTATCATCACTATCTCGGTTTAACGGATTCCAGATATCAGTTCGAACACTACGGTAGGGAAAAGAAATATATATATATATATATATATATATATATATATATATATATATATATATATATATATATATATATATATATATATATATATATTTAGTAGACGCCATTTTTACGAACTCAGAGGGACTAGTAAAATGTGTGTTGCTTATGCAACACACAAAAGCAATTCCACGTACTAACGTCACAAAACGGGAAGTAAGTAGTATATTGCGATTGCTTCCCTTATTGAGACTTTTAAAGATTTACCTCAGTTTTTAACGCAATTCCTTTACGCACTAAAAGTAGATGTCCTTCGCGACGCATATTGACCAACATTGAAGGAAGAAGAGGGTGGTGCCATATCTAATAAGTCATGCTTTACTAATATGAGAATAGGGCGGATCTATATTAATAAAATAACGAAAGGTGCTTGTGACACACTCTTTTGGCAGCATCTGTTGCTGACACAACACTCCCCCTTTCATACTTTCAACGCTGCTTCAGACTGATTGCGGGACGCAAAAGAAAAATGGGACATAACACTGAGAAAATATATTTGTTGTACATTTATTTTATTTTCATTTGAATTAAAGCCTGTTCTGGAGGAACTCGTTTATTTAAGCTTTCGTTTATGAAAGTTAATAAATTCGTTTATTTAAGTTATTTGATTGTTTCTCACAGTACTTGATGCTGTTCTTTACTCCTAAAAAAGAAATGAATGTTCTGTAAATATATAACTATTTTTGTTTGAATAATGAAATAATTATATTTCGGCAAGGAAATTTTTAATTGCTTATCACGCATATAATTTAAATAATTCTGGGCAAATAGAAATATCCGTAGCATAAACTTCTATTTTGAAAATAAAAGTATTAGAAATATTTTCAATATACGATAAAAACTAGTTTTCTGCAAAAGAAAAAGAATTCTACATTTATTTCAGTACTTTTAAGAACATTATTCTGAGGAATGCAAATTTTAATTTAACTTACTTAAATAATATTTTTTTATCCTTTTGTAATTTTTATATAAATTATATCAATAAATTATTTATGCAGTATTATAATAAAAAATTTAACTATAAAAGGAATTTATAAGTAAATATAATTGATTTTATAGAAAATATAAATAAATATAAATTTAATTAATAAAATAAAATAAATTAAAGGAATTATTAATTTATTAATATTTATTAAAAGGACAATTTGTGAATTCTTATTCAAAAATTTTCATGTCACATAAAAATCACAAAACATGTTATAAAACACTTTCTTAGTTGTAGTTGTAATTCTGAATTTCGTCAAGATCTGTGCTTCTGGCGAAGATTTGGCTTAAGTCTGTAGACATATTCTAGGTCGATAAAATGAAGGACAGTTTCATCTATTATCACTTTATTTATTTAATATTTGAAGTGGAATCTTCTGTTTAACGTTTACGTTACACACAATAAAAGGGTAACTTTTACATCAGGTATACACTCATGGGGTGGACACTATTTAAAAATGTACAGTTTCTTGAAATACGATGACAATGGATGGGATCGAACCCGCTAAGTATCGGTGGTAAAAGCAATATCATTACAAAAAATATCGCCAAATAGATTGATTGATTAGAATAATATTTTTTATTTATAATAGCACATATATTGAATATGGAGATTAACTAAATATGTTTTATATAGTAGCTGTTTTAATGTAAGGAAAAAAAGATTTTACTTCGGATTCGATTATTTCTAACCTGTAGAAATGTTTTTCTGTAAGTACACATCCAGCGCAGAGAAAGAAATGCAGGTAGTGTTTCTTTTATAGTAAAACATAGAGCAAGGATTCAACTTGAGATCAAATTTACCGATGCTTCTTTAGTGAATTATATAGCAGGTATCAATGATAGTTACCATTAAATACCCTCTAAGCAATCTGAGAATATAATTACCATTTAAGAAATAACTTAATGTCACTGAGTGTTAGGCTTGTTAAAAATTACTTTACGCTATCGCAAAAATGATTTCTCTGTAAGCATATATAAATTGCTGAAAATTTCTTCTGGTGGAATGCTTTTTTAATTACAGAGACTACATAATTTCAGCTTATATTTCTTAAAATATTTAAATCATACATAATATATAGATATAAATTATATAATTCCAAATTAACAGCGAATGGAATACCGCTTTGAATCTTATCCATAATGCGAAATAATAGTAATAATAATAATAATAAAAAAAAGGAATTCTTTGATAAAAAGTAATTTAGCACAAAAAATTAAAACATTTGATTGATTTTCAGAAGAAATAAATTTACATAGAATTAAATTTAATAATTAATGAATAATTGATATATAATATTAAATATAATAATTTATATCTATAATTTATATAATTCTCACACCGAGTGGAATATTCCCTTTGTGGTTTATCCATAATGTCTAAATTAAAAAAAATCTTTGATAAAAAAAATTAAAATATTTGATTGATTTTCTGAAGATATAAATTGATATGTAATTAATAAATTTAATTATTAACGAATTAATAATTATTATACACAATTTATAGCTAAGTATATAATTTCAAACTGTCAGTGAATGGAACATCCACTATCCCTAATGTCTGATAAAAAATTAAATATTTTGATTGATTTTTAGCAGAAATAAATCGAAAGCAACTTTATTAATAATATGGATAATTTTTATTATCATCAAATAATAAAAGTGTTTTTATGCCAGCTATTGAGTTCTCGAAATGTTTGAATATATATTTACGTTGGTTAGTTTGCATTTAATAATTTTATGGATTATCTACAAAACTCTCGCTTTTCTTGCCTTTTGTTTCTCTGTGAGTATTTTTTTTTAATCCGAGTTTCCCACGCAAATAAATTCCGTGGATAATCGAGAGTTTACTGTAATATAAATGTTCGAATCGAAATTAAACTCATTTCAATTCCCTGCAGAAGTATGCAATAGATTAATTTTATGTCTAGATTTTATTAGTTTTTTTTAATATAAAAGGTAAATATAGAGGTTGATGCATATAAAAATTTCATCAAATTTTATCAAGGTATTTCATTTATAAATACGTAATAAATGTGTAAAAATTAATGCTAATGCTCTATTTGTATTTTTATGGACAATAATGTAAATGATAAAATCACAATTAAAGTTTCTCCAAATTCTGCCAAATATATAGAACAATTTTTTAAAACTTAATCTGCAGTTATTTTAAAAATTTAAACTTAGCTTAGTGTGTGATTTGAAGTCTCTTCTGACTAATAGAAAAAAATTTATGAATAGTAAATTTCTTGTTATTAATAATAATGTCTTCAAACCGCGGAACGCAGAGAAATTTCTGCTAGTTTAATAGAGTTTCAACGAAGGAAATAGCATATATACTAGGTTTGGGGCTGAATGCCTTTTTAATTCTATCGAAACACAAATAAATGTAATGTTATATCAAATTTGTAGCAGCTGCTCATCATGATAAATGAATAAAACAAATGTTATCTAATCGTAATTCCAAGTTTCTTTTGAAAATGTACAAGTATTTTTTTTGCCGATGGATTTTAGAGCTGTTATCAATAATGTAATGTTATGCAATAAATGAAAGAAGTGCTGGATTAACTGTTGTTTCCTTTTGTAAAAATTTTTAAATCCTGTTTTAGTTTTACAGAAGTCATCCTTTTCAAGTTTTGCAAATGTCGTTTAATAGCTTAAAAATAGATGTTCGGTTCGTGATTGGTGTCTACAAACACTGTAGAAGTGTTTTCTCTGTACTTTCAGATAGAGGGCAGAGAAATTGATATCGGAGTAATTGTTTCATAGAAAAATTAAACAGATTTTAAGATGATTTTTAGAATTCATACATGTTTTTCGAAAGCATATATTTAATTTTACAAAATTATTCTTATCGAAATGATTAAACATTAATACTCGTAAGTGATTTGTAAAGAAAATTATTCGCATAATTTCTTACAATATAAGAAAAAAAATATTCATGTTTAAAATTTAAATTCTTTTATTGCTGTTATCAGAACGGGCTTAAAAGCTATATATATTCAGTTTTTATATATATCATTTATTTAAATAGACAAAATAAAGGAAAGATAATAACTATGATATTCTTTGATTTATCATCAATATTTCATTATTTAGAAAATTATTTATTTTATTAAGGTGCCATAAACAAAAATAAAAGAATTCTACTTGATATTTCAATTTTACAATGTAATTAATTCTAATGTTTTCCAAAGAAATTAAACAACAGATACAAATTAAAAAGCTTAAAAATTTGAATTGATGATGAAATAAAATAACTTACTGTAAATTTCTTTTCTTTTCTCGTACTAACAATGGGTAAAAATGTTGTTATTTAATTCCTATGCTTTCAAGAAACTTTCCATCAAGTATTCAAATTTCAACGGCAGTTTTAATGGAAACTAATTTAAGAGTTTTATTCTGCCAAGAACATTTACATGTGCTTTTGTTGCTTCAATATTAAATCACAGTATTTATATACATATTATTTCGAGTAAAACGATTATTTTCCAGAAATTGAAAAGAACTTAATGTAATCTATTTCAGAATTTTTTTTTTTTTTTTTTTTACAAATTATTTCAAATTGAAATCAATATTAATGCTGTTTCAATCCTTATTTTTGCTCTGAGGAAGATATTTACAACAAAATGTTGAAAATTAGACATACGAATAGTCTTTTCATTAGTATTATTCGTAATTTTTAGCGGAGGTGGATACAAATTATTCCAGAAACATTTGGAAGACAAAAACTGAATAATTCAATTCAATTTCTAACTTTCTATTTTGACGCTGCAAAAAAAATAACCTTACAGCTATATGCTGTTATAAAATTACTTTAAAAATCTATCGTATACTTACTTTTGGGAAGCTTTTCGTTGATATTCAGCTGTGATTTCTTATCCCAACAAGAAAACCCAAAATCTCCGAGCATGTACCTCTGTAGACGCTAGTGTAAAAAACAGAAAAATGCTAAATATATCATCTATTGGACTCACACCATTGCATGTCCATACATATAGAATGGTGTATTTGAGATTCGGACTCTACCTTTAGGCGATTGGGTTTAGAATACTCGATCCTCACCAAGTGTCTCGTCATTTTGAACCATGGTCAGATGGTGAGATCACACCTGAGCTGGTACCCTCAACAGTGGAAAGACTTTGGACGTCACATATGAACGTCCCTTACCCACGAAACTCCAGCAACTCAGTAAGGGTGAATACGTTGCCACTCTCCCAATCACTGTTGGCAAATGATGCCTCACTTTGCTTATCTTAACAAGAAGTGGCGTGAAGCTACTGAGGCACTGGAGCCTATTAGTAGAACAGTGCAGAAATACCGAGTATGATCCCGCACATTTTTGAACAAAACAACATGGCCCTAGATGCCTGTCGGAGTGGAAAATCGGGATTTTTAAGTTTCCCGCCTTGATACACGTGAATGTGGCCCACTTTCTACGTAAAGTCCCCTAAAAAGGCTATGTACGAGGTGGATTTTAAAATGCCTTCCGAAGAACATTGGCCGCTGAACTGCTGTTGGATATGCATCTCTTGTTAAACACTAAAACACAGAAATTTAGTATAATGCGATTAAAATCTTTGAATAAACTATTGTTGAATAGTCGAAAGATTTGGCAGGCAGCTTCTTATATGCGCAATAGAAGTACCGTCAATTTTACTCTATTAAGAGGTAAACATCTTTACTTCAAATTATAAATTTAAAACTTTAAAGTGGTTAAGCCTTCATATTTTATTTAAATCACCTTTATTTATATAATTTTAATCCTTGTATACTATTTAAAAGTTTCCAGTGAAATAGTAAATTTATGTAAAAAAAATATAATTAGTTCATTGTTTTTAAAATTTAGTCTATAACCCAACAATTAAAATTTCTTCGGTTTTCATTTCGTTGTAAATTCTTTAATTTATTTACTTAGAATCAGACTTAAAATTTAGAATATAATTATAATCATTTAAAATTTTATATCAGCATATGATGCACTTACTTATAAAGGAACATTGTTAAATATAATAAAAATACGTGAATTTATTGTAAATATATAATTATTTTTTAAAAATATTTGATAAAGTAGAACTTTAAGTAAATATTGAGGTAGTTAATTATTTATTCGTTATCAATATTATGAGGTTAAATAGATATTTTCAACAAATTTTCATTTTTATAATTTAGCTTTAACTTCTTATGGTCAATGCCTTAATTTGGGATTAGGTATTTGTTTTGACATATTTACTTATAAGTAATTATTCAACATTTTTATTAAAATGTATACAGTATTACTTTTAATAATTCTTTAAATATATATTATAATTTTGAGTTTAATCTATTAAAATTTGAATGGATATATTAAAGATTGCTTAGATTTTAATGAAATTAACTGTAAATAATGCCTTTGTTAAACGCGACAAATATTTAAGATTATATAAATAATTTATATTAAATTTAATTGCATTAGGATAAAAATACTACATTTCTCAAATAAACTGTGATAAGGGTAAAGATTCTTTCTAATTCTTTTAAAGAATTCTTATCACTCTCAATATCTTATTCTTATATGTCATTTACTATTTCTTATTTCAATTTCCATTAGTTTAATATCTTATTTTATAAGTGAATATAATTATTTAGCATTTCTCAGGTATGCTATTTTAATCTTTTAAATAGTTTTTTGCATTCCATACTGAAACATTAAGTTAAAATGAATATTTAACATGAGTAAGAAACAGAATAAGAAGTTCAAAATTTTTAACACATTTTTTTTTGAAAAGTTTGATAAATAAATTGAAAATGTCATATTTTTAAAGTGTTTCTTTAAAATATACATTTTCACAAGAAAAAGTGTCATCCAAAATATCTTTTTTCCTTTTCAATAGCAATAAAATTCTACTCTGAAAGACACATCCAGAAAGAAAAGTGACACGCGCCAAAATGTATGGGGTAATAAGTAGCTCGGTGACGAAGCAAGGGGAAAAGTAATACCCTCTCATTTGTCTCGCCTCGTAATAACACTCCAACCTTGAAAAATCATTCGGGAGAAGGGGGATATCAGTTGACTTTAAGCATAAGAGTAGCGAAAGGATCCCTAGGATCTAAAAATCTCGGCTCAGGAGCGCGCCCCTTAGGGGACTCCTTAACGGGGCGCTGAACGCCCCACTGCACACCCGCCAATTGATAGACGCCCTCGATGGGCGGCCACAGGGCTATAAAGTAAGAGATTACTGTAACCTAAGATCTGCTCGTGCAGCGGAAGGAGACAAATGATGTCCAAGAACAGATCTGAGTAGCTGACAGAGTCCAGGAGAAGTCATATGGCACAAGGCAAAGGGATTTCCCCCCATGGGGATTTTCCGTGATTGCGATGAATTACTGCACTTAGAATTCTTAATAAGCTGCTTAGGTTGCAGGTTGAATTTCAAATTTCAGTCCAGGGATTTTTCTGGGGTTATGATAACATTAGGTGTGATTAACTTTTATAGTATGAGAGTGAATATTTTTTAAAATTATATCTTTCATAATTCGAATATAAAAATGATTACTGGAAGTAATTTTTGCTTGACTAGAAATCTTTATATATTAATATAATTTGAAATTTTTCTCAGTTTTAACCCTTTCAAAAATTACTTAAGTATTTTTAAATGTTAAATTTAAATTTTTTATTTCTTTTATTTATTTATATTATTAAACGAATCGGAGAGTTATAAATTACAGATTTCTTACTAATACCTGTTATGAAGGGGTAGTTTTAATTTCCAAGAGCGATACATTTTAAATCAGAATGTTATTTAGATATATAAAATAAATTTTACCAAAATATAATATAATTTTTAAATTCTATTTTTCCAATTAATGGAATGGAATAAGAATTTATATATAATATATTTTTGATTAGTAAACTTAACATTTTAATTTTTTTAAACTTTGTTTACATTTGGTTAGATAAAACTCG
Organism: Latrodectus elegans; assembly: GCA_030067965.1. Classification (NCBI taxonomy): domain Eukaryota; kingdom Metazoa; phylum Arthropoda; class Arachnida; order Araneae; family Theridiidae; genus Latrodectus; species Latrodectus elegans. Next base: position 5,083,571 of record CM057819.1, on the reverse strand, counting down.
GGTATTAGTAATTTAATACTAACGTTCATATTTTAATGTATGCGTTACATTAACAAATATAAAAAAGTTTAAAATAGTTCAAATAATATACATAGATAACACTAATTAGCTATGAGGGACAAAAAAAATAATTAAAAATAAAATAATCAAATAGTGAAATATAAAATAATAAGATAAAAAATAATAAATGATGGATATAAGAAAAAAATGAATATTAAATAAAGGAATAGAATAGTTAATAAATAGACATAATCTAAAATATAGTTTCTAAAAAAGAAATGAGTTGATGAAATTAAATTCCTATTAAAAGTGACTGATTCTTAAATATTTCCGATTTTTAAATTAAAAATAATTTTGGTTTGTTTGTTTGTTTAAAATATTTATTTAATAATAATTTATCAATGCATTTGCTTTTAGAGATGCTTTACATCTGAATTTAATCCAATGGAATAATAGTTTAAAGCTTTCAATGAAAACTTGGTTTTACATTTTTCAAAGTATGTTTTATATATTATTATATATTAACATTAGTTAACACATATTCAAAGCATATAATGTTTCAGTACGAAATGCAAAAAAGTATTTAAAAGATTAAAATAGCATACCTGAGAAATGCTAAATAATTCTATTCACTTATAAAATAAGATACACTATAAAATGCTCAATCAGGCATTTTCCCTAGTATCAATTTTGTAGCTTTTGTATTATTTTTATCGGATTAATATGAATGTAACTATATAATAATAATAAATAAATACGCGAAGTGTGAATAAAACAGTAGACGCTCATTTTTACAAACTTGTAGAGAAAGGTGAAATGATTCTTATGAAATATAAAGCTCGTAAAATAAAAAAATAAGCATTAGATCTTAAAATATAAAGCTGTTCTTGCATAATTGTCTCTTTATAAATAATATCCTATTAGAAAAATGATTTAGTATGTGCTTTTTGTGGAACATATTGAAAATACACACCTAAGAACAATTTTCACCTTTCTTTTATTGAGGAAAAATCAAGCAAAGTAATAATTTGTTTTTTGTGTTTTAAAACTTCATTTTTCAAAACACATTTCTAAGTGTCTCTCACGGCTGTTATTTGCAGCAGCGCATCATTCTCTTCTTGTCCCATCTTTGAAAATTCATTGTGTTCTCATCATTGGATTCTACTCACGCGCAAATTACATCTGCGTCCACCTTCCAAACTCCTGAAATGAAACTTCGAGCAGTGGTAAATCTCTTGGTTGAATTTCATGGATGAGCAGCTCCTCTTCCTCCATTCGGTAAATAAATGTTCTCGGCTTTCTACAGTTACGATAGAATCATTAGCGTACATTGTATGTCAATTTTACTGCAATATCACTTCAATTATAAATTGACAAGTAACGCGCTTCTAGAAAGTTTATAAGGGGATTCAAGGCTGTGTTCCCACCTTACAATAGTACTATGCGATATTTGAATTTAAATCCACTGATATTAATTCTAGCATATACGGAGTAAAACAATAAGTATAAATTAAAAACTGAAAAAATACACGAAGTGCTTAAAAAATTAGGGTATTTCAATATTACCAATGTCATCAATCATCTACAATTCCAATGACTTACAATTCTCCTGCAAAAAAGTTGATCCTTACAAGTTAACGAGAATAAAACATATATTTCTCAATCTTGGAATAAAAAAAAATGATAAAAATCAAAGCAAACAATAGGTGCGTGGAAAGGGGTTCGCGAAAGAAATTTTTAAAAATTTTAGTTTCGATGGAATTAAATGACGGGAATTAAAATTATCATTATGTCTGTGGGATTTCACACAAGTTTATAAAATCGTCAGGGTTTCAAATTAAAAGATGGTAAAAACGAGCTTCTATTGTGTAAATTTAACAAACAGTTAGCAAATATTTTTGGTACTTTTTCATTGCACCCCCGCTTATGATCCTAAAGAAAAAACATGTTTCTTAAGGAGAAGCACAGATAATATAACGTAGATACGATGGTTTTATTGGCTCACAATTTTAAGTTTAATATGTACCAAAAGAATTATATATGCTCAAGAATGGATTAAGAAATTGTAAAAAATGGTAAACAAGCTAAATGCTGAACAAAATGTTAAGGATTGCTTGTTGATAATTTTGTCAGTTAAAAGGAGCATTACGGTCACCACAAGTCACTGAGGGCAAGAAACAGCCAAATACAGCAAAATTTAATTTTGTTTCATTAATGAAACAAAATTAAATTTTTCTGTATTTGGCTGTTTTTTAAATTATCGAGGAAAAAGAGTACTATTGCATTATACTTATCCAATCAACCACCACTAAACATTGCTAAAAGTATCCCCAAGAAGTAAGCTGGGACATTTAAACGTGTTTAAATACGTCTTGTCAATAAATGATAACTGTGTAGTTGATAAGATGAAAATGCTTGTATTTTTTTTAATAGTTTCTAAAAACGTAAACTTTTTTAAGCAATACAATACAAATGGAATATTTAGAATGATATTTTCTTCCCCGTTTTGGTGATTATGGGGCGGAGGTATTATGTAAATACTTTTCCATTTTTTTATTTACTAAACTTTTGTTACATTTGTAATATTTCAATTTTTGCAATATTTCTATTTTTTCTATATTATATCGATAAATTACAGTATGGAAGTTACCTGGAAAAAATCCTGCAAAAAAGCAGTTAATAACGCTCCCAAAACTTTCCAAAGCCTAAAGCATCTTTATAAGATACTCTCAGTCATCTGTTTAATTCATTGGGGCTATTAGGACTGAACTATTCTGTCTTTTGACTTGTTATATTATATATCTTCTTGGGCTAAAGTATATTTTTGATAGGGATGACGCAGACTCAAAAACAGCCTCTTTTGAGCTTCAAGAAAAGGATCTTAATTTCTACTTGCCCCGAGGAAGTGCTTGGAGGATTCTTGAATATCTTCTATTTCAGCGAGTGAATGTATCGATAAAATCCCCGTCAGGTAACTGTAGGATATTTAGAGGCTTTGAATCAGCTTTTAGTTATCACTACAAAATGTCAACAACTTCACTTGCATTTTTTCCACGTAAAATATTTAGAAGCAGAGTATTTTCCCAGAACTGTTATTAAAATGTATCACTATTGATATTGAAGGACTTCTTCATTACAATTATATTTATCGCTATTGATAAGGAAGCATCCAATTTATTACTTTTTGTATCATCTCTAACATATTTCACATATGCGATTGATTTGTCAGTTAATTTTAGAAACAGTAAATTTGAACATAAAATACTTTTCAAAAAGTCCAATTGTATACAAAAAAAAGTTGGTACTATTTGTGATGAATCATTTTTAATGAAATTATTTAAATGTGTTGACATATACTTGTGTCGACGTTGACAGAGGAGAAAAATGAATTTTTAGTACATTTTTTTTAATCTAAAAGAGAAAAAAATAAGAATTATTTGCAAGAATGCTAAAAATTTAAATCGGGTCATTTTTCGCGTTTTTTTAAAAAATAAGAAACTATTTATAAATTATAAATTCGTCTTTAAATTCAATTAGGATATATATACATATATATATATATATGTGTGTGTGTGTGTGTGTGTGTAATATTTAGAAAAAACATGCTGTTTCATATAATGTATTAAAATGTGTGTTTGTATTTTTTAGGAGAAAATTTTTATATGAGGTATGTGTGTACATAACTTCGTTTTATATAAAGACAAACGTTTTCTTCTTTTTTAAACAATATATTGCAAATCTAATTAATGCACGCGCTTCTTTTGAGAGTGTCTGACAGAAATGTATAATTCTATTTCATTTAAAATAAACACATTGAAAAATTACCTTCAAAAATTAATTTTTATTATAGTTACAAATGATATATTTTGAATGCGACATAGCACATTTCGAAGCATAATAATTTATTATTTTTATGAGAGGTCATTTTTACCAGGAATTATTTGGTTTCATAAAGTTAATAAAAGTTATATTTATACATAGTTGAATTAGTTATTTTTCAGTGTAATTTTTATAAAATTTTTTAAATCTTTCATAACTAACTAATGGTTTCGAAAAGTGAACCTGCAAATCTTTTAAAAGTAGTACTTTATAGGGATATTCAATGGGTGAGAGGTATAATCATTTGGCGAGAAACGGCAGGGCAAGCCTCTGCTTCGACATGGAAGGGGAGGGAAGAAGTGCCTCTAATTGGTCCATAAATAACGGGACATCCACGACATCCCAAAGCCGTTATTAAATCTGGACGAAGTGGCCCCCTCCACTGGGTAATTGCCTGATTGGAAGAGGACTCTTCTCTCGGGGGGTGGGGGGTGGAGGAGCACTGTTGCTTAGTATAGTATTTAACAAGACACAAAACTCTCGTTAGAGATCGAGAAAAAAGAAACCACTCTGACTGACGTCGTGAGTCACTCACACACACACACACACACACACACACACACACACACACACACACACACACACACACACACACACACACACACACACACACACACACACACACACACACACACACACACACACACACACACACACACACACACACACACACACACACACACACACACACACACACACACATTATACAGAGTTTTTATAAACATACTTTTAATTTAACACTAAATTTTTATACAAATTGAAACCATTTATAATATGTCAATCAGTATAATCGTATATTAATCATAATTTGAGGAATTCTAATTTCCAAATACAAATATAAAAACATATTATAGGTTGAATAAAAGTACAATAATGTGTTTAGCTTGTGGAAATTTTATGTAACACTAATGTTTTTAAATTATAAATTATTTATTTAAAATTTTATATAACGCTTATATTTCGTCTTTCAAGTTGAAGAAATAAAATAATTTAAAATTCTGCCGAAGAATTCCTGAGACCTATCCCCTTTTATAACTTTGATATTTAGAGGTAAACAAAATGTTTGTACTTAGAAAAAAGCGCATGCAGAAAATTTTTTTCATAGATCAATTTACAATATTAAAATATTTTAATATCAGTTATTTTTCTTTTGTGTAAACAAAATATAGTTTCTTTGAAAAACATGGACTAGTAAATTTTTATTGAAAAGTTTACTGTATTCAAAAAGAGTCTAATTTTAAACTGAATACTTAGTACGCGCGCGCAAATAGTAAAATTTAGTTCTTATCCATACCTTAATTTTTACCTTTTCATTCAATTTTATTGGTTATAAATTGTCTAAGAAATATTCATTAATGTGTTCTTAAAGAGAAAAATATGCTGTATAAATAAATAAGATAAAACATTTTGAAGTTAAGAAACTCTCTCATTCCTGATTAAGTCAGCAGTACTTAACGTTTGTTAACATTTCCTGATATAAAAAATATACTATACAAATGCCTATGATAAAAAATTTTGAAGTTGTAAAGCTTTAATTTATGATTAACTCAGCATTTCTTAACATTTCCTATTTTCTGATGTCAAAAAAACTCTGCATTAATATTTACGATAAAACTTTAATTATGATTAAGTCAACATTTTTAACACACTTGCTAACATTTATTTTGTGATATCCATGTAATGAATTTAATAAAATCTAGTTTTGAAAATTAATTTCAAATAAAAATATAAAAGTATATATAGGATGTAAAGTATATATATATATATCATACTTTGATTTGAAATAAATTAAAAATTTTCTAAATCAAAGTATAACTTTATATATGATTTTTAAGCATAATATTTTTCATAGATAAATATTAATACTATAATATTAAACTATATAAAAATATTAGTAATTTTTAATTAGTTTATGGTTATAAATTCCCTTCTCATATGTTAGAGAAAGGAACTAAGAGGAGCCTTCATTGTTTCCTATAAGGAATAGAGTGAAGGAATCTTACCAGTTTTGACTTGGTACTTGAGGGCATCTTTGCAGTCGACGAGGAGCTGGTCCAAAGGCAAGGGCTCATCCGGAATGTCAAGGTCCAAGACATCTCTTAGCTGGTTGGGTTGGTGGAAGTCGAGAATCTTCGATTGACGGTCGTTGGATTTGGTGATGAAATCGAGCATGATCTCCACCACTTTAAGGAGGAAAGTGCGGGTGACTTCATCGGCATCCTTTTTGCCGAGCGGGTACAGATCTGAAACATAAGTGATCACACATATATAAACACTTATAAGCAAATTTGGTATAAGTATGATATATTACCCCAACAGATTTCTCGCCAAATCTGGTCTCTTTTGTTTTGATTATAGTGTTGCTGGTTTTCGCTTTTGTGTTACCAGTTTGAATTTTTGTTCCTTTTTGGTTTTCTTCTCGAGTTTTACGTCTTTTTTGCATAATATATATGAGTATTTTAAGTGGTAACAGCGTTTGAATTTCTTGGCGAAGAAAAAGAATGGCAATGGTCACCAATGGGGGGGGGGGTATAAATCTCCGTTTTTTGTTAATTTTGTAAAATTAGCTAAGCATATTGTTAGTTACCAACAATGTATGAAATATTTGTCACTATTGCAGCTATTTTCCTCTTCCCAGATTGGAAATTCGTCATACGGTCAACCTTGGCGACTTTTTGAAAATTTCGCCAAATATGACCATACTGTAAGTTTTTACCAAAATTTTAAAAATTTAAATCATTCTTGACGATTTGAACTAACTATTAAGTGGATGGTTTGACTTGTCTTTTTTATTTTGTCCTTTCTTTTGTTTTATTAACAACGTAGCTTGAATCAATGAAAATCGACTTCTCAAACTGATGCTTTGATCTTTATATAATAAATCTTTTTATTAACAAAATGAACTTCGACCTTATTCTTAGACATTCAATGGTGAACTGCGCTTTGTTTGTTGCCGCCCGAAAAATGCGATTGGGAGGTTGGTAGCAAATTCATCGACAAGTCGGATTTACGTCGCCGTCTCATTATGATGTCGCAATTAACTACGTGTGACGTTTAGTTTGATGTTATGGATATTTTAAACCAATGAGAATTGTAATAAAACGATGTGCACATAATCTTAACCGAAACGAAAGAAACAACTATTTTATGGTTAATATCTCTTTATTAGTGGATCATACCGGTAATTAAGGAAATTCTAACTAAATACTATCAATGCATCATTTTTAGACTGTGTCAATTTTTAAGCCCTTTCAGTTACGGATGCGGGAGTCGCCTCGTCGTTTCAGTACCTGTAAACTGTATTTACTATTGTGAGGTTGCTCGTTCCATTTTAACGATTTTAATGGAATGTACGCAAAAAGTTACATACTTTATGTTGTAAATGCTTAATTTGATGACCGTTGCCCTTAATTATCATTCTACATCGTCATTTCCATATTAATAATGTCTTTTTGTAATATCGGAAGAAGTATTTTGTTCTACTAAAGAGCGTAACAAAATAGTTCTTCCGATATTACGGACTTTGAAAAGCAATTCAAAATGTTGAAAGGCCCACAGTTGTAGGTAGGCGTTTTCATAATGCAAATTTTAGGAGTACAAAAGCGCAAAAATCCATCGGTGGGATTTAAAAGTAATATAAGTGAAAGGTATGTTTTTAATACTCGTTTCTTATTCCATTTTCTCAGAGAAACATTTATGGATTTTTATGCGTCGGTGCTAGCTTTTCTTTGATGGATTTCAACGGTTTGATTGAATTGTGGGTAAAGTTCTGGAACACAATATTTAAAAATTAGAGTTAAAATAAGTTTCTGTTAGTATTTAGAATCGATTATGACATTGTTTGCCAAATATTTGTTTTTATCTTTGTATGGAAACCAGAAACAATTTAGATTTCTTTAAAAAAGCATTTCTTGATTCGTTGAAACACATATCATCGTTTTCCTCCCATATTTATTCATTTTTATCACAGTCCTATTTCTGTCATGTCTGTGATAGTCATTATTCATGTCTATCATAGTTTAGTATGCCCTCCCATACCATTAATACCATTAAAAATCTTATTGAAAGATTTATTAAAAAGTACGCGCTCAGGAAGAACTCCATTATTGTAAGATCCGGAAGAATGCTACCCTGAATTTGTGTAACGGTCCATGGCGCAGAGTGGTCGTTTTATTCCGCCTTGCCACTGCCTTCGATCATCTCTACAGTTTCAGAATTGTTCCTTTTCCAAGGTGCACTCAGTGCAGCTCTAGACAGGGGATGGACTCCGCGCATCTCCTCCACTGACCTGCTGCTCTGCCAAAGACTTTTCCCACAGAGCGTTACTGGGAGGCCAGAGACCTGTTAGATGAATAGACAGCTTGGTTTTTGTTCTTGCTGTGTTCTGTGTTTTTTCTTATGTTTACTCTTATCTTTTTTGCTTTAACTGTTCATTATCTGCAAGTAGATAAAAATATTTTTTTGTTTTATCCTTTTTGCAAACGCTTAAACTTCACTTATTATTGTGATCTTTTTCCCTTTTTCTTTGATAAATAATTTTTATAAAATATTCTGAGGCGTGTTCTTGTTTATAGATAATACACCCAAAAATAGAGAACGTTATAATTTTTTTTAACTTTTTAGGATTTGAATCAAAATTATCAATTTTATTTATAGTTGGATTTGGATGGAACAGTTTAATATATTTAAAACATACATTTGTGTTCTAGCATTAATCATATCGCCCCATTTGCAGTATTAGAAAAACTTTTTCTTTTCTTTTCATAAGTTCCAAATTCTTCTAAATGCCAGACTATGATGATTTTCTTCATTTTTTATTTATGATATTTACTATCATTGTTTTAAAATGCATAAAACCACGACTTTTATAATGTCTGTGAATTACTAAAAAAATTACCCTCATAATAAAGGGAGCATACTTAACCTTTCATTCATTCCTTTTTCAAAAGCCCCATTGTACTTAAAAAACAAAAATTGTAAATATCAAACGATAAACAGAATTTCCAAAAATAAGAATGCTTTGAAAATAAAATTTTCCACACAAGCGATTTTTTTCTTACTGTGAAATAAAATCGCTTAAATAAATTGAAAAATATCTGTGTTTAGCTGTAATTTATTTTCACTATTAGAAAATTTTTCCTAGAAAAATACATTTTTTAATGAAAGTTTATTGTTATTTAACTCTTCAAGAAGTTTTGAACAAAAAATTATCTGCAAAATAATGCTGTTCATAAACATATAAATGTACATAATTTTGAACGAAATAAATAAATTTATTAATGCATTTATTTATATTACCCAGAAGTTTGCAAATAAAACTATATATATTATAAAATTTATACACCAAATTGTAGTTCATAATTTTCTAAAAATTCTCTGCTTCTGTAAAAAGTTTTAATAAGTAAATACTAGTACTTTTAATAGTTTTAAAAGTTTTAATAAATAAAATAATAAAAAGTATTTTTTTAAAATTTTTTTTACAGTTATAAAATTAATTGCTTGTTTACAAATTTATTAATTCCCTGTTTACTTCTATTATCTGCTTCTTTTTTCATGCACTTGAATTGCAGAATGGAAAAGACATCAATTTTTCCAAATTATGGAATGAATTTTAAACGTAATCAAATATTTAATTATTGACGTTCACTTTGAAGGAATAGGAAACAAAAGAGGAATTTTTATTTCTGATGACTGTAGAAACTAACTCGCAAAACTTTATAAAGTGCAATTTTTCATTTAAATTGACCTTGGAAAAATTAAAAAAAATAATAATAAAAGATTGAGATGACGCATTTGGACCAAGGTAAAATCTTATTTATGATAAAAAATGAGTATATTCTCAAAAACATTCTCAACATCTCAGTATTTTGAAATCTTATCTCAAAAGTTTGACTATTACAATTTACAGAGCTGTCAAAAATTCTTTAGTTTTAAGAATATTTTTATGTTTAAGATCATTACCAAATGACAAACATGATAAATTTGAAAGTAGTGATTGTGTATTAAATTTATCTTAAAAGTCCCTCCTAAAATCAAATTAATTTTTGGCAAAATATGCTCAAATGAGTTACTCTTTTCTTAAAAAGTTGAGAAAAGATTTCTAACACTTATCATAAACTGAACCTCCATTTTGGTCTTCTTTTATAGTCAGCGTGGAAATAATAGCAATCACTACACTTTAAGCAAATCAAAAATACTCTGCGTGTATTCTTCCAGGCCATCCTTAAGAAGAATTTTAGTGTCAACACTCTTTAATATGAGCTTTCAGCCATGCAAAACTTCCCTCATCTATCATGCTCTACCTCATGGTAGTGAAGGTGGAACAAAAAATAAAGAAAAAAGAATTCCATATTCCATAGCTCCTCCCCCCCTCCCCAAAGCAATTCTGTTATCGCAAAGCGCAGGCCGTGCTGGGAAAAGTGCCGCAGTTATGAGATGTCTAATAATCCCTCGTCCACCGGGTATTGAAGAGGCCGACGGCTATGGGGGGGGGGCGGTGTATACAGATAACAGCTTCTAATCCACAGTCACTGCAGAAAGTGATTTGTGCTCACTGCTCACTGCTAACTGTTTTTCTCCTTTTTTTGTTCGTCTTATTTGGAACCCTGAGGGATATGTTTAGAATATAGACAGAACGTATCTCACTCGGTCAGGAGTATCCCCACATTTAAAGTGATTTCCCTATAAAGGGGAAGAAAATGTGCTCACCGGTTACAGCTGATTTTAATTGGTTTAATGTTTACTGAGGAATTTTAGGGGAATATTATATTTAGTATCAATTTCTTTTGTTTCGAAACATGTATGATTTAACTATACAATTTAGCTATTTTATTCTTTATATTTTTTATTATTGTTTTGTTATAATTACTTGCTAATAAGTTTACATATTTAAAAATTTAATTAGTGATTTCTAATCAATATATATATATATAATATATATATATATATATAGTTTGTGTTAAGTGCATTGTTCGCTGAGATACCTTTCTCAGCAAAATTTCTTTTTGTGATATCTTGCTATATATGGACACTCAATTGAAAATATGCTTTTGGGTCATCCCCTGATATTAATAAATGGGTTGCTACAAATACGATTCTCATTGAAATAAAGATTTAATTTGTAAGATATTACCCTTGATGGCTTCTATTTTGTGTTTTTCTTTGATTTCAGAAATTTGGTTTGCACAAGCAACAATTTCATATGTGACAAGAATTGTCTTTCTGAGATATTGCTTTAGATGAGATACTACCCTTTTTAATTTTTCGGTGATACCGATAATTTGATTTATGCCCATTGTAGTTTTCTCTAAACAAAGACTTATTGTTGTTTCTAATCCTCGAGACTAGAAGTGCTAAATCAGATCCATGAGATCATTCACTCTGAAGAAATCCTGTACCAATAGGGGAAAAAATTCACAACGATTTTTTTCTCAGATATTGCTTTATGTGAAATATTACCATTTTGAGCCTCTCTCTGGTTTTTCTGGAAATTTTGTTTGCACAAATTACAATTCCTTCTGCAATAAAGATTTTCTTTCTGAGATATTGCAATTTTGAGTCTTTCTCTCATGTTGAAAATTTGGTTTGCCAAATTACAATTCCGTACGTGACAAAGGTTTTCTTTTTGAGATATTGCCCTTTTCATCTTTTCTTTTAATGTCGAATATTTTGTTTTTACAAATTGTAATTCCTTCTGCAATAAAGATTTTCTCTCTGAGACATTTTTTAATATGAAATATTACCATTTTTAGTCTTTCTTTGATTTTGGAAATATAATTTTTACAATTTCCTCTGCAATAAAGATTTTGCTTCTGAGATATTGGAATTTAGAGTCTTTCTCTGATGATGAAAATAAATTACTATTCTTTTTGCAATAAGGATTTTTCTTGAGATCATGTATTAAATGACGACTATTATGAATATTACTTTTTAAATTTTATCCAATTCCTTAAGGATAAATAAGGCCTCAAAATTTATATTTCTTCCTGCAGCTTCAATTTTTTTCAAGATCTAATCTTACGTAACTATTAATATCTTTTGACATTTTATTTCATTTAAAATCAATTAGGAATTTTGCTGTGACAACAACTTTTTTATAGGTCTTGTTCTACATGGCCATTTTGAGTGTTTCTTTGAAGATAAAAACAAGATTGTTCAACTTCTTTTCAACAATGATTTTCTTTATGAAATCCTGCCTTACATGTACTCCATTTTGAAGTTTTAATTTTCCATTTTTTATTATGTTACAATAAAGGGGTTTGTACGGTGAATGATTTTGTAATATTTCTTCAGTGTTAGCATTTTATTTAGATATCCCAATTTATGTTTTTTCTATTTTAGGTAGATTGCTACGATATTTTTATATCGTTATGGTGCTTTTTAATTGTAAGAATATCTTACAAAGTGCTTGAAATTTCACTTTTAAATGACCACAGAAATAAAATTACAGTGTCAAATACGATTACTTAAATTTCTAAGAAAAATATGAGAGAGATTTTTGTTTTTAAGAAAAGATCGCCTCCTATAATAAAACAATGTTCTTTGAAACAAAGTCATAAAGAAAGTGATATAAGGGAATAAATTCATAATTGAAGTAAAATACCTCAAATCTTCCTCTTAGGTTAACAGTAAAAAAATGTGAAGAAATTCAATAATTATATATTATGCTCTGTAATACCCTTTATGATATAATGGATAATATTTTTGCAGCATGATTTAATGTTTTCAGAAAATGGTAGACATCGCATTCTTTACTACAATCATTACAAATTTTAGAAACGATTGGAAATAGCTTAAATATGTTAATGTCTGATTTCTCTTAGAATTATTTGCAATATTCAATGCACTCTAATGGTTGTTCGTCTAAGCTTTTTTTAGACAGTGAAATGTCATGATCTTTTGCAAAAGCTAAAGCCAAATGTGACAGTATTTAATCAAATTATTATTTATGAATATTTTAAAATAGAATTTTATTTCTAAAGATCCTGTACGTTGTCAAAATCTCTACCTACAAAACCTTAGTAAAGATCACACATCAGTTAAATAATAATAGGTGCAACCATCGTTAATTATTATTCATGCTTTATATTTCTTGAAAAAGCTTTTCAATTAATTTCATGAAATGTAACATAAATACAAGTGTTTCTAAGTGCTTCATTGGAGCAGTTGAATTCAGAAGTTAAAATCACACAGTTTTCATTTTTCCTGTAAAAATCCTGAGGATGATATAGGAAAGCAACACACATATCTACAAATATAAACTGACTTTAATATAACTAGACAATTAAAGTAGCACAGCTGATTGAGTTTTAATGTGCATATTCCTGAAACAAAAATGCATACCAAGTAGTTTCCATTACTTAATCTTCATGTTGGCTTAGTACAGTAAAACAAATATGCGCATTAAATAGTTAATAATTAAGTAATTTAATTATAAGGCACACACGTTCATCTAAGCAAATTGTCCTTGCTCTTTCTTAAACTTAGTTCATCTTAGATAGACCTTTTGTATATTCTTTACATAATCAATAATTTTACTGACTATTGTCTTATATTTTAAAATGAAAATTAGTAGCTTATTTTATTTTTATAACCTAACAAAGTAAATGTACAATAAATATCAGTCTTCCAAAATGAATTTTTTTAAAATTTTTTTTGTTAACTGATGTTTTTTGTGTAGTTTGTTTGCTTGCTGTTGTGCATTTGGTTTGGTATGAACAATTGTGCATTTGGTTTGGTTTGTTCTGCACACTCTCCGCTCCCCGAAAACGATTTACACTTTTGATATTTATTATATTTTATAAATTACAATTTTGTAAATCTTAAAGTGATGCATGTTTTAAAAGTTTCTTATTTACTATAAGAGATATTATATAATTTAATATTTATATATTGTGAAATAATTGTGACCAACTACAATGGAAATATTAGTATTCTTAAGCTCTTGGAAGCTATACCGAGTATGCTGATTCTTGTCAATAATAAATGCGATCAATAATTGTACAAATAATTGTATAAATAATTTTTATTTTAATTTTTTACTTAAATTTAATGAATAATGATAATCATTAAATATAGACGACATTAAGTTTTTATAAGTGGAAACATGTTCCAAAAGTGAAGTCTTCGGAAAGTTTTTGCTATTTCTATTGATTTATTCGGTAGATATCTTTCCATGGAAAGCGTCGAAAGTTTTCTTAACTAAGGGTAAAAAATATTTTTCAAGATATGTGCTTAGTTTTCTGAAAAATAATTTCAATATTAGACAAATGGTTCCAGTATTCGAACAAAACAAAATAATTAGACTTTATTTCTTACTTAACATTCAGTAAAGGGGAAGATGAATATTTGCACTTTATTTTTCAATAATTCACATAAAAAATTTAAATCCATTATCATACCAAGTTCTTAGCATTTAAACTAGCAGGCGAGAAAGGATAAATAAATAACAAATTTATGAAATAACGATAAAAATTTAAATAAAGAAAACACTTGAATTCATTTTTAACAGTAGCTGAGTGATAAAATGTACTACTTTATATACTTGATTTTTTTAATCAATCACATAAAAAACGAAACTATGATCCGTAACAAATGTATCATACACGGAAGGATAAATAAACTAATTGATTACATAATAATAATAATAAGAAAATAGATAAAATAAAAGAATAAACTTTATTTCTTACTTAATATTTAGTAGCTGTATGATGAATATATGTACTTTATTTTTCAATTGTTCACATAAAACACGAAATCTACTGTGATACAGAACATTTAAAATAATATACGTGGTATTATAAATAAATAACAAATTGATTACAAAATAATAATAATAAAAAATTTTAAAAGACATAAGACTTCATTTCTAACTTAACATTCAATAACTGAAGAATGAATACATGTACAGGAATTTTTAATTATTCACGTCAAAAAACGAAATCCACTGTGATCCGTAACCTTCATATTAGAGCTCGCCTCCTGTTTAATATAGGAGGACAAACAGTACACCGCTCCAGGAATGTAATCTGTTTGTAGAGAAAACATTCACTCCCTGAGTACTCGGACTTTATTGGAGGAACAAAATGGAGTGTTTGCGGACGCCGTGTAATGCCCTGGGGTGGATCAAGAAGGACTGATTTCCTGTATTAGAAAATGATCCACGGTTGCGGTTATCCTTTCGACTGTTTTCGGTCGCAATAAATCAGGGGATTCCTGTGCCTATCCCTTCCAATCCTGTTGTTCCCCGGAGAACTCTCTCTCCCGAATCCCCGGGGTCGATCCTAATTGAAGGAGCTGCCCAGTCGTGGCCGAAGTCAAGGGTCAGCCCTTCGGCAACCGATCAGGCGCAGGTGAAAGGTGAGGCGTATAAATTCAGTTAATCCTTTCGTCATCACCTGAGTAAGCTTCTTGAGGAGAAGTGTTCTGTCTTCCGGATGCTGCCTTTCAGCACTTCTCTCGATCATGAAAGACGGCAGTGATATACTTCCTTCCTATCCAATGCCTTTTTTTAGTATTATTAAATCTTGAGTCAAGTGCTAACATCATTTGAGTTGTGCAAGAGGCTTCCAATGAATTAGGATTTTGAGACATACAATCAATGTAAAATAGGCATACAATGTATCAAAGAATTTAGCTTTACAGGTTATAATGAATATCATTGTGTCCTATAATTCAACAAATTGTGGGTTTGATACCCACATCAGATGGGGTTTCTTGTACTAGTAAAAAATATACACAAGTAGTACGTCTTATATAATTCAGCCATTTCTGAGTGTAAAATGTAATCATAGAATGACGCACCAAATCAATCTTCGTTGTACACTATTTACCATTCACATTTTAATTCATTCAATATATTTAGCGAGCAAAATTCAATAGCTGAATCAGCATACAAACTCGTGAAAATTTTATTTCTGTTCGTCGGAAACTTTCGAAACTGTAATTTTTATTCTCATGTAAAGTGTAGTGTAAAATGGCATAGCCAAACCTTGGAAAAATAGATATGTATGTTTTTATTGCACTTTAAATTTAAGAGTTTCCTCTTTTAATTTCAAACTAAATTGTTTCTAAATTCAAAAAAGTTTAAATGTTCGTAATTAATAATCTTAATAATTAGTAAGAATGCCTAAAAATAATACATTTTCTCAATCCAAACCTTTAAAACAATTTTTTTCCAACAATTTTTTTTGGAAGAAAGATAAACATTTCTACCATCTCATATACACTTTATATGAGTTTTAGTTTTCCAAAATAAGGCTAAATTTTTTCCATAAATCATAAGAAACGTCTCACAATTCTTTTCTTTTCACAATACTTATTGGAAAACTTTCTGATTTTTTGGAGCATTTCCTGAAAACTTAGAATCCAATACTTTTGGGAAAAATTTATCTAAAAATCATTTTAGAAATTAATTTTGGAAAAAATTTTCCTACTGTACTTAGAATAAAGCAAAATGTAATGAAATAAAATGAATAATATTAAATAGAACACATAATAATCATTCATTAAAATTCCAAGAGATGACAATATTTCATTTATTGCATAAAGAAAATTCATGACAATTGTTTGCAATTAAAATTAATAGCATTTACTCATACATATATATAATTTAAAGTAAAATTCCTAGCATTATATATAATTTAAAGTCATAATTATTTGCATTTCAAAACAAAATTTATAGAAATCACTCATTTCACAATTCAAAACAAAATTCATGAAAATTATCTCCTAATAATTTAAGGTATTATTTATTTCTGTACAATTTCATTAAATTAATTTTTATGAAGTTTTATATTTATATACTAATTTTTTTTTTCATTCTATCAATCGTCAAGAAATAAGAGGTAGTTTCGAGTTATGATATTTTATGTGTGAGATAGTTACTTTTTTTTAAATGACGATAATAATTTTCTCAATGTACACCAATAGTTTTTAGTTTTAAAAAACTATATCAAAGTTTGTATTTTATCAAGCGAAATTTAATTTTTAAAATAAAAGCTAAGATATTTTTCTTAAAAGTTTGCATATATATTCTATTTAGACGTTTCAATAGAAATTATTTACCTTAAATATATTTTTGAAAAGTAAAGGCTCAAATATACACACAAAAGATTTTTTATAATATATAGTTTAAATTAGTAGTAAAATATTATGAAACCATTATAA
The DNA here is from genome assembly GCA_030067965.1 of Latrodectus elegans. Lineage (NCBI taxonomy): Eukaryota > Metazoa > Arthropoda > Arachnida > Araneae > Theridiidae > Latrodectus > Latrodectus elegans. Next base: position 5,066,525 of record CM057819.1, on the reverse strand, counting down.
TTTTCCAATATTTTGAATTCATTCAATAAGCTGAATAAATAAAAAATAATATTGAGCAATTAATGTTGTTGTATTTCTTTTTTAATACGAAAATACTACAGGAGCTTATGTCTTAACAATTTTGAATAAACCAAAACTGAATAAGATTAAAAAAATGAATTTTTACGTTTAAAAACATTGTTTGTTGCTATTTTACGCATGAATAAATTTATATCGATTTATATCGATCATTATATTTTAGTTTTACTTCACCTAAAGTTATCGAATGGAGAATTGCTTCGTCACTTTTTTAACCCATTAGAGAATGACTTTGACACGTGTATAATAATTTGTTTTCAACAAGATTATCTTAAACTTGAAAAAAAAAGACGCTTGTATCGAGGATTATTGGAGAATAATTAAAAAAAAAATTAAGCATTTTCTACAAAACAATGAAGGAGGAAAGCATGGTTTGATATAAATAATGCCATAGACACAAAAACTTAAGAATTTGCGGGAAAATGCATCTCGAGATATGTTCAAAATTTATTCAATAATAATGAGTACACTTACTTTTTTAAGGTTTTCTGTTTATATTTGCATGCATTATTTCATTGTCAAAATAGTAAAATACATTTAAAAATTTAAATTTGGGAATTTTATATTATCTAGATAAAATAAAATTGGCATTAATAATAACATACAGAAATAAGTTAAATAATTATGCTGCTAAAAAAGACAATAGCTTTTTATTGTGTGGTTGAAAACGATATAATTTTTAGGTAAAAAAATATTAAATAAAAATTTTTAATCTGTAAGAAAACTATGTAAGAAGGCTAAAAATTATCCTAAAGAAGTTAGAAAATGATTCATTATTTTTAGTATTATTTTACAAAAGTTATTATTCTTAATATGCTGCTTTTATTTATTAATTTAAAAATATGAAAATAGTGCTAACTGAGTTTAAACCTGACTATTACTGCTTTTAATATGGGTGCACTGTTTACAGATGGAAATGAAAAATGTTTTAAAAATCTGTTGCAGTTAAAATGGCTTAGATTGAAGTAAACAGTAAACCCATTAGAAAAATTAAGTTCCTTAATATACATTTTTAAAAACGATAACAACATTGTTATAAGTTAATTCTTTTACTAACCATGTTTCTGCAGGATTTTTTAATGCAATAATAATAGCAATATTGTTTTCATTAGCAACATTTTTTTAAGCAAAATTTTTGTTATTAGTGATCTTATAACATTTTAGATACTAACAATGGATCGTAAATATCCAATAAAATTAAAATGCATAATTGAACCTAAGTTGTAATAAAGTATGCGTTAAAATTAAAGTGCATTGTTCTGTTATCTTGTGAAACTGTATTGGAATTGAAATGCATGATTGTATCCATAAATTGGTATCAAGAAGGAAATTTATTGTGTGAATCATCAAAATTGCATACTTATATTATTCTATCTGAGATGAAGTGTTAAAATACATAATTTTATGTACTTTTTTACTTTACACTAAAACTGAAATGATTTTATGTATCTATTTTATGAATCTGCAATTAAAATTGAAAAACTAGAAGAGTAAACATTTCAGTTGATATTTGACAGAACTCACAATTTTTTTTTAGAAAATCAAGAAATAATATAACAATTGGAATTTTTGAGATAGAGTATATAAAACTGATTCATTTATTTTATACAATTTTATGTGTATTTTGAATTATTTTTCAAAATTGCTTACTATGAATTTGTAAAAGCTCTGACATTAAACAGAGAATTTCACTGTAGTCAATAAGTTTTCTTCTTCTATAAGCAATAATTCTTTTTGAACACTAAATTCAGCATTGTGTGTTTCAAATATTAATATATATATACATAATATTAATAGCTTCTGAGTACTAAAAATGAAAAATTGCTAAATATTTATTAGCATTAAAATTAGATTTGTTCCTTTTTCACAGAAATAAAAAAATGAGAGACGGTTTTTGAAATGTTTCAATTAAAAATGCTTAATCAATGTGAATCTTTCAATTCTTTGTAAATTGTTTTAAAGCCATGTTTCTTCGACTTCATTGTAGTCAGATTTTTATAGTTTCTACAGTTTACACGTTAGGATACTAATATTCAATGATTATCAACTAATTATTCAATGACATTTTTATAACATGAATTGTTTGATAATCTTGATGAATTGTTTTTCATTTAAATAATTTCTTTTAAATATCAGAAACCTTTTAAAACCCTAATAAATATTTATTTTTATTTGATGCAGAACAGCTTAAAAATTTAATTCACGTGATTTTGCATTTAAAATACGTATGCTTTAAAGTCTTTTGGCTAACATTTTTGTGATTTTTTAAGAACTTATGAAGTGCAACGCCAAATGCTTTGGTTTAACAGCTCTGCGAGTTTAATTTAAGAAATGGAGCGTTTGTGTACACAAAATTGTCACGTGCTGTATCAAACAAAATGACCACAGAAAATATGATGAACTTTTAGAACATTCTACATATTTTAGAATGTACCAAACAAAATATAATGAATTTTTCAAATATTCAGTTTGATGATACTGAAATAACTGTTTTTCTAAAATTTTAATTGCCAATGTATTGAAAATGTTTTGAGGAAGTTTGTATACTTTGGCATTGGTTTGGTTTTATAACCTATTTTTGCACAATAGAATTTATATGAGTGAGATATTTGGCTAGAAAAAGATTGACAAACTTTGACAATTGATCTAGGAATAAATACTGTTGAATGAAAGGACAGAGCGCAAAATATTTAGATTGTCTTAAGCTTATAGACAACTTTCAAAATAAAATTTTTTTACAAAATATATCATTTCGAAATATGTTTTATCTATTTGGGTTTTCCTTCACTGCTTTAATATATATTTAAAACAATATTTATTTTATTTAAATGAAACAACAAATTAAATGTTGTCTTCAGATAAAGAGAGTATACCAATAAATTTCATTGCACCTTTTCCCTTTTTCATAGTCCAAGCAATATCTTAGATCAGCACAGTGGAAAAAGTTTTTTTAAAAGTTTAAAGATACAATTCTGGATATATTTGGTAACATTTCTGCGGATGTAAGTAAAAATGTTTATTTGCTTAAAAATTCTGGTCTGCGGACGTTTTTTAAAAATTTACCAGCAGACTTTCCGGTATGGTTTCTCCTTTTACGTAGATGTAATACGGTTTTTGGAAGTTATTAGGATGCAGTTTTGGAATACATTCGCTTAAGATGAATATTTTTCAGTTAAAATTTAGAAAGAAGATTATAATATTTTTATATTTTTGATTAAGTTTCTATCATTTTATCATAAGAGATGTCGATCATATTAAAAAAAAAAAAAAAAAAAAAAAAAAAAAAAAAAATTCTAAGTGACAACACTCGAAAATTCTTGTTTCAAGGAAGTTAGGAAAAATTAAATTGCAAAGTATTTCTGAAGGTGATTTTTTTATTCCAGCATATTAATACATCACTTAAAATTTCTAAATTTTCATAGAATAATTTTTAAAAATTAAAAACATTATAAACAGTTTTCTTACTTCTAAAGTGACAACACTCGAAAATAAGAAAAAAAATCAAGAGGCAAAATAAGGAAATTCAGGATTCAATGTGAGAAATGTGAAAACATAATTAAAGTATGTGTGTGCTTTGAAGATAATATGTTTTCTTTTGTTATTTTTTTTAGCTCTTATACTAATGACAACTCGAACTTTAAATTTCATTGTTTTAGAATTTACTTATCGTTTTAGAATTTTGGTTTTGAGTATTTATCGTTTTAGAATTTAAATTTAAGTAAGTATTATTACATTTAAATAATTTCAAATGTATCTAAGATTTATAATGTTTTTATAGAACATAGAAAACTGAAAATTTGAAATGCTTTATACTTTTGAATTAATTTTAATTTTAAGAATTTATTTATTGTGTGTGTGATATTATACTTACTAACACTGGTATTATATTTATAACAGTTCCTTTTTATAGATGACTATATAAACAACAATATTTTAATCAAAATAAATTTTAGCTTAATTTCTGGAATGTTTTTAGACAAATGACAGTATTCACAAATAATGAATAAAGTAACAATTAAACAAAAATCAAGAATTATCAAATTAAAGAGCAATATCAAATTAGATATATTTAACAATATTTTACAATTATTTAACTGCAGATTTACTGATATTTTTTTTTACAGAAAATCAAAACGTAGACAATATTTAAAAACAAAACCATGTTTTAATTTTACAGATGATATTTAACATTGTACATCAAATTTATGAATAAAAGGAATTTTGATTTCCCAGACGATTTTAAGATTGTAGATTCTATTCATGAACAATGATAAATTTACAAACGTTTCTTAAAAATAAAAATCACATTAACAAGCAAGCTATTTATGTGGGAGCCTGCATAAAATAAATGAATTTTTCTTCATTTCACGTACTTGTATCTTTCTACTTTTACATGGATGCACCTTGGTATTAAAAATAAAACTATGAACAACATAATTTTTTTTTTACTTTTGCTGTCAATTTAAAAATTGTAGAGAATATGTTTATAAATAAAACAGTTTATTAATTTTGCAAACGAATTTTAAAATTGCAAATTAAATATAAATTTTTACTATGTTAGTAACAATTAAGACAAATAATTATTAAAAATAAAGCTACTGCTTTGCCAATTTTACTTAAAAATAGCTAAAGCTTAAAAAGGGGAAACTAAAAACATATTTGCAGTTAAGAAATAATTTCTTATTTGATATTCTTCGTATCTTGTAATTAGTAAATTTGCGATTCTTTACTTGAAAATACTGCAGATTCATGTTTTGAAATGGGTTGGAAAACAAAAATGCAATATTTATCTCCGTTATCAAAAACACTCCTTATCATAAATATTTATACAATTTGAAATCTCTAGTCGTCATTTCTAGAATAAATTTATTCTATTCATTCTCAGTCATATTACTCCCGAATTCATTTTGTTAAACCGATTTCTCGGATGTAGAACAAAACAAAGGAATTAGAAATAGCCAACGATGCGTCAGTAATTCAATTCCCGTTAATCGGATTAACAATTAAGGACCAACTGAGGCGATGGTCTGCAACAAAATGGACTGGATTTCGTCACTAAAGGTCCACAAATTCCTTTTAATACTGCTCATTTTAGAAGACACAGGAGAAAGGAAATATAATGGAACGATTAGTTGCGGTTAAAAGTTCTTTTAGCATTCCCTTTTGAGTTAAGTAAGGAGAAATATTCTAAGAAATATATAAATAGGAATAAAATGAAAAAATTGAAACTAAATTAAAAGAGGAAATAAATAATTATTGGATAAATTTTTAATTAATTTATTATCGATGTAAAAGAATATGCTTTTATAATTATAGTTAAAGCAATATTTGTGAATCTACTTCATGATTAAAAAATTTTTAAAAATGAAATTAATCATTGATTTAATAATAAATTTCTAAAAATATTTTTTTTAAAATTACATATTTTAGTATATAAATTTATGAAAAAATGTGTAGAATGCTTATGGAGTTGTATTCTGGGTGAAACGATGTGATGTAAATGAAAGGTTATTTGAAGGGCATGTATAGTTGGCACTGGCCCAACTTTTTGATATCATCTCAAAATGTCAATAAATTTAGTTTTTGTCAATAATTTTTAAATTTAAAAATATTTGATTGATTTTTTTTGCTTGAATTAATAAAGCTTTTTTATATTATGAACTTTAGATAAACCACAAAATTTGCAAATCACAAACATTGTTAGTTAATCAATCTCCTATGAAAAGTAAGAGTGTTTATGATTAATTTTTTATATTATTTTAAATAATATATCATTTAGAAAATAAATTTTAAATTAGCTTTAATAAGTGAATTGCGCATTTTTTCTGCTCTAAAATTAATTTGTAACATTATTTATGTTATAAATATAGTAAAAATTTACAAGCTAAATAATTTTTTTTTTTTTAAATTTAACTTATGAAACACATGTTTTAGGATTTTTTAAATTTTCGTGGTACATAAAGTATATAATTTGATTTTTAAATATATTCTTACAATTGATATTATTTGATATAAATTAGTAGTTAACCTAGGCAAATATGTATTTCATATGTAATAATTTTCATAAAGGAATCACTTTAACTAAAAAGATTAAATTTTTGTTGAGAATTTTTGTTAATTTAGAATGTTATTTTAAATTTTAGTCAAATTTTTTAACTTTGTAATTTAGATTTTATACAAGATTGATTTTTTAAAAAGAAAATCCGAATTGCATTTATAAAAATGATGAATTAATTTAAAAAAAAAATATTTCAATTTTTTTATAAAGTATGATTTTAAACGAATTAAATTAATTAACAGATTAATTAATTTTTTTGAAAGCAATTTAAGGGCGCTTATTTTTTGTGAAATTCATTAAATATTTAGTGTTTTTATGGCATGATAATTAATAACTGATTCTACTCACCGGTGTATTTTAACGTTCCGATGTCTTTGTTAATTTTCTTGTCCATGGCTGGAGAGATGGCGGCGGTGCTTCGGAATGCTGAGATGAGCCTGGGAACTGGAATTCTGCGGCAGCATCCCTCCTAACCCCTTTCTCCCAACCCCCGCTTTTCCATTCCTCTATCAAATATATGCTATACTTAAGAACTGAAGGCTCTGCGCATTCCTCAGAGCATTCCCCCGCAGAAGGCGGCCACTGCGGTGTCTGATTGGCTGAGAGGTGGATCATTTGCGAGAAGGAGGCGGGATTTCATCTTGAGCCTCTTCGTCCCATCTCCATCTTCCTCCTCTCCATCAGCGTCGCCGGATAGTTTCTCTTTTAGTTTCTGTTTTGCGTTGGAATAATTGCAGCATGCTTTGGTATTTGGAAGAGATTTTGCGTGGGCGAGTATGAATTTTCATAGTTCTGCTAATTATTCTTTTTACATTTTTTTTTATTAAAATCCTATTTGCATTCGATACAAGATTCATTTAGTCTTCTACTCAGTAATTAATATTAACCGTGGAAATTAATATTTTATACATTAGAAAGAATTTGTAATTATAAAATTTCTGAATTATTGAATTCATTTCTGTTCTACTATGGAAATATTCCGTTTCATTAAATTTTCTATTTATAAACCTTTTATTATTATAAATGCATCATACATCTTTTAACAATTGACTAGCTACCATGTGTGTGTGTGGTTCTATAATCTATGAGAATACAGCACAAAATACTAACATTTACTGTAGAGCAAGCAGATGAATGGTTGGCAGTCCAGGATTCTGTTTAATAATTTGTGTGCTCAATTCCATCTTTAAATATATATTTTTGGTGAAAACGCTTTGAGAAATGACTCAGTGTCAAAATATATCTCACATGCAAGCAATCAGCTTAGAGCTTTAAAATTTAACTATCATATTATTTGCTATTTGTAGAAATTTCATTATCGGTAGTGAAATTAAAAAAAAAATAAAATATAATTTCTAATAAACAATTACAAATTTATATTATTTTACTAGAAAAATAACTAAATTCAAATAAATTATTATGGATTTTTATCACACAAAATAATTTATTTAGCTAATATGATTTCATAAGCGATTAAAATATATTTCGCAACAAAAATCCTTTCATTTGATTGAGAAATTGATTATGAAAGGCCAGCCATTTAGCTCTTTGTGATTTCGCATCCTATCTCAACTGCTGGTTGTAATTTCCTTACTTCATTATTAGCTGAATGGTAAGGTCATTCGATGATATTATATATATGTTATATATATATATGCATGTGTATGTATATATATATATATATATATATATATGCATGTGTATGTATATATATATATATATATATATATATATATATATATATATATATATATATATTATATAATATATATACACATATAAACAATAAGAATTAGTTTGATATTTCTTCAGAATACAATTTATTTTAGACAAAACGTTAAATGTGTCACCAGCCAAAGGATATGAATCTTTCGAATAGAGTTTAAATACAAGAATAAGGTCGTTCTCAAACTGAAAGGCAGAAAATACTTGATATAAATATTTGTGGTACACTCTGTAATATTCAAAATTAGACTTTTGAAATATTTTTTGTAAACTTTATTATAATACTTTATAATTTCTCCATTCCATGATCAATAGAGATAGGGTTGTTTAAATTCCTAGTTTCTTAAGTAAAGCAGGTAACAAAAGTAAAAACTTATAATTACTTCCTAATTCTAAATCTTTTTAAATATATAATGATAGGTATATATTATTTCTCTTTCTAACTATGAATCACTAATCCAGATGAATTAAAATGTTTTAAAATATTTAATTTTCTGGCGTTATTTTTGGTAAGTTCTAAAAATATAACAACTGTAATATTTTAAATAAATTCGAGTAACGTATAGAAATTTTTATAGGCAATGAGAACTTCTACAATTTATCAATAAAGAAGAATGTTGTGATGAAATGCACCCCATTTAAATAATTTTCAAAATAAATTCTTTTGGATTTGAGTTTCAAAAAAAGGTGAAAAAATATTTACTGTTGTTTATTAAATTTTTAATAATTAACCTTTTAGTGACCGGAAAGTAAAACTATGAAGGCAACCAGAAAAAGCCATATTCTCACATTTTTTTTATTGATGATAGAATTCTTTAATGTATCGCAAATAAAAGGATAGCAAAAATTGTTCACCACAGGAGCTGTATTTAAATTTACATCAGTGAAAAAATATTTCATATTTAAATAATGGTTTATATATATATATATATATATATATATATATATATATATATATATATATATATATATATATATATATATATATATATATATATATATATATATATATATATATATATATATATATATATATATAAATTATTTCTAAATTATTAACCTTACACTTAATTGCAATCTTCGCTAAACATTTATTATCAGCTGGAAAGCAGAAATTTATCTTTTTTTACATCGACTTGAAGACCTGAATATTATTTTCAACACATAAGATTTTATAAAAATAAGCTATTACATTTAGTAAAAATAGTTAGGAAATCAGTATAAGTTATTAATGATTTTGCTCTGTTTACTTCATTTTTAGAAGCAATCTGGGTCAATAAATTTTTGATTTATAGCCCTGTTTATTTATAAAGCCGTATGTGTGTGTGTACATTATACTAAATATATATCTATATTCAGGAATATAACATTTAAATAAATCGAAGTAAAGCAAATTATTCCTATATATAACCGAAAAATTATAATCAGAGTATTCTGAAACAAAATTAAATAACTGGAATATTTTAATTAATCTGCTTTGGAATTGCTTGCTATATATATATATATATATATATATATATATATATATATATATATATATATATATATATATATATGTGTGTGTGTGTGTGTGTGTGTGTGTATACGTATGTATGTATACATATTATCATTTAAGAAAAAATATAAAAAATTTAACTATTTCTGAACTGTTCTGCACCTACATTTAAAATACTTTTTTTGTAGAATATATATGTTATTTATTTTGTTTGTAACTTTAAATCAACAAATAGATTTAAGTATGCCGCTGATAAATTGGACAAGGTATTCTTTCTCCTCAGTAATCTTGAGTTTGAATCCGAAGATAAATAATGTTGGCAGATTTTGCATTGAAACAAGTTCCCTTAGAATGAGATTTTATGATTGAATACGAGTCACATAAATAAATATTTCCAGTAAACATTCAAAAATCAAAATATTATCCATAAAATGTATTACAGTTGACCCCACCGTGGCTAGGATAGTGGATGATCAGTGATTCCACCGCACTGAAAGGTAAGAGAGGAATGTTAGTTCTGGAGGAATATGTGCATGCTTGGGAGATTTCAGAGCTTTTCCCCCTGTGATATGTTAACAAAGTATACCATCTACGAAAAGTCCTCTTGACTTGAATTGTTAACCAATGGACAGAAATTGGTACCACGTGTCTCTGTTTGGCTGGAAGTGAGCCAATCAAATGTATTTGATGCAAATGGTTGTGAGCTCTATACCGACCACGCCAAAGATCCCTCGAGCATTTCGGTGTACCTTCTGACTATGAGAATAACGCCTTCTCCAAACAGCCTTCAGCAGCCAACTCCTATGAATTTTTAATTATTTCATCATCACTCTCAACAGAATGATTTTTGACTGTACACTTTCAGGTCATCTGCTGAATGCTACTGAATCAAAAATATGAAAAACACGGTAGATTTTGTTTTCTCTTAGTATAAAAATCATATTAAAAATGCATCCATTTAATTTATTATAAATTTTTATGAAAAAATTTATCTGCTGTTAAACTTCAAAACTCTTTACTTGCAGAAAGTTCTTAAATTTTTCGTATTATTGATTTACTAGGGTCACACAATCAATTGCGATTTCATTTTAATGAAAGCAAAAATTCTAGTTTTCGTTTAGTTGTATTTTTTTTTAAATTTTTATTCTAAAAATAAATTTATCATTTTTCATTTGAAAAAAATTGGATTTATTTTTTATCTTTGTGGAATATATGTTTTTGTGAGCGCTATTAACTAAACAATAAGTCTACTGAAGACTCTTTAGTATTTTACTCAACCATGTTGCTGTAAGATTTATCTAATTATTCCTATTTCAAATATGAATCTCTAGCTTTACAGATATTTGCACTTCTTCGTAGACATTTGTGTTTTTAGCTTTTAGATATTTTCACTGCTGCTATATATTTGTTAATAAGTACAGCGCGTTAAGGATTTTTCATTAAGTTTTATGGTGATATTTAAATTTCTATCCGTTAATAAATTATAGAGTGCATTTAATTTATTTCTTGTTAATCCAAATATGCGAAATTGAATGCCTGAAAAAATTAAATAAATAATTTCTGTTTTACTGAAAATACTTCCTCATACACGCAATTATAATACAACTTTTTTGGCTTTTGCTAGCTCGGTAATTATGGAGGTGTTATTTATGTTTTTATATATATTTATATCATACTACAAATAAGATATTTTTATTCATGTAGGTTATTGTAACTAAGGTTCTTAACGTTTTGTTCCTTTAATTATGTTTCTTGTTCACTAATGATGCTCAGATGTCTAAAAAATGTTTTTACTATATATTTATCATAAATTTTATTAGAATCGTTGTTTACTGTGCCAAAGGTATCTGGCTTGATACAACACTCTCTGAATTATAAAAGAGCGCTCCTTCCACACACCTGGCAGTTATTTAGATTTACCGAGAGCGTGACACACTTGAAAGTGGCCTAATATCTATGAATATTATTTCTAAAAGATGCAAAACGTTCTGGATGCAGACTTCATACTATGGCTGAGGCACAGGAGCACTTCTTCAAAGTAAAAGTTCTCGCTTTCGATGACAGCCAATGTTGAATAATGGAAGTTGTGTTTTTTTTCCATGCACATTTGTTTGGGTGGGTACTTGAATTTTTTTCGGGTTTTTTTTCCTTGCAACAGATGTGACTATGTCTAAAAAAACTCTTCCCTATATGTGAAGGGAATAACATGGTTTACTTTAGAGGGTCGTTTTCAAATTTCGGTGCCAGTTGAAAATTGAAATTAAGAAAAAAATATTTTGATACATTAATACACATTTCTTTAACAAGATTAATCAGAAATTGTTTCTGCATATTATTTGAATGTCTTTCATAGATTTCTTTGTTTTATATATTTTAAATTGATGTTTTTTCTATCAGGTGTAATGAAAATTGTTCTTTCTGTCACCGGATATTTTCTTATATATTTAGGAACTGAAATTCTATATACAATAATGTAGAGTGATGTATAATATAAATACCGAGTTTTTTTTTACTTTTATAATAAAAAGTTTTAAGTAAAACATATATTTTTAAATATTTTATATTTTTGTTAGTCATGTCTGTTACTAATATTGAATTCTCGTAAGCAATTTTTTAACATAAAATACTATTATAACGCAATAAATGACGATTTTTTTGCCATTATTGCACATTCTCGACAGAGATAATTAATATTTAGCATTAATAATGATAATATTATGTCCATTAAAATTTTTAAGGAAGAATTAGAAATGGTAACTGACATGACACTGAATAACAGACAGGACAAGAATCTAGGTGCCACATTTTTTTTTTTGCAAAGCTTGAAAATGAAACTAAAATACGTTTTTCTTTTGTTACAACTTTTTGCTCCTAAATTAAAAAAACATGTATTATTAAAAAAAAAAAAAAAAAAAAAATGGATTTTTTTATTTATTGGAAATTGGAGCATATATATACTTTTTCTTAACTTGCTTTCTTGAGACTCCAAAATGGAATGCATGAATTTCTGTGACAAGTTTACAACAGTAATTTTCTGAGTAGTCAATATGAATCATTGCTTCATTCTGTTGTAGAGTTTCCTTGCAGTCTTTATAGGCAGTATTTTGCATCCTTATATTAAAAAATTGTTTTTTAAATATGCACATATCTGGGTTAAATTTGGATATTAATTGTGGAATTCTGGTCTCCATTGTTTCTATTGAAATTATGTGGCAATTTGTTAATTTTTTTGCTCTTTTCTAAATTGTGATACCAAATCTGCCACTTTATGTTCTCGGTTGTTTCATATGAGTTTGTCTCTACCTATCTTCTTTTATAAATATTACAAGTGTTATACGTGCACAATTTGTTGCTTTCTTTTGCATGGTAAATTCCTGATCAAATCATGGAGGTCTGCGGTATTAATAATTTTTAATCTATGCAGTGTTTGATCTATAAGTGAAATGTTTTCATGAATAATGCACATACATATATTTCGTTCATCGACTAAAGAAGCACACTCATAAAAAAGTCACAATGCTGTAAAATTCGTACATATGAAACTTTAACAATAATATATAATCTCTGTTAAAAACTTTAGTAGAGATTTTTCAAAATAACTGAAAGTTATCGTTACTGCATTTTTATTTTCTTGCTTGTGATTGCTTTCTTATCCCCTGATGTTACCCTATTTACATCATCCCGCAAAAAAGAATTCGGTAACTAATTACCACTTAATTTTGAAAATTTCATGGTTTGATTTTGGTAAATATGACAACCAAAATAATTTTCTGTCCCATTCATAATAATCTATACTTTATCAGACATGATCCACTCATTAATTTATGAAGATATTTCTTTTCGTCTTTTGTTGATTTTGCATATTTCTCCTTAAGTCTGAAATTAGAGCTGTTAAATAGGATAATCTCATGTACAACTTTAGCTTTACTGGGAGTTAACTACATATTAAAAGCCTCATTTAAAATTTGTTTTGGTTTTTAAACTTGGGCTATTATTTCTAACATTGTCTTCAGACTTTAATTTAGCTTTACTACACTCTTAAAAGAATCGAGTGATTTTTCACCACTTGATGAGTGATGGATATTTTGTACTCCATAAAGATACAAAATGAATCCTATTCTACTTAAATGGGTAGAGAAGTTCTCTTTCAAACACTCCATCCTCGATTCAAAGCAATTTTCACTATTTTTTGACGTGTTCATGGCACAAAGCAAATGTGATTTGCTCTGATTGGTTTAAATCATCACGTGGCTCTATGCTTTCGGTTTAGTTTTGCTAAAAGTGGAAGAATTTAAGACTTCATTTTGTAAAGGCGATATATTTGAATTAAAATATATAAGTGGACAAAAACGAGTGCAGAAACATTGCGGTAAGTCTTTATTTCTAATAATTAATTGAATGACTAAATCAAATCTTCATATTTGTGATTTTTCACCATTTTGGTATTTGAAAATGTGAACGAATGAATTCTACTGAATTTTTATTCATGTAATATTTATAATATTTGAAATTTCTGATTAATTAATAATGCTGAATAATAAAAAATTTGGAAATTTTATTTTTTATTTCAAATACTATTATCTGCCAAAATTTAATTCATTGTTAATGAATAGTAAATTATAATGAATGCATATTTAAAATCTTTTAATTTCGAAACAGAGTGAATATGACTATAAATATTTTCGTTGATTTAAATATCCAATATATATTATAAAATATTATTTAGTATAGTTTATTGTACTGAATTGTGTGATTTATATCAAATATAATATTTTACCAATGAATAAGAATAAATTTTTTCATTAATAAAATACGAAGCTTTTTAATTTAAATGTGAATACAATATAAAGCAAACATTAATCTTCAGAATATTACTTTGTGTATTTTACATTTTGTAATATTACAGTGTGTATTTTATTTATTAAAATTTCACTGGCAATATGTATTTTATTAAAATTTCAATGACAATTTTTGATTTGATTGTTACTATGTAAAATCATTCGTAGATAAAACTAAAACTAAATTTTATGTGAATCAAAATCTACTATTAATTTGTATAATATTTTAGAATTTCCAACTAAAAATTTTGTCGATGGAAATATAATTTATATTCGTATTTTATGGTTGTCATTGTCATTAGTGAAGAAAAAAATAAAAAACAAAACTATCAAAAGTAAATCTGAAACATGTTATTTTGAAGATGATAAAATGCAATGTAAGGAAGAAATGGCTGATCTGGTATATTCTGTACAATGTGAAATCAAAATCAGTTTTATAGAGACTGAGAAAATGTTAACTTTTGTTATTACTACAAGTATTAATTTCATTGTGCTTGTAAAATGTATTTAAAAGTTCGAAGTAATATTCGATGTTTAATGTAAGAATGTGATAACTTAAGTAAATGACATGAAAATTCCAATCAATATTTTCAGTTAAAATCTCTTATTAAAGTTTTTGGTTCTGAAAATTGGTTTTGAAATAATCAATGGTAATTATTATTTATTACATTAATATTACTTGGTAATTAGCTTAAGGAATTTTAATAATGTTTTAAATCTATTTAGAAATAAAGTTTTGTTTGTTTTTACAGCTAAAACCAAATTTTAATTATCTTTATAGTAAATTTATAATTCATTTAAAATTTTCTGAATTTTTAATTTGACATTAATTGCTTAAAAAATAAATATACAGCATTTATAATTCACTTGACAACGATTAGTTTTCACATGTATGATATTTTTGAGTTAACACTATGTAGACATGCATGTATTTTTCCTTTCAGATAAAATGATTTCAATTTGAAATGCTTTATGAAATTCACTGAGAAAAAATATTTGAACTTATGAAGAAAATGTTTAAAATAAAATAACATTTTGTGATGAAAAATAGACCATCTTTTGTTCTATTATATAACAGAATTTATGTCTCTAAGTATCCAAAAGAGGCTGCTTTCAATAAAACATTAGTAATATAAAACCTGTATTTTTTTGCATATTTAAGGATGAATTTTAAAATATTCATGAAAGTACTAAACTTTTATATCAACATTATTTTCTAGCAATGCCACAATGATTTAAGCTCACCAAAATTTACCATTCCTTACATAATTTGTATATCTGCATTTTTAATGGTAGAACATGAAACATGCTGTTTATGAATTTCCATGTTTTTTTTATTACATTTGAATAAGATATTTTAAATTATTTTAATGCCAAAAACATTTAGTTTTAAATTTTGCTGAGAAAATTTTTTTTATATAAAAATGGAAGAAAAATCTCATTGTTATTTTGATATGTGTTTAGTAATGATATTTGTTTACGTGATCCAAAAGAAAGAAATTAAAATGTATATTTTACAAAATATGCAGTATTGATTATGTCTTTTATTATATTGTAGTTTTCTATCTTGTATTTTTAAAAATCATTTTACTTGCAATATATTTGAATATTAATACATGTGATACAAAAGCATAGTTTCAAATTTTTTTATTGTAATTTGTGAAAAAAAGTTATTTATTTAGTTTTACCTGTTTGTCAGTTAGAGTTAATTGATTCAAAATGCTTTAAAATTAAAAATAAATTTATGTATGCATGTATATATTTTTATTTAACGCTTAAAAATCCATTTTGTAAATTATGATAAGGGCTATATCTATTTCATAACTAATAAAAAGTCACAAATTATTTTGTATTTGTTTCATTGCATATCAATTTATCCTTTTTCCACATTTTTATAAAAATTTTCAAAAACTACTAGATTATTAATTAACTAACTTAAGTTACTATGTTTTAATTAATTAATTAATAATAATACCATTTTTTTAAACAAATTTCACTTTTGCTGTAAATTACAATAAATAGTACTATTAATTTAATATACATGATTATTTTCTTTATTACAGATAGATTTAGAATTTCATATCCAGATATTGACTGTTTTCTCAATAAATATCGTGCATTTTATGCTCCTAGAATATTATCATATGTTTAAAAGTTTGTCCTCGAATATGGAATAAATACGTAAGAATTCAGGATCATAGTATTTTTTAGGCTGAATATAATTCCAATACATAATAAAATTATATAGATATCTGATTTCTTGCAGCTTTATTTTTATAATAAATAAGGCCTTATCTTTCTTGAAGTATTATTCGTATGAAATTGTTTGGTATTAAAGTTTATATAGACACTTTAATGAGAATACAAATATTATAAAAATTTTAGTTATTATTATTATTACTTTTTTAAATTAGGTGAAGAGATTTATAGAAGAAGAACAATGCTCAAAAGTCATCAACTACCCATGCTTTGCAGTGGTCAAAAGCATTGATGTCGGATTTGCAAGAATAAAAAGCATTCAATATTTTACATAAATGTCATCATGTGTTTAATGTTAAGTACAATGTTAAACTTACTGTATTTTATGCTCTCATGGACTATATGATTTATAAATTAAAAAAATGGTTCAGTTAAAACTTTAATGCAAACTACACATTCTTACAATAATCGATCAAGATTTAAATTTTGCAAAATACAAGCATTAGAATGCATATTATCTTTTTTATTCTTATTTTAATTGTATTCTTATTTTGTTTTATTAAACTGACAGTAAAACTGTCAAGCTCCGGTATTAATTTGATATCATAAATATAAGAATTTCTGTAACCATATTTTTATTTAATTTTTTTCTGTATTAAAAATTGAATAAATGTTTTTTTATTATCTTGCTTTTTATTTTTAATTTCATTCTTAGTTTCATTGAAGTTATTTTCAGTTTAATTTAAAATTGAAAAAAAATATATCATACAACAAGATTTATTTGCAAAAACGTAAGTCAGTTTTGTTTAACAGAATAATCTAAATATTAGTCTTTATTCTCTTGTAACTTCAAAAATGTATAATTATCAATATTCAAAAATAAATGTTTAGCTATACTATAAATAATTTTTTTTCAAAAGAACTTAAATTATATTTACTTGTATAAAATATTTATGTATATTTTAAATTGTGTACAATTTATTGTACTGATAAAGGGTATAAAAATTATTTTTGTACATAATAGGCCCATAGTAAACTAAACTGAAAAATAAGTAGTGTGACGATTTTTTCTTGAAAATACTACACTTACAGCTAAAACTAAATCGATATATAAATAATGTAATAAATGGCTGAGCAATTTTCTTGATAATGTATGTAATTTAAAAACCACTATAATTATCCCAATAAAATGTCACATTCAATTGTACTGTTACATTATTAAATGAAGAAATCATATATCTTTATATTGTAATTGTAGAAAGAAAACATAAATCCTTAAAATAAAGAATTCAAAACATAATTTCTGCACTAAATTGCCAATATTAAAATAATCAGCAATACTTCTATAAAGATTGAAATTCACTCTTTTTTCTATCTAATTTACCCCTTTAAACGATTTGTTGTTTCTCTCCTTAAAAAGAGTGGTTTACCCTCCTCTTTCAAAAGAGTGAATTTCTATCTTAAAGATTGGTTGAGTTTTGTGACAATGAAATTTCACTCCTTCTGAGTGAAATCCACTCAATGTTTTAAGAGTGTACATATTTTTCGATACACATATCAACCTTAAACTTCTGTTTCTTGATTTCATTTCTTAACTTCATGTTTTTCTTTACAAATTTAGATTTACTTTTCAGAACTTTCTTTCTTCCTGCTTTTTCAGCAGAAATTAATAGATGTACATTTTGTTGAGCATAGCGTTCCGAAATCTTTCTTGCTTTATTTTGGTGACATTTCCTTTGAGTGGGTCTCCAGCATTTTCTTTGGGCTCTTTGAGCACGAGGAGATTTTTCTTTTTTTGGAACCCTTTTCTTACCCCTGAGAAAAAGAAATTACAAAATGAGCACTTGAGAAAACATATATTAATCTGTGTCATAAAAATATTTCCAACAAGGATCAAAAGTAATTAAATCTAAAATTTTGAAAGATATTTCTTATAAAAATTTGTTTTTAAAAGGAAGCATTTTATTATAAAATTTAATAACATATAAGTATAACAAATTACAAAGATAATTTTATAACGTTTCACGATCATTCCCTTTATTTTGTTCTTCCTTTTCAGCATTTAACTGTTTAGCATTGTTGCTTCTCAGCTGGAGCCCTACTTTTTTAGAAAAGAAAAAAATAATTTAAAATACATCTTTAAGCACAAAATTGTATAATAGCTCTTATAATTAATCTAAAAATTTATTAATTAGTTTCTAATTGAAGAACAGATATTTTTATTTAATGTGTTTAATTTTAACTCAGAAATGTTTTACTAAAGTTTGAAATAATGCAAATCAATGAGTTGGAATTTGCAGGATTCAGAATGTTTTTTAACTAAAAAAAGTTAAAAATAAATCTATTTCAAATTTTATAGCATTTCATATCTGTTACGAAATTGTCGTGTCTGTCATTGTATTATGTAACAGACATGATATTTCAAAGAAAAAATATCAAAATTCTATACGATTCCAAGAAAATTTCAAAATACATTTTATAATTCAGAATAAAGTGCTTAAATTCTAAATAAATCAGCTGAATACGTAAATAAATAAATTTATTTTATACAAATATTAAGGCAATAGACATGGCATGCGATAAAAATATTTATCGCATAAAGATCTCTATTTCTTAAACTAAACTTCCAGATGGCTGCTTGCATTTCTTTTTTATTCCATGTTTCACTGATATACAAGCGTGGCCATTCCCAAATTTCAAATTTGTTATTTAAAAAAGCTTCAAATAATATATGGAAACAGACATGGCAAGGTCTGGGCAGCTGTTTTCAATTAGTTACAATTATATTTTTAAAAGAAAGTTATTAAAACTTTTTATAATATAATTCAGAGTATACGAGGAATACTCTGAAATTTTTGAGATACGCGCAGACGAGAATTTACAAAATAAAAATAACAGTTTAATTTTAAAATACAAAGTATTTTAACACAGAAGACGATTATTTACTGACTTTCTTCAACTTGTTTAGCGTAGAATAAATTTTAAACAGAAGAGAAAATAGAGTTGAAGCGAGAACATTTTCGCGCTATGATTTTCTACCATTTTAAAGCAAGATTAAATCAAGAAGAATGCGTTCAACAGTTGCAATTAGCATTTGGTGATGAATCTCCAGCTCGTGCTACTGTATTCAGATGGTTTAGAGAATTTAGAAGAGGTCGCAATTTTCTTCAGGATGAAGAACACACAAGAAGGCCGCGGTCGGCAGGAATCCCGAATTATATGTCTGCCATACGAAAAATGCTAATGGATGATAGTCATTGTACCAATCAAATGATACAGAAGGAACTTATAACATTGAATCCATAACCATACACAAAATCATTCTCATGAAGAATTACATATGAAAAAAGTAGTTTGCTGTTGGGTTCCCCATAATATGACTGAGCATCAAAAAGAGGAGCGTATCAAAATCAGTAAATAAACTCTTAAATTGCTAAATGATGGTGGCTACCGCATCATTTCTAAAATTGTGACAGGTGATGAAACGTACATACCGTTTCTTGACGTCCCAACACATCAACAAAGCAAAGTATGGGTCTTTGAAGATGATCCCACGCTGACAATGGTGGAAAAACAACGCGTACTGAAAAAGGTGATGTATGCCATTTTCTTTAGAAGTATGGGATTGGTCAAAGCCATCAAGTTGGAAAGACAGAAGATAGTAACAGCAAACTGGTATACCACTAAATGTCTTCCAGAAATTCTACAAGAACTGAACATTAGGGGACTAATGCTTCACAATGACAATGCATTTTCACATACAGCCGGATTAACAATTGAATTTCTTAAACAAAAACAAATTAAAGTGAACGAACATCCGCCGTATTCACCTGATCAAGCTATGTGCGAATTTTGGTTATTCTTTAATCTAAAAAGCACTTACGTGGACGTCGTTTTCTTTCAGAAGAAGAGATTGATGAGGCTCTAAATGCATTTTTTTCATCTATTCCTAGAAATGAATGGGTTGAGGCATTTAATCTGTGGAAAATTCGTCTACAAAAGTGCATTGATGCTGGAGGAGACTACTTTGAACACACCTAAAATTTTGTAAGTATAACTTTAAAAACCTAGTTGTGTCTCTAAAATTTCAGAGTGACCCTCGTATTTTACAGTTATAAAATTTGTCAAAGTAAAAATTTTCGATTTTAAAAAGTAATATGGCAAAACACATTTTGTGTTTTACGATTCGGACAACTGTATTTTTCTCCCAACTCCCGTCTAAATAAAAAGAGAAAAAATATTAAATGATATTTTTTAATTTTGTTGTCCTTTTAAAATCTCATAAATCTTATCAAAAGAAGTGTTGACAGCAAATGGCACCAAATTTTGGAACTGATATTAGAATGAATGATGCAGTTTTAGACAGTGCACAACTTAGTGTCAAAATATTTTGGATGTTAGAAAATACGCAGGATAGTTTTAGACCAATCAGCATCCCTCATTTTCATCTCATATATTTAACACGTGGAAAACCTTTTAGAGTGTTTATAAAGGTAAAGGAGAGCAAACGTAAGAAGCTACATCATTCATGTAAGGTATGTGCAGGATTTTCAATTACTTTTGTGTAATTTTTGTAAATATGTGAATTTTGTTTACAGAATTTCCTTGTTTTCAAAAGAAATTTTCCTTTTAATTGGATGTCAAATGGAAATTAAATTACAATTATTTTAAGATACTTCATTATTATTTTAAAATTCTTGTATCTTAATAAGTCTTTTGAAAAGCGAAACAAAAAGCTGTTTTTTCAAACAGGGACTAGTAAAGAAAAATGATGTTTTTTTTTAATATTTTTTTAAAAAATTTAAATATTTTGTATAATATGTAGATTAATAAACATAAGTATGAAGACATTATTTAGCTTATACATTCCGTAAGAACAGGTGACATCGTGGCTCTCACAAATGAGATTATCACTTTAAAAGCGATTTTCTCATGACTTTACTCTTCTCAAAATCTTAAAGCCCACTCCTCTGCGTTAACACAATACCTCAAGTCATAATGAAGCCAGTTGTAAGAAACTTAGCTTATATGTTCTCAGTGTTATTGTCTATAAAATGAAGCAAAACTTTTATTTTATATGAAGAGATTTTTCATTTATAGCTATTTCTGAAGGGAATGTTCAGCAAAATTCCTTAAAATATCCATATTTCTTGTATATTTTTAACCATATTTTCTTTATAGCTGAATATTTTTCTTAGATTTTGCATTTTTTTAAAGAACATTGTATCATAAAATTTAAGCTCTAAATAAATTAAGATTGATGCATTGCAATTTTCTGCAGAGTGTTAGCGGTTTTGCTAAAATTTCACAAAAACTTGCCAGGAAAATATTTGATTTCACAAAATGTATGCTATATGTAATTAAAATTTGGGCTTTTGTTTTTACGTCATAATTTATCTGAAAACAAGATAAAAAGAAGTTAGAGCTAACTGCTTTGAAAAAGCTACCTCAAACGGAAGCAGGAAGCTACAAAAAATGCTTCTCGATGATATCTAACTTCTCACTTCCCCTCCCCTCACCACTGAGCCAACGAGGTAAAGGAATCACGAGCACTCGTCGACGTAATGGTTAAGAGTAACACTTACACTTCAGTAACTCGAATAGCCATGGGGGGCTTGTGTGTGTTCTTGTTTTGTTCTAAATATGCATTATTGTTATCAAATGGTGGATGAAATATAATATCAGTTATTGTGATTTTACACTCAATAGTAAATTAACTACTTTTAACTATGCAGTCGACGTATTTCATAATATATAAACCAAAAATAATAATTAAAAAACTACTAATAAAATTAATTATTATTTTACTTAAAATTATTATTTATTGTAATATGTTGATATTAATAATGGATTTTATTTTTGCTATGCATTTTGTCTTATCTGAATAGCATACGCATAAGAGTACTTATACTTTTTTGTCACAATTGTTGTTATTTTGCTTCAAAAATTATAAGCTCAAGAATAGCTCTCATGGTTATTTTTAATAGAATAATAATGTTATTCTGATTAAGTATTAATGTTTCGTAAGCATTCTGACACTCGTAAAGAATTAATTCTTAAGAAAAGTTTTTAAAATGTTAATTTTGTTTTTATTGAACAGAATGCAACAGTGCTTACAATTCTATATATGTGAAAATTAATTTCTTATAAATATCTTATTGGTCTTCATATTGTACAAAAAATATGGCTAGGAATAGTTTTAATATAATAGTAACTATGTCATTCAGACAAATTATTAATTTATAGAAGTATTTTGAGACTCATATTGAGAGAACTGATTTATGATTTCTTAATTCAAAATATTATTTTTTTAGCTGAACAAAACTCAATTTAAAATTTTATTTCATAACTAATTTTGGTGGTTATTAAATATGTGTTGTTGTGGTCGAATCACAAATGAAGACTAAAAATGCCTGTCGACAGGAGGACAAATATTTCACCATTTGCAATAATTATTTAACTGATTTTTATCGAAGTCAAGCAGAATTAAGGATTGCGTTTTTGTATCTTTACTATACAAGTTTTAAGAGTTAGTGATTTTTTAGGAAATATTTTATTCTTCTAATTAAGTCATGTATAGTCAATTGATATATTTATTTTCTTAATAATTATTAATTTATATTAATGTGTTCACATTGTAATAGCATTGCCTTCAAGAAACATTATTTTATTAGTATTTTCAAAAACTATAAATAGAAATAAACCCCGCATTTATTAGTGTTGATAATTTTCTGCTGAGTGATGGCTAATTCTGTATTGTCAAATAAAGTATCAATTTTCTTCATATTGTTAAATAATAATTGCAAAATCTTAAAATAATTATAATTTTATTTTAAATAATTATTAATGGAATACCAATAATTGCAAAGCATTCATGTTTGTTTAATAATTATTAAGTTATGAATATAAATTCATAATTTTTAGCAATAATAGCTAAAAATATGTAATAATAATAATAATAGTGTATAAACATATTACCGCTTAAGTTCTTATACATTATGTTTTTGAACTTTTTGCTAAAAAAAGCAATAAATCAATGCTTGCAATTTTCTTTTTTCTCAAAATGAGCCATTTTTCAAATTTGGGTGTAAAATACGCTGAGAGACAAATTTGAATGCTCTAACCTAATGTTTGGAAATTTTATTCTTCAAAGGCACTGATTTCCCCATTGAATTTAACACTGAGGATTAATGACTTCAAATGTACTCTCACTCAGAATTTGTGCCATGAATTTTATCTATTTTATTATTTACACATCAATTATATATTATTATTATTATATATTTATTTATCATTATATTATTATTATTTACTTAGATTTTTAAAATGTCGGATACTGAGTTTGGATTTTTTTCAAAGGCATCAAAAAGTTTCAGGAAGGTTTCTGAGTGCTTTAAATGCTTCATATATATATATATGTATATAATATAAGCGGAAGAGAGATTTTTATGATGTGAATAATTTAGCCTCTGTCTAAAAAGTAAAATGTGACAAAACTTTTCATTTTTTGACCACAAAGAGACTACCATGACTACTTTTGAATGTTGCCAGTTTTGAGTAACTAAAGAATATTAATAATTTGTTCTCATTGAAAAGCCTAAGTCAAGAATTATAGCAGCAGGCAGGCATTATCTATGAGAACGAACTTTCTTTTGCTAATAATATTCCTGTATTTCGGTAATGAACATTTTATAACATTTTCAACGCAATTGATATCTTCTGCGCAAAGAATAGTTAAAAAAAATAAAAGCCTGATGGCTGCATTTCATCCCACATTTTGCTATTTTGCTGCAAGGTTAGTAGCATGGAAACATCTGAGGTACCCACAGATTTTGCTGCTCCAGCATGCTTCCTTGTACCCAGTCCTGACTACTTAATCTTGGTCATTTAGAAGCAGGGACCAAGCACAAGACCCCCGAATACTTGACCTGCTACCTCCAGAGGTATCATTTTACTTGGAAAATATTTATGTCACGACATATTTAACGTGCCCCAGCCACTTTTAGCGAACATGACGGATCTTCGGTTAAGACGGGATTTAAAATCATTACCTCCTAATTACGAAAACAGCGCCCTAACAAACAAGGTCATAACGACCCTATCGCAATTGACGTTGTTGTTGTTTCTGCACCAGCATGCTTCCTTGTACCTAATCCTGAGTTGGGCTCTACCATTTAGGTAGGTGCAGCCGGGTGGAGTCCTCGTGAATTTGAAGCAGGGACCAAGCAGAAGATTCTCAATACTTGGTCTGCCACCCCTAAAGGTATCATTTCACTTGGAAGTCATTGTGACCATGCCCAGTTTCAATGTGCCTCCTCCACTTTTAGCGAACATGACGGATCTTCAATTAAGCCGGGATTCAAATTCCCTATCTTCCGATAGTGAAAACAACGCCCTCACCGATCAGGCCAGAGCCATCTTACTGCAAGTACATTATGTGGATGATCAAGCAGAAAATAGAAATGCTGCAACCTTCCCTTGTGATTGCGGACAAATTAAGAAATGTAACTTTAATGAGCGCAAGTTGCCCAAGTGTACTTTATCATTTTAATTTAACAATACTGGAAATCGAAAAATTGCTCAATTGTAAGTATTTTAAAATTTTGTTGAAAAACGAAAAAGCTCCAGAAAAACTGTGATTCTTCACATTTTTACAAAAGTACATTACATTAATTGCTTATGATTTTTTCGAACTAGCGTAACTATCACAAGTTTTTCCAGTTTCTTTTCATGGTAACGAATAAAACAGAGTTACATTTACAGAGTGCATATTGCCATTTGTAAACAACTCTTAAAATGCTATAAAAAACGGACAAACTATTGTATTATACATTTATATA
Organism: Latrodectus elegans; assembly: GCA_030067965.1. NCBI lineage: Eukaryota > Metazoa > Arthropoda > Arachnida > Araneae > Theridiidae > Latrodectus > Latrodectus elegans. Next base: position 5,041,292 of record CM057819.1, on the reverse strand, counting down.
ACGATTTTTCATTTGGATTATCATATAACATTGATTTCCAAAAACTTATGAAACAATTTAATTTGTATTCTTCTTTTGACAGTATAGTTTTAATATCAGAAAAGGAATATCGCTTCATTTTTCCTTCGCAGTCCAAATATAATGTATAATATCTTCTCTTCCTTAAGTAAGAGTTTGAATATTATGTATATGAGGCAAAAAATGCGTTATTTCTTCAATCTTTTTTCGATTATTTTTTAATTGCATGGGATGACAGAAATAGCCATGAATCTCTTACTAAAACTTTGTGTTACGTAAAGACAACCTTAGGAACTTTTACATCTTTTTTCAAATATTAAATCCATCTTTATCGTGGTTATCTCTTTTAGATGCATCCATTTTCAATTTTTGTCGTAGTCTTTGATCGTACACTTGTTGATGGATTATTTTTATATGATAATCTGCCAAGATAATCTGCCTTTGGAGCCAACGTATCTTACTATACTTTGTCTTCAATAAAATCAAATCTTTTTTTATTTTATGTTTAGTTGGTATGAAAATATTCAAGGTTGTATTTTGTAAATGAGTGTTGCTTAGACTGATAGCCACTATTTAAATGGATTCTACTCTACAAAATATACCCATGACCAAAGTAGGAATTGAATCGACTAACTGTTGAACCGAAAACCAAAGTGATATCCTTTCATCTTGAAAAAGTACTTAAAGGTATTGGAATAGTTTGAGAGGTTTCGGATTTTGTTTTGAAAAATGCCACTTTTGAAGATAATAGGATTAATAAATAAATACTCTTTTCGGATATTCTTTCGGCCTTTCTCTTTTAATCTGAAATCTAATATTTTGTTCTTTCAAATTAAATATATGACTCATTTTATATATATATGCCTTCACAATGAATACATGTTTTTGTTTTCAACTTCTGCAAATATCTTTTTTTCAAAAAAGCTAATCTATGGTTACTCCTGGTCATTTTAAAATAAATGTTACTTTCCTTTATTACGGCTGCCCGGTCAGATTTAAAATGATAATGTGTAGCAAAATCGCTTGTTTGTTTCTTTCCAATGATTTTATAATTTAAATTTATATAACTTTATATTTAATTTTATTATGATATTAAGTAATAATAACTAAAAATAAATAAAAATTGTTTATTTTTATTCAATATAAATAAAAATTGTTTATTTTTATTTATTATTATAAAAATTGCTTCTAAATTGTATAAACACCCATTATAGTTTAACAGAATGAGCTTCATTCTCATGGTTTTATTTGTTAAAACTGTCGCTTTTAAAGCTTGATTTTGAAGGAAAGACCCAGTCGTGAAAATAATGTGAAATACATTTTAGTATATAATTTTGAGTTAAAAACTTGAAATTCCTACATTGAAATTTGAAAATTCTGAATGAAAAAAGGACGTTCGAAAATTGAGGAAATTATTTCGGGAGATTTTTCCCGTTTGTTTTTAATTTTTTTTTAAATGATGGCTTGTTTCTTTTTCCACGTAAAATAAAAAAAAAATGTATGGAAAAGAAGTCAGGAAGATGTGACCATCCTATTTTGACATTTTGCCCACCAGGGTGGATCAGCATGGGAAGAGAAATCGAGGAGATGAATAGAGGAGGGGTCCCGCAGAAATCCCCGGATGAATGCGGGAGGTAATCGGCAGTGGCAGCATCCTAAGCCAACGGCCGCCTCCCGTTTTTCCGGATCAGCCTCTTCTTTAATGGGAACGGTGATGTTACAACGCTTTCTAATCGAGCCTTTTTCCTCCTATTACATTTTTTCACATAACTGGCCTCTCTCACATGCACATGTGTGTGTTAATGCTTGGATTTCCTTCTAGCTATTAATGAATAAATTGACGAGTAACTATCTGTTCTCTGCATGGATATCGGTGTCGATGTGTTTCTCCTTTATGATATTGACAGATCTCTCTATAAATGAAATTTCATTCCGGAAGGCAGAACAAATGGATTCACATTAGTTTCCAGCCATTAAGGTATATACCATGCCTATTTCAACAAGCAAGATATTTTAATAGATACGCGGTTTCAAATATATACAAGTATTCAGCGATTAAAAGCTGTATTAAACATAAATTAGATATTTGGACATATATAAATCCTTTAATTCTTGGATGTTTTTGCACTTATTATATTTAAAAATTTCCAATCCTAAGAGGAGAATATTCAAAATGTAAAACAAATTTTATTCAAGTATTCGTTAACAGAGTATAGAATAATAAGTTTTCCGAATTAGCAAATCTTCAAAAACTTTTTTGTTTCACTTCATTCCTGTTAAAAACAGAAGAGAGCTATTTCCTTTAATTTTGATTAAATATTGCTTACAAATCACGATATGAAAATATATGATAAAGGATAAATACAGCGTTTCACTAATATAAACAGGGCTGTCTTAGAGTAATTGTTAATTTAAGTAATATCTTAAAGTAAATTGTATTTTTGTAACTTTATGGTTTCAAAATTACATTCTAAATGACAAAAGACTGCGGAATAACACTCCAAAATTTAAAGTGCAATGATAAAATTAACTTGAGCATATGGTGAAATTTATTAACTAAATAATTTACCTTTATTTCAAAGATTTATAGTATGAACAGTGTCTGTTTCTACCTGTGCTAAACAGCAGTTAACTTTGGCTGCAATATTTTAATGCAATGTGTCTTCATCTAAAGGAAAATATATGGAGTCAGAATAATTTATGTTCGCAATGAGGCTAATTCTGTTTTAGAGGACTTGGGAAGAGCACATTGATATTAAGAGCTATATTTATAGCATTTTATAATCCACAATTATAATTAAAATACTACCCTTTTGATAATAGATTCCAGTACTTGTAGGATTCATATATATATATATATATATATATATATATATATATATATATATATATATATATATATATATATATATATATATATATATATATATATATATATATATATATATATATGGGAAAGCATGCTTCATAGAAAATTTGCCATCTAAAAACATTGTTGTTGCAAGTCAATCTGAAGAAAAATTCGAAATAAACATTTCGCTTTTGCTTCAAAAGAAAGTGCAAGAAAATAGTTGCCAGAATGTAGGTCAAAGTCATTCATTAATGGAGAAAATGACATGACCACATTTTTATTTTTAGATCATGAGAAAAACATAGTTAAGATCAAATTATCTTTCAAATTGCCATTGAATGTAATAGTAAAAAATTATAAAAGAAATCCCTTGATATCTTTTCAATATGGTGCTGAAACTTTAAAAACTTCTTATGTTTTAATGCATATGAGATAATTTACATTTTTTATAATTACTTCAAAGTAAGAACTCTTTTTCACTTCCCCCTAAGTACATTTCTGACTTGTGGCGCATTAGAAAAGGCGAAAACAGAAATGGGTGAAAAAATACTCTTTCTGTATATAAAAAACATTTTCTTCATCTTTCCTTTCTTTAAATCTGCTTATTTTACAATGAAAAGTACTTCTTGAAATTAGGAATCATTCCTTATGTTACAATTAACAAATAACTTCTTATATAAAACAGCATTGTTTTATAATTAAATAACAGACTAAGTCTGCCTGCTTTCATTGACCATGACTTCCAATAAAAAAAGTAAACATCAGCTGAGTCAGTACCTATTTCTCAGGAAATTGTGAGCGTAAATGTAAATATTTACATATATATATTTACGTTGACAATTTTTCTGACATGTTTGAATTATTTGTGATAACTTTCAGTGTTATTGTTGTGATAATATCCCCGAGCTAGGCTCTACATATATGTAAATATTTACACAGTAAAAGAAATCAAATTTATAATTGTATTACTCTATAATAAATACTTACTGTAGCAATCTGAATTTTTCCGATGAATCAGGTAGTTAACGTAAATTTTATCTGACGTAAATAAAACACACAAGAGAGCCTGTTGGCAAAATATACAAAACTTAGTTTCAAACTTTGGAACTGAGATGTATTCAATGAAAGTTTTTGAGCAAAATATTGCGGTGCTGGTAGCGAATAGCCTCCAACTCAACATTTCGGAGGTTCTAATCCCCCCACTTGATTGTTTGTAGCAGTTTGGCACTCACATGAAACGTCGGGGGAGGTCTCATTGGATTTTGTGAACAGAAAATGAACGTTGAGCGAGAAACAGAATAAAACATTTTTAACTAAGACAACGCAAAAAATTGAACTTTAATGCGGAAATTTAATTTATAAAAATATCCCCTGGAATATAGGCGATTTCTCTTGTAGCTGCTTCATATGTTCTTGTCCAGTGATTATAAATACTGAAGCGTTTAAAAATACAGGGTCATCTTTTTTAAAGTGACAATTTCTGGGAGGCTTTGTAGATCGATCTAATAGCCGAAATGGCACCAAACCTGGTATTTAGACTAATCAAGACACGGGAAAAAATATTATGAGAAAAAAATTTTAGTCCCAAAATTGTCGCTAGGGCATTTTATGGTGCTTTACAATGCATAAAATGAGAGAAAAAAATATTAACACATGCAATCCTATGGTCAATGTTTATTTACTACATTAACTTCCTCGGTGGGGAATTAGACCACATTAAAAGTGAGCACCGTTCTCAGAAATAACACCGTGCGTTCTGTGCACAACGTTCTCCACAGCCGTACTTAACATATCGCGAGGAATATTCCGCACTGTCTTTGTTATGTTGTCCTTTAGAATAGACACATTTGATACTCCACCAACATAAGCTCACGTTCCGGTAATGTGAGAGACTTGGAGCTCAATTATTTCAGCTGAGATTATTTGTCGGAGCTACTTGCTTCTATAAACGCTATTACTGATGCTGTCAATGCACAACATTTGCATTCTTCTTTGATATGCGTGTTTTATGCTAATTCTCGTTATTGTAAGCTGCCACAAAATGCCCTGGTGCCGATTTTAGAACTAAATTTTGTTTCACTGAATACTTTTTCTCATGTTTTGATTAGTCTAAAAGCCGAGTTTGGTGTCATTTCAGCAATTAGATCACGTTACAGGACACTCCGAACACTTTAAAAAAGATCACCCCGTATTTCTAAAATAGTTGTTGTTGTTGAATGCCCCGAGCTCAGTTATTTATGCCATTAAATCGAATTGTGAATGCGCTCTCATAGAGTTTGATCTGCTAATACAGTTATCAAAAATAATTTTAATCGAATGGAATGGAATATTAATATAGAAAAAAAATAAATTGAGACAAAAGGTGTGATTCATTTATAATGGATAAATGAAGGGAAATTGAGAGTCAAATTGAGCATTACAATATCGTTTTTTAGCCAATGAATGGTTGCTTCTTTCGTTCCCCCGTTGAGATCACGATTACACCACTTTACTTAGAATGATCAGTGCTTTGAAATATCCATGGCTTCAGATAACTTTTCATCGACGTCACACATCGTATTGAAACGGCGTTGTCAATCGGACATGTAGACGAATTTGCTGACTATCCTCAAATCGCATTCTTCGAGCGGTAACAAACAAGGCGAAGTTCATCATTGAACGTCTGAGGATCGTCGGTCATAAAAAAAATTTCCATTCATGATATTTACCGGTAACAGATTTTAATTATATTTTTTTTTCTGTTTGTAAAAAGTTTTCAAAATTATTAAAACTATTTGTCGTTCTAAATAATTAGCTATCAAAATTTTCAAATGTGTAGCGATATTGCTTCCAAAATTGAACACGTTGGCAATAGAATAGAAGAAAAACGAAAATGAAATGACAAGATAAAAAAAAATCCAATTTATGGTTGTGATTTCAAATGGCAATGACAATTTAAAGTCTTTCAGTTATTTTCTTTTATCCAATCACGTTTACTGACATCGCTATTTGCATTCTATCTCCAATTTGATCGGGTGCTTAAAGAAAAATTCAACCATTTTCTATATGCTTGGTTAGCGAATTTGGCTTAGTTCGGCTAGCGAGTGTCATAAGTAACAACGAGAAACCGAAATCTGACACAATATTGTAAAATATCAAGCAGTTAAATTTCGTGTTAAACATCCTTTGTTAATAACTCTTTGGAATTCTTAAAAAAATAGGCCCCGAATATTTACGTACCACAAGAGTGCATATACTCATGTTTTCCTCTCATCCTGATACCGAAATTATAACCTTAAAACGTCCACGTAGAATAAATATGTTTAATGGATATTTCTGTATCTGAAAATATATACATTTTCTCACATCCTTCTGTGAAGCAGTAATATAAGATCACAGGATACTTTTGTAATTTACTTATTAAAAATATTGTTAGAAGATTGACTTTTCATTACATTTTGCAAGTTTAAAATTATCATTAAAAAAGTAAGTTTATATGATAAGTAGCGTAATGAATTGATGCTAAATATTCTATTCATTATTTAATAAGTAAAATTTTTTTTTTATTTATTTAGAATTTTTTTGTTCAAATTTTGAATAACTTATTCCTATCTAACTAGCAATAATGCAAATTGCTTACTATTTTATAACTAGCTTTGTATGCTATATTCAAAATATAAAGCAGTGAATTATATATTAGTTTACCTTTGCGTAGGTAATTGACATAAAATATACATTTTTAACTAATAATATACATCCTCTCTTCAATAAAAAGAATTTTCTACTGCAAAAAACTCTTTATTTTTCCTGTTCTCTTTCACTGCGAACTCTAATTTTAATATTTTATATCTACACTAGGTTTTGTAATTTTTTTTTTCATTTCATCTCTGTTGTTTTATCCCTATTCTATTTACAATATTTCTACTCTACCTCTGTAATTTTACCTCGATTCTGACTTGAGATTTCTTATTCTGCCTCTGTAGTTTTACCTCTATTCTGACTCGAAATCACTTATTCTACCTCTTTGTTTTATTTATCTATTCTGACTATAAGTTACCTACTCAATCTGTGGTTTTTTTACCTCTATTTTGACTATAATTTTCTTACTCTACTTCTCTCACTCTCTCTCCTTTCTAATCTGATTCAAATTTCCTTATTCTACCCGTGTTGTTTTTTTTCTACTGTGAATAAAATGTTTCTACTTTAAATCTATTATTTTATTTCTATTCTGACTCAAGTTTTCTTATTCTACTTTCATTGCTCTAACTCTATGCTAATTTCTAATTTCAATAAATTTTTATCGGTATAATATTTAATATTTCGCGCGAAATGCATCCTGTTATAGTTAAGATCAATTTTCAAAATGTAGTTCGAATGTCATACCATAAGCGTAAGTTGTGGATTGAGAAAATCAGAATCCAGGCTGGATTTTGATCCACTAATGCAGGAGTAGATACCAAAAAGCTTTCTGATTTCCCACATTGACATATTTTTTTATGTTAGATTAGAAAAAAATGTAATTTAGTTTCTAATATGTATATTTACTGGCACCAGTCCTGTTCTACAAACTTTAATGTTGATCCAAACTTGTTCTTCGTAATACTGAACTGTGGTAACACGATAAGCTAATTCATTTTGCAATTCTCGCAAATTCTAAAGAATTAACGAATCTAAATTGTTTTATCAAAACTCCCCCAATTAAGAATATTAATTAATCTTTAAGACATGATAAAACTAGAAAAAATGTCAACGTGTAATAGTTATCTGCATTTAACACGCACAGAATGCCTTAAAAATTTTGAGCTCTAATTTTAATAGTTACATATTATTTTCAAAATTTATTTACATGAATTGATACTTTGATTACCTGGTAATTTTTAAAAATTTTCATCCTTTATGCATGAACTTGTATTTCCATTGCAACTCGTGCTCAGAGACACATTTTCTTGTTAACATTTTTTTTTACTGTCGAGTTTTCTTCTGATAGTCTTGCAAACATATAAGCACTTTAGAAGAAAAAAAAAACCCGACATTTTTTCCATGTATAGATTTTTTAAAAAAAATAAGTTACGTGGATATGCAAAGCTCGCGTATTTGAATTACATTACGACATGAATATGTGGAACACTCATTATTTCCAAAACATTTATTCCGTTCTGAAAAAAATCCTTAGAGTACTTGATTTTCATGGAATAGATGGTCAATTTTTCTTAAGAAAAAGAACACTTATTTTATAAGGATACTTTTCCACAATTATAGACTAATAGAACATTGTTCCCATTCATTTCCATCATTTCGCAAAATAGGCACGACTATTTTCAATTTAATCTTTAAGAAAAGTACTGCTTCTTTATAAATTTATGTTTCTATAAGTCTCGATATGCTCTTTACACAATAAAAAAAGGAAATAACTATTAGTGAGATTTTCAATGAAAAACACCGTTAATTTACTGTGTGAATAAATCCATAAAAAATTATTTAAAATCCCGATTTCTTTAACTGTTTTGTCATTTTCTGTTAATTACACTAACTCTAACAAAATCACGTAAGGCCTTGTTATTTTTTTTCATGACCCGGAAGTGGCGGGTTCTATACCTGATACAACGGAAATTTCCTCGTTTCATTAATCAGGATATACAAAATAGGTACAATATCCTTGTACTGGTGCCTCATGGGGAGGTGGTGGAGAATTAGGTGTGGATTTTGACGTCATCCCTCGAATGGAGCAAAAGATGGTGCAGGGACTCACTGCAGTTTTCCAGTCTACAAAAATAGTCCAACTTATTACAAACGAACACCACAATTTCTCAACTCCACCCTATCTGATGCAGCTGCATTAGAATCTGTCTTATTATAAGGAAATAAATGATTAAATGCGAAGCAATTATTAATTTTAATTATAATTAATTTAATTATAATTAAAATTAAGACAAGATTACACAAGTTTTTAGCAGAAAATATACACTACTGCATTTGAATAAAATGCAACTGGCCTATTTTTACTTTTTTGACATCAGTGCAATGAGAAAGTACAGATTAAATGTAAAATTTGTGCTGTTATAAATTCTTATTTGTTGATTAAAAGTGTAAAATGTTTTGAGATTTTGGAGAAGAGATTTTGGGAAAAAATTAGGCGGTGTTTAGCTATATTTAAAGGCATACTATGTAAAGCAAAATATAGATTGTATATTTTTCAACGCCAACAAAACATTTTGCCTGTGTAAGAGCTCATGTAAAAATTTCCCACTGAGTCTTACACCTAGGAACTTTAGAACATGGGTTCCCAAACTTTTTTTTCTCGTGGACCACTTTCAAAGTTTTACTATTTTCATCAGACCCTCTGCTGCTATATTTCTACTGTATTCTCAAAACTCCTAAAAATAACCTAAATTGGGGTATTAAGAAAAAAAAGCAGCACATTTTCTTATGTTCTATTTATTAAAAAATTATAAACATTTATTATTACAAATAATCAACAATTGACAAAAATTCAAAAATGAACTCTGAAATGTAAATCGACAATAAAAAATGAAAAATACGGCACAGGTACCGAATAATCTATGGTGACAATCCAATTTTAATGAGACGGATGTACTTGATGAACTGATAGCAAATCATTAATATTTGGCTTCAGTTTTGTAGGAAGTAATCTTAAATCTCACCATTCTGAGATGTTCAATCTGCTCTTTTTTTGTTACCAGGTTGATATAACGGCACTAAAACTTCAAAATTTTTGTTCTTTATTATGAAAACCAAAAACTTTTTCCTGGATTCCTACTTACAGCCTGTGAAACCCCTGTTTTCTTTTCACGCCTACGGGGATCCCCATGTGGTCTCCGATAAACACTTGGGGGTCCACCTGGACCACTTTGGGAACCTATGCTGAAGGCTATTAAAAAAATCTATGTTTATAAAATTTGAAAGAAAAAATTAGATTAGGTTAGTTTATTGTGAAATCTTCCGAATTTCTTTTTCTGCCATTTGAAGTCATGTTAGGCTGAAACTTGACAAGCACTTCCTGCACTATACTGTGAAAAGACAATGGATATAACAGAGCTTTTAATGCACGTAAGCTCTATGAAAACGATAGGTCTCGCTTGGATAAGGTTTCGAACTCGTAATCTTCCCTACGCGAGAATGTTTTTATATATTAAACATAGCGAAAGATTTATGACTTTTGTCTACAAGCTTAATTTCTTGGTAAATTTTAGCCATTGTCATGTGACAAAATCGAATCCTAATCTTGAATCTTTTCTCTGTACCAGCAGATAAGAAGGTGCTAGCTCAGATTTTTAAGCCACAGAATTTTCAACGCACATAAGTTCTCTTAACATAGCTGAACACGACTAGGTTAAGCATGGAAGTTTCTGGCATGGTAATACCTTTTTTAGGACCAGCAATAAAGGCGTCTGATAGCTGACAAGAAAAAGTGGTTTCCTTGATACTTGTTATAAGGGTCAAGTATAATTGCTTAACATCAAATAGCCACTGAAAAACATTACATAAAGATGAGGCGGCATTCTCATGCTGCAATTTGGAAAACTTAAAAGCCTTCGCTTTGGCAAATATGCCTCTCTAAAAAATAAGTGATTCCTATCTTCTTTTGTTTAACAGTGTCTGGAATCGAAAGACATTTCAATCCACAGCGTCATCATTATACTTCAATGAGCTTGATATATTAAATAAGTGTCATTAGTTGGGCATGTCCATGACATCACCTTCCAGACATCAAAATGGCGCCTGTTTTGTCTTGAGTTCTGAGACCCTAAGAAATCCTATGATTAGAATTTTTTGCTAGATAACTCTTTAAAAAGCTTCCCCCTTTTTTTCAAGACTAAATTAGTTAACGCAGATTTTTTTAAATAAAACATGTCAAACAAAAAATATGAAATAGCTTTTTTTTGGATAGGTACTTTAGTTCACCCTAGAGAGTAATTATGAAAACGAGAACTGGTTTAAGCTGCTTAACTAAGCTCTCGGAAAGAAGCAAACTATTTCCTTCATCTCGTATTCTATTTACTGAGCTCTTTCATAAAGTCGAGCTTAATATTTTGCTTTGACAAGCATTGAATATCTTTATGGGTTTTTGCATCAATTTAGACGCAGAAGGAAAACAAGAAAAAAGGAATTGATTTATTACTTTGGGAGCTCTTGGAAATTCGGGATGACTTTTAAACTTTGGGATGAAGGAAAAGGAGAATGGGCGAGTGTCAACTTTTCAAAGTAAGAAATTACAGTATTGTGATGACGTCAGAGCTGCAGTTGTGACGCAGTGATGACGTCAACTGCGGTTCCCATTGATCTGAGATGTTATTCGTCGAACGGGGGAAGAGGCGCTCCTCATTGGCTAATAAATGAGAGAATCGTAGGAATGGTATTTTGAACATTCCTGTAGGAAAAAAAAGCCATTAGTTCCAGATGATTTTAAAACTATAACTTAAAGAGTAAAAAAATTAAATTCACGTATTTATTCGGTAAAGATTTCTTTTCTTTATTTTTCCCCGGTGATAAAAAGTACAAGATGAAATATTCAAATAAATCTCAACTAAGCATTAACAGCTTTTTTAAAATTGAAAATGAGAAAAGTTCCATCATGATTTTTAATAAATGTAAGCTTAGCCATTTAATTGTTTCAGCGACGGTATGATTAAATTTTTTATTAGTCGACCTTACATTTAATTTAATTAATTTCGTCATGCGATTATTTAATAAGCGATTTAATTATAAAATAAATAATAAAATTAAAAAAGTATTATATAAATCTATTTGAAATCAATACAAAACCACCAATAATAATTAATACTTGTAGTAATCAATTATTATTATTTTTTTTTTAAAATAAAAAGCAAAGCATGTCAAAATGATCTGCAAATTAAGAATAAATTGTTTCGATACCTAAGATCTATCCTGAATGGCCTGTGGAAGATAATTTCTCATGCAATTTAATGAGAGGTGATGGCCCGGTTGCTAGAGCACTCCTACTCGTTATCGAAAGGTAATGATTTCCAATCTTGACCCTATCGAAGAACCGCCGTGTTCATTAAGCGGCTGGAACACGTTAAAAATGTCGCGGTTGCTATTTCTTCCTTGTGAAATAATACATATGGGGGTCGCAGCTCAAGTATTGGGGGTCATCTGTTTGGTCTTTCCTTCTAAACTATGAAGACCGACTTTCAGGTCTATGATAGCACAGCCATTTATTCTTCTCTATTATAAGATGCCATCCCTTCCACCCCTTGTAATGTTTATCGGTGACGTGTTTTTATGTTTATCCCAGACGTTATGAAACAACAACATGTGATGCTTGAATAAAATTCAACGAATCTTGATGCGTGGGTGTCAGATCAGATGTTGACCTAATCACATGATTAACTTGGTTGGTTGAAGTATGAAGAAGCAGCCTTTTGGTCAACTTCTTCCATCAAAACTATCTTAATTTTGTCGAAGGCAAGGATAGTGGAAAGGACGATTTTCTGTTTTTGGAATGCATATCTATCAGGGTTGTGAGTAGTCCTCTTGAGCGATGGAAAACACTCTTGAGAGACAATGTCCTAAATTATTGTGAATTTTTATTTCCGTTAAGACTTTAGTGCTTATGCAAACATTTCAAAACAGTTTTGATTCATGGAATATCCTATTTGATGCTCCAGTTAAGAGAAGATCTATAAATAATAATGAGGAGCTCTCGCAACCTGAAAAATTCTGAATAGGTTTGAAACCATGCATCAAATGAACTGCATCTGTGAATACTTTTCTATAGACTGTGGTCCTATGTTGCGAAAAAGGTAACTTTGAAAACTCTCCTACTGACGCACATCCCTTGTCATTCAACAGAGAAAAACCTTTCAAAGAGCCTCATTAAACGGCACTACAACAAGTATTGGAATATATTTACTTTTTGGATTGTATCTAGTCAGCTTTCCTTTCTTTAAGACACACAAACAGGGCTGTTGGAATGCTTAATCATTTCTCATAAAAAAATAAATGACATGCTTTCAGTTGATATACCATTATTAAGCAAGATATCGGGAAATCTTGCGGTTATGAATATTTGTAAGTAATTATATGCCGTTACAATTTTCTATTACAAGAAAATATAATTTTTTCCTATCAAAGAAATCCATAAGTCAAAATAAATATGTAGAAAATTTTTAATGTGGGCGAAAGCAAGGTAATGGTCTTAAGATTTAAAAACGATTACTTACAAATATTACAATTATTTGTTTAGAATTCTATTAATTAAGGAAGTTTTAAACATTTAAATCGTCCTTGCCGATTTAAACTAAACATAAAGTGGATGTTTCATTTTGTCTTTTTCATTTTGATTTTTCTTCTGTCCTATTGTCAACGTGTTCATGGCTTCAATCAATGGAAAGAGGCTTCTTAAACCCCCCGATGATTTCGTCTTTATATAAGAAATCATAAAATTAATAAAATGGACTTCGACAGTATTCTCCGACATTCGATGGTGAACTTCGCCCTGTTTGCTGCCGCTCGAAGAATGCGATTGGAAGCAGGCAGCAAATACGTCAAAAAACCGGATTGACACCGTATTTCAATACGATGTGATGAAGATAGAAACGTTATCTGACGTCATGGATATTTTAAACCAATGGAAATTGTAATATAGTAGCATAGTCATAATCTAAACTAAACCGAACGAAACACAACCACTTTATTGTTAATAAAAAAATATTTTGATTAAATATTTAGTGTTCTGGAAAAATAGTTTTGAATATTTAATTATAAACATTGGATGACTTAAAATTTTTTTTTCCAACGGGGAGCATTTGGGTGACGAACCCTATGCCACAACAAGACCAGAAACTGCAACTCATTTGTCGTTACCCAGCAGGCACCTGTGAACCAAGTCACGGAGGCGAGTAGCGCTACCCATGCCATACCACCATAAACCCGTTTATAGGGTGGGCCACATCTACACATTATAGAAGAAGGGACAGAGAAACACAGAAAGAAAGTAACATTTATCCTCGAACTGGGATTCGAACCCGAGACCCTCAACTCAAGAGTCAGGAACGCTAATCACTCAGCCATCGGTCGGCTATGACTTAAAATAGTGTTAAATAAATGTTTTTTTATAGAATATAATAACTTGCTGAAAATATTATGCTTTTTGCTTTCCTATAAATGATTTATTTAATGACTTAAAATTCTGTTAAATAAGTTATTTATAGGAAAGCAAAACATATAAAATCTTCAGCAAATAAATTGCTAAGATTTTATGCGTTTTGCTACTAAGATAAACTTAGTTGATAAAAAAAATTCAAGTCTTCTTTTACCTCTTTTATGATACTCTAAACATTCTTGGTAGGAAATTGTGAAGCGTGTCTGAAGCCGACTTATTGGCAAGGGAATTTCTGAGACCCCGAGATTAGATACGTTTGGATACAATAAAGACATAAAATGCAACCATGAGTATTAAGAGTTGGTTACATTGGAAGATATAAGACATATATTGCGCTATTATTTGCCAATATTTTATCTCGAATTGAAAATTGGATTTACTGTTGTCTTAACATTTTAACGAATGCTCATAAGCAATAAAACCATAAAGGAAACACCTCCTATATCTTCCATTGTAAGAACTTTAAAAAAATCTGTGCTATAGATAGCTTTAATGAATTTCAAAATCGATGATACAGTTATGAAGATTATATGGTGAATATGCTATTGATAGAGAGCTTTAATGAATTCCAAAATCGATGATACAGTTATGAAGATTATATGGTGAATATGCTATTGATAGAGAGCTTTAATGAATTCCAAAATCGATGATACAGTTATGAAGATTATATGGTGAATATGCTATTGATAGAGAGCTTTAATGAATTCCAAAATCGATGATACAGTTATGAAGATTATATGGTGAATATGCTATTGATAGAGAGCTTTAATGAATTTCAAAATCGATGATACAGTTATGAAGATTATATGGTGAATATGCTATTGATAGAGAGCTTTAATGAATTCCAAAATCGATGATACAGTTATGAAGATTATATGGTGAATATGCTATTGATAGAGAGCTTTAATGAATTCCAAAATCGATGATACAGTTATGAAGATTATATGGTGAATATGCTATTGATAGAGAGCTTTAATGAATTCCAAAATCGATGATACAGTTATGAAGATTATATGGTGAATATGCTATTGATAGAGAGCTTTAATGAATTCCAAAATCGATGATACAGTTATGAAGATTATATGGTGAATATGCTATTGATAGAGAGCTTTAATGAATTCCAAAATCGATGATACAGTTATGAAGATTATATGGTGAATATGCTATTGATAGAGAGCTTTAATGAATTCCAAAATCGATGATACAGTTATGAAGATTATATGGTGAATATGCTATTGATAGAGAGCTTTAATGAATTCCAAAATCGATGATACAGTTATGAAGATTATATGGTGAATATGCTATTGATAGAGAGCTTTAATGAATTCCAAAATCGATGATACAGTTATGAAGATTATATGGTGAATATGCTATTGATAGAGAGCTTTAATGAATTCCAAAATCGATGATACAGTTATGAAGATTATATGGTGAATATGCTATTGATAGAGAGCTTTAATGAATTCCAAAATCGATGATACAGTTATGAAGATTATATGGTGAATATGCTATTGATAGAGAGCTTTAATGAATTCCAAAATCGATGATACAGTTATGAAGATTATATGGTGAATATGCTATTGATAGAGAGCTTTAATGAATTTCAAAATCGATGATACAGTTATGAAGATTATATGGTGAATATGCTATTGATAGAGAGCTTTAATGAATTCCAAAATCGATGATACAGTTATGAAGATTATATGGTGAATATGCTATTGATAGAGAGCTTTAATGAATTCCAAAATCGATGATACAGTTATGAAGATTATATGGTGAATATGCTATTGATAGAGAGCTTTAATGAATTCCAAAATCGATGATACAGTTATGAAGATTATATGGTGAATATGCTATTGATAGAGAGCTTTAATGAATTCCAAAATCGATGATACAGTTATGAAGATTATATGGTGAATATGCTATTGATAGAGAGCTTTAATGAATTCCAAAATCGATGATACAGTTATGAAGATTATATGGTGAATATGCTATTGATAGAGAGCTTTAATGAATTCCAAAATCGATGATACAGTTATGAAGATTATATGGTGAATATGCTATTGATAGAGAGCTTTAATGAATTCCAAAATCGATGATACAGTTATGAAGATTATATGGTGAATATGCTATTGATAGAGAGCTTTAATGAATTCCAAAATCGATGATACAGTTATGAAGATTATATGGTGAATATGCTATTGATAGAGAGCTTTAATGAATTCCAAAATCGATGATACAGTTATGAAGATTATATGGTGAATATGCTATTGATAGAGAGCTTTAATGAATTCCAAAATCGATGATACAGTTATGAAGATTATATGGTGAATATGCTATTGATAGAGAGCTTTAATGAATTCCAAAATCGATGATACAGTTATGAAGATTATATGGTGAATATGCTATTGATAGAGAGCTTTAATGAATTTCAAAATCGATGATACAGTTATGAAGATTATATGGTGAATAGCATTGGTAAAATATTTTGACTTGCGTGTTAATATCGATTGTTTGAAAATTTAAACATAAATTAAACTATAATTATTTTTTAGTGCATTCGATCATTTTTTTGATAATAATCTTCATTGTGCGTGACTATTAAACGTTAAGATACTAAGTCATCTTATTTACTTTTCAAGTGAAATAAAGCGGATAATGCAGATACGTTTAGTTTGTTAGAAAATGAGTATGTGTTTCATGACTATGTAATCTTCCTTATGCATTTTTCACATGAAATGCATTTCTATATTATTTAAATGAAAGAATTTGATCACTTTGAAAATGAATTTTGGATGAGGTTCTGCCTTGTCGCAGGGCATATTTTGTATTTATTCACAAAATAAAATATTTGGTAAAAGGAAGTGGTGATCAGGTTGGTTAGGCATTTCATTCTCGGAAGATAATGAGTTTGAATCCCGATCCAATCACAAATCCATCGGCTGAATTATGTTAAATAGGTCTTGGCCGCAACGTCTTCCATGTTAATGATACCTTTGGGAATGGGGATGAAGCCTGGAATTCTTCTGCTTGGTCTTTTCTAAATTAAAAAGATCCGTGGCTACAGTTTCACACCTACTGGATGCTACGTTATATAAGTTGCCATCACTTCCTCCCCTTGCAATGCTGATAAGTGGAAATCCTACTGGCCAGTCATTACATCCAATTAAATATTTGGTACCAATTGTTTTTCTGTTATCGCCAAGTGATGGGATGAAACTAAATTTTACTATTCTGGTTTTATTGTTCACAGCAAAGAAAAATATGAGCCAAGACAAGAAATAATCCGACTTTGTGCTTGAGCCATGTGTTCCTGTGTTAATGCTGGCATCAAGTCAAACTACGGTGTTATTTTTTGTTGACCAGGCTGGACAGAGCCTTAGCCATAATAAACTTTTCACAAAAAATAAGCGTTAAACGGGTACATTTCTTAGCATTTCGGTGTGATAGGCGTTATTAGATATATTATTAATCATTTATGATGGGGTTGTTTCTTTGCCCCAGTAAAGATCTTGATTATGCCACTTTATTATGATTCTCATTAGTTTAAAATATACAGGGCTTCAGATAAAACGTTTCATCTACGCTACATCGTATTGAGACCGCGTCGTAAATCTAATTTGTAGACCAATTTTCCACATTCCTTGAGTGGCAGCAAATAAGATGAAGTTCACAATCGAATGCCTTGATTGATTGAAATTAACAGATAAAAGATTTCAATTGCGAAATTTTATAAATGCTTTTAATGACTCCTACAAATTTATATTTGGGATATTGTTTAGTATTATCATCAAAATTTTTTTAAAGAGCAAACAATTTTAATCCATTGATTTTCCGAAATGGCAAGAGTCATTTAGCAAATTTCATGCATTTGACATTAGCAATGAAATCTCTGTTTTAAGAACATTTAAAGTGTTGCAAAAAATTTAAACATAACTGCTGAAAACGAACATTGTTGTTTGGATCATAATTTCCCCGGTTGAACAACAGGGGAGGGATATTGCGCTTCTCTTTTCTGTATTCACGTCAGTCGGGATGAGTGCTTAGGAGTTTTCCGGGTTTTCTCCCTTGAAATACGTGGATAATGCTCTATGATCTATGAGAAGTTCTCAAAAAAAGCACTTTAGGCGATGGATGCTAAAATGAATTTCAACCATTAGGCGGTGCATAAACAGTGTTTAATGATAACTGCTTATCAGATAAGCAGAATTTGATTGACATAAAAATTTCAAAAAGGTAGGAAATACATAATAAATTATCAATAATCTGGTTGACAATTCTTTCGCTTGATAATCAACCTATCAATTAAGTAAAAGATTGAATTCTCAGCAGCCAATAAATGACATTACTGAACAAGTTTTGAAATTATTTGATGCCTACGAAAACATTTAAAAGAAAATTTGTGGTCGCAACACCTCGTACCTTGTGTTGTCCCATGCATAACGGTGCTCAAGTGAAATGAGAAGAACAATTCCTTTTTAAATGACTGATGAGGAAAGTTGTGTTTATTATTTTGACACAGAAATAGCTCAACAAGCAAACGAATGCGGCTTTACAAATGTACCAGAGGGATAAAACTACAGTAAACTCATTCAACTTGGGTCTTGATGATGAGATAGAAGGAATATAGGTTCACTATCTTTGAAAGAAAGATGTTGAGGAAGATTATAACCGCAGTCAATGTTGATAGTGGATAGCGGCATAGACACATCAATGAATTGTGTGGGGAGGCTGATATGATTAAGCCTATTAAAACTAATCGAATAAAATTTGCTGGCCATATCTACTATGTGAAACTTTCTACCACGACATTCAGGACTTTCAAGAACAAATCAGTAATAGCTAAGGGAAGAAAATTATTGAGATTTTAAGATTATTAAGATTTTAAGAATCCCCAGCTGCAGTTTTCTGGTAAAGAACAATGCAAGAATCTTATGAGGAAGGTCCTGACTCACAATGGCATGTTGTGTCAACAAAATAAGGAATTCACTAAAATTTTTTAAAATTTAATGTTGACGTAAGCAAGGCATTAGTTTTCATATTTAAAAAAGATTGCTTACAATTAGATACTTGCATATGACGTCATCGGTTCCTCGCGGACGAAATTATCGGCTTACTGTCTAGAGGAAAATTAAAAATAACATGATTTACGATTCATCTTGAGAAATGTATATATAAACCTTGATGAATTAGTATTAATCATTTGCATACTAAAATGAAGAAAAAAATAAATTAGAATTGCACATGTGTACAGAGTTATATTTCTATTTATGGATTTAATTTGCGAGGGTCTTAAAATGTCTGCTGGACAGTATAGAAAACATATAAGCAATAGTCACGTTTTCCATCCACGGTTATCTTTTCCTCGAAGTATCTAATTACAGATTTAAAATTCCCTTAATTTATGAAATTTTTAAAAATTAAATGTTCCTTGCTGATATAAATTAATTATAAAATGCATGTTTTATCTTGTCTTTTGCATGTCGCATATTTTTCTGTTTTATTGTCAACGTAGTGGCTTGAATCTATGGAAAATGGAGGTAAAAGTTTACAATCAGGTACCTCTTGATTCCTTGGCGATCCTTTGACGCCAATATGTGATTAACAAGATGGTGGCTACACAAAGATAGGGATACAAGGAATACCGGAAATTATTGCTTATTGGCGTATAGTATAGCCAAACCAAGTGGTATTCGATTCTACATAGCATTCAAAACAGCTTCTTAAATCGATACTTTGGTCTTTATATAAGAAAACGTTTTAATTATAAGATGAGCTTCGACAATATTCTCAGACATTTGATAGTGAACACTGCCTTGTTTGCTGCCACTCAAAGGATGAGATCTTAAGGCAGGCAACAAATTCGTCAGCAAGTCGTATTTTGCAACACTTTAAATATCTCAATACGATGCCGTAATTAATTATATGATGTAGATGAAATGTTACTGGACGTCAGGGATATTTAAATCCGATAAGAATTGTGATAAATTGGCGTTGTCATGATCTGAGCTGGAACAAAAGAAATAACCACTTTATGGTTAAAATCAAATATCAAGGTAATTTTACTTATTTATTTGATTGTTTCGCTTTTGTACATTATATAAATTTCAACTAATTGAACATTCATTACAAATCAATATTTCAGTATTTTGAAGTGTTTATATGTGAAGTAATTCTTTGAAAAAGGTGTAAAGTACAAGAAGAAAATACATGGATTCGTGGCAGAAGTAATGGGCATTGTCAAAGTTCAGTTTTTAATTCATAAAAACTTACAAAATTGATAAATACGGCCCTACAAATATCTTGCTAGTCTAATATGGCATTATGAGACTTTTTTATTCTCACAGTTGAAATTCTCTACTCCTAACAATTAATTCTATAAAAAATATGAAATTGACTTTGGCTATTAAATTAATGGTTTTGGTTTTATGTTACAATTTATGTTTTGCTCATAGAAATTTTGGGTTGGCAACTAAGTTCCCGACGTTTTCTTAAATTGATAAAATCTATGACAGTTAATGCCTTTGACCCGAAGTTGTACATCACTCGAATTAGAATATATTGTTCTACTTAAATATATATTTCATTGTTACTAAGATACATTTTCTTATTATTCACAGATCATTAACATGGAATGTCAAGTTGAGAAGAAAGAGCATTTTTGACACCTTTTTTTTTCTTTTAATCAATGCTCTAAGACCACAGAAACTGATCTCAATATTTTTGCTATGTGTGGATCTATAGATGAAAGAACAACCCTTAATTGGTATGCAACAAAGTTCAGAAAAGTAAGTTTTGATCTCAATGACGCACCTCGTTCTGGCCGTTCAGTTGAGTGCGAAATACTTGTTGAACTTTGGGAAAACGATGTAAAAAGCAAATGAAAATACATTCTTGATTAACTACTTGTATATGTTTATTGGAAAAAAAAAAAAAAAAAAAAAAAAAAAAACCTTTTAGCAAACATTATTTAAAACGGTGGGAACTTAGTTGCCGACTCAATGTGAATAATTTTATTCTGATGCGCACATTTTGTTGACCAATTCATATTCTTTTTTATTAATTTGTGCACTGATTCACATTTTATACACTAATTTGTATCCTTTACTTTGCAATTATACATATTGTTTAATTTTTCAGATGGAATCTATAAGATAGTATTATACATTTTGTAGCTTCTTACGAGTGAAATTTAAAGTTCATTAAAATTATTCATTTTCATACTATCTGGGACAAAAATTATTAAAATTATCTGGGTCAACAAAATGTGGAAACATATTAAATATTTTTAAGTGAAAGCTTGATTGTGTTATTTAAATAACATCTTTTTTTCTTTTTATAGGAAAGATTGCAGTGGATGAATCAGAAAAAAGGAAGATATATGAAATGCAGTTTAGGACCACATATAATGTAAAAATCTCTTAGGATATTTAAGATTAAAATGGTCATAAATAAAAACATTTATTTACATTTTGCAGTAATTTCTTGGGTTATTTCTTTACTTGTCTATAAGCCATTTGCAAAACGGAAACACTTGATAAAAGGTAAGTAATTATACATAATTCAGAACACTTAGTTAATCCAAAAGTTTCGCACTATAATAAAAAATTTAGTGTGAATTAGCATTGCACATGGGTTCTGAATTGCTGATAATGTATTTAAATTATATGGGAAATGTATTCATTCTGGCTTTTGCAATAATCTTTGTTAAAAATATTCAAAAATAAAAAATTCATCAATGATAGTAAAATTATATGTAGAAAAAATAGCCAGTTTTTACTTGAAGAGTCTCAAAAAAGGTATTAAAAATTAACAAAGTAAAACATCAAAATATTTCTCATTGTTGTGTATTCAAAAACTATTATTATAATCTTCAAAACTTATCAATACCACACACTAACGAATCTTGAAGATAAATCAAAGGATATGTTTGAAGAATGAGTTTACGAACAGAACCTATTCTCTCTCTGCACTCATTACGATAACATCAAAACACATTTTTGACTGCCTTGCCATTTTAAGACCTCTGACTCAACTCGGGGAATCCCCCCCCTTCGATATCGATACGAGGCTCTGAAAACATCAAGGAGATATCCAGCTGTGTTCTGCACATTCGGTGGACATCTTTAGTTCTCTCCATGGACACGACACCAACCAACGAGTTTATGAAAATTTAAAGAGCCATCAAAATTCTATTATTTTGCGTTGCATAGATTTAGGCTTACAACAAATAGTTATAGAAAAAAAGTTTATATCTAGTCTCATTTAAAATTATATAGAAGGATCAAACATCTTATTTATGACTCAATTTCTTTGAGACATACCTTTAATTTTGTTCATTAGGAAAGAAATTTATTTTATATTATTCCTACAAAGTAATTATTTTTTAGTTAAAAACAAGAAATTTTCTTAAAAATAAAAGAAATGTTTCGATTTTAAAACAAATAGCACTCAAATATTTAATTATAGAAATCCATATTAATTTAACACTCTGAGGTGTCATTTTCAAATTTTAATATAAATGTATATAAGCAGAAAGTATATAAACAGATATATGAATGTCTGTATGTATATATTCACCATTATATATATATATATATATATATATATACATTATAAATTCATAATATTTTATACATGTTTATTCAAAATTTTATTTTGGAGCTTTCATAGTAGATAATAACAGAAACAAAAAGAAACGTAACATGAAAAACTGTAAATAAATAAAGTAGACCCTCTAAGCTTATAAAACATAAAAATATTGGGTTTTTCCGCTAATATAATTTTTTACTCGAACATTTCGTACAAACTCGCATATTTAAGTAACTCTGAGATGACAAAGGCTTGCTTTGACCTCAGCGGTCACTTTTTGAATGCGGCTTAAAATGGATTCCAAAGTACTGCAAACATACACAATTCATTCCTGTTGCAAACCCTATAGAACTGACAGCCAGAATACTCAGTTGCAAAGACAGTCTAAAGGAGGGAAATTTCAAAGTGCATTGAAGGAAATACTAAACACACATTTTTGCCACATTATGAGCTAAAAGCTTCTTTTAGAAAACATGATATTACAGAGTGTTGTTATTAAACATTAGCTTTTTAACTACCTGTAATTCAACTTAAGATTGCGAAAATGAGAGGGACGAATACAACAAAATATATAAATATCTTAACATGCATAATAGAGGTTTTGTTATTCTGTTATAATTGATTTTATATATATATATATATATACATATATATGTGTATATATATATACATACATATATATATATACATATATATTTGTATATATATAAATATATAAATATATATATATATATATATATATATATATATTTATATATACCTATATATATATACATACATATATATATATATATACATACATATATATATATACATATATATATATACACACATATATGTGTATATATATATATATATATATATATATATATATATATATATATATATATATATATATATATATATATCTATATATATATATGGAACAGGTAGCTAAAAAGATTAAAGCTGCGGCAATGGGTTTAACAATTATAGGTTCAAATCCCTCTCTGGGTTCACTGTGTTTGCAGTTTTTCAGCATCCGTTCAATAGACAGCAAATCTGAAGCAGTGCAATGAGCTGCTGAGGAGTTTATGCTCTGAGAAACTGTTGAGCTTTTGGCATTCCCGTCACTCAAGTTCCTTGAGTGAGAGTTTTTCGGGAACCTGTCTTCGGAGTCTGCTAAAAGCTGTCCCTGAAAGCAAAATATCATAAAAATTTTCTGTTCTTAGATTTATGATTGTGGCCCAAAAATAATAAATTTTTATAAAATTAAATAATTAAAATAAAAAGATCCCACTATCATTAAATGAATAACTGATACTAATAAAAAGTTAATGAATATAAATTTATAAAATAAATATATTTAATTAAAATAAAATAATAAGTTTTATAACCAAACTTAATTCACACTGCTTCGCTTAACTACAAGTTTTCAAGTAAATATTTCTACATGAGAAATATTCTTTCTATTATTCTTGCATGAAGGACTTCAGTATTAAATAATTATTTTAAACGTATAATTATGCACAGTTACACACAAAGCTAGTTCTGTAATTTTGATACAAAAGATAAATTGAGCAAATGTCACTTTTAATATAAAAGTATAAAATCAGATGCAAGGACTTAAAATTTATTTGTATGTAGGTGGCGCTGTGCACTTACAGAAATCACATTATAACCCAATGCTAAACACGTTTGATTTCGACAGCACTGGAAGGAATCATCTGTCTATAAAATCATCTGGACATTATTTTTACCGTCTGCTCTTGAATGACGACTGCTCCTTGCAGTCAACGGAACCATATACTGCCCATAGCCAAATACAACGTTTTTATTAACATTTGTACATAATTTTTTAAATTCTTGGTCAAGTATTTAATTTTTTTTATTTACTTATCATTTTATCTATTACAATTTCTAAGTTTTTTTCTTTTCAAAACTCTAGAAATATAGAATTTTTAAAGAATTAACCTATAAATGAATAAGATATCAAAAAATTGGAATGACTTTTTTGATTAGTATTCGAGGATTTCATATAACATACTTTTAATAAATATCAATAAGATGAGGTTGTGATGTTTAAAAGCGTCCATGGGCCTCATTGTAGAGGGTTTTCCCATCATTTGTGAGTAAATATTTGAAATTAAATTCAAAATTTTTTTAATATTTTATTTTTAGTGATTATATTATTTCTAAAATACTATTTTTTTATACATCTAAAAAGACTAGTTCAAAAATGCCCTATCTTGTATAATTCCTGTAGTTTAAGATATTATTATAATTTAATATTTAAAATTATGTATTAATTTTAAAAAAATCTTTAACTACAAGCGGAATACATAAGACCATAAATAATTAAATCAAGAAATATTTAAAATTTAAATTATCATATTACAAAATAAAGGGTTACAAAGAATATTATAAGACTTTCATCTTTTTTTGTATTTTGTTTTTAACTGAAATTATCTGTCATTTCGCCTTTAAATAATGAAGATGAATTTGGAGACGGTCGCCAGATCTTCCAATTATCCCTCACCAAAGCATGTGCACACACAAACCTTCGAAACCTTCGAATACATAAAAAAATAGGCTCTCTCAACACGATGTTCCGCTCTTGCTTTCGGTTCAACAGTTCGTGAGTTCGAATCCCGCCTTGGGCATGGATGTTTGTAATGGTTCGGAATCATATTTAAACCATAGGTCCCGGTATAATTAGCCATCGTGTGCAAAAAAACTGATCGTTGAGCGACAAACGAACAAACAAATCAACACGATGATCTTCATGGGAGTTTGCACATGAGGACTAGTTAAGTCCCCCCGAACTACGTGTATATTTCAAAGCACTATAAACATCCTTTCACAAAGTGGGGCTCAAACCCATGAACTGTGTAATTGAAGACAAGAACGTTTACCATTCGGTTACCACTTAAGGAACCCAATAATTATTGATTAATACCCAATTATGGGAAATCACAAATAAGAAATTAGTGATTTCCCATACGTGGTGTTATACAATCCAATATTTATTTGATAAATAGTATCCATTATTTCTTTTTCCTTATTGTTATTATTTCTTAAAAATCCTGTTACCACCTTTTACTTACAAAGAAGAAAAAAAAATAAAATTAATTTATTTCTTATGCATTTCTTAAAAAAAAAATGTTTTTTTTAAATTTTTGCTACTGTTTTAGCAGTAGAATATAAGTTGCAGGCTTGGGTTTAACTAATGCCTTTTTATCAGAATATTTCTGAAAATCAAAGTATGCCACTCAAATCAGTCAAAACAAAGACAGGTAAAAGGTCAACTAATGAAGGGGGAAAACAGCCATCCTAGTCGGTTTTTTATTATATTGAATAGATAAGGTCGACTTATGTCATTATGGCAACTGTTTTTTCTACACCCCACTCTAATAAACTAACATTTAATCCAATGGAAGATGTACATAGACAGCGCAGTACAATAACACACTGAACGAGGTATCGAGCCCATTACCGGTCAGACATTAGAGTGATACCTCTTCTCAGTAAGATATTACAATCCTTTACAAATAGAGACATAAAAATTTATTAATAGACAAATTTCTTTAAAAAAAAAGTTGAATTAAAAGTTATTTAATCAACGAACAGATCAAATTATAAATATTGATAGCATTCGCTGAATAAAATTCAGACATTATTACTGCTATATTAATATAAATAATTTCAAAATTTATCTGAGGGTAATTGGGCATTGGTCTATAATGCTCGTAAAAGGCTCTCTAAATGAAAGCAGTTTCTTATAGATAACAGTCAAAGGGCTCTACAGGCAGTAGTTATTCACCGTTTCTGTGTGATGCACTTACTTAGAGTTGATTTAATAAACAAAATTCTCAGGAGCCTGCTTTTCCCAAGTAGGGACTAGGCTATATGGAAAGACATTTCTTCTTGCTTTTTGGGATCTTTCTGGTTCCTCACACAATTACGGCTCCTATACTCGTAAATCATGGGTTAAAAATATAGGGTTTCTCGCAAAATCACTTTCCTATATACATGTAAATTGTGAGTTTAAAACATACGGATCCGCACAAAATCACTAGTTCATAAAATCTTTTTATTTTGCTCTCATAGTTGATGTAAATATTACAAAGAATTATTCCATCACACGATTATTTTCGATGCTTAGTGAGCGCCATGACCGTCTAAGGTGTTAAGACTCCTTTCACTGATGTCAGCCATACTCGGGGACTTCAGAGAATATTTTTTATAGTAAATCATATTCATGAATCAGAATGATCACTCTGACGACATACTTGCAGAAGCCCTTTGTCCAAGAGTGTCTTGAATAGAATCCGGGACTACAAAGTCCCGGATTCTGTTCAAGGCACTCTTGGATAAGTTCACAGTCACATACTTAATATAAGTTCACACACTTAGTATAAATTCACACACTTAGTATAAGTTCACACACTTAGTATAAGTTCACAGTCAAACGTCTGAGAATAGTGCCGAAATTCGTTTTGTTAATAAAATGATTTCCTATAGGAGGATTAAAGCAGCGTGGTTTGGAAAGCCGTTTTCCATTGATTCAAGTAATTAACATGTTGAAAATAGAACAGAAGAAAAAGCAAAATGAAAAAGGCAGAACATCCACTTTATAGTTACTTTAAATCGGCAAAGACGATTTAAATTTTTTAAATTTCATTAATTGATATAGTTCTAAATTAATAATTGCATATTTGTAAAGAATCTCTTTTAAATCTTAAGAATAATACCAAATGTTTTGCTTACTTTTCTTAGCAGCAAAAAACAAAACAAGTATTTCAAATCAAATATTGCCTGAGAAGCCGATAAATGCATTGATGAATTTGGATTCGACGTCAACAATATTAAAACACTATAAACGTATAAGATAGTTTAAGAAGCCTAAATAATTAATTAAGATTCCTGATGAAGAGCTGGCGTCTGCATACCTTAACGATCCTGTAAAATATGACTTAAGAAGTCAAAATAAAATATCTACTCTTACAGAGCGAAGTTTTCTTTGTATAACACATGTTACCAGATCTTTTTTCATAAGTCCCGAAGAGTGATAGAGGAAGTAACGGCTGGGTAAACTCAGTTGTTTACGATTTTCAAAATGTTGTGCGCTATTTTAATGTCAACTACTTATAATCCATTTCAAGACGACTTTTTCTTAAATAGTAGACCATATTCATTTGTTGCAAGGGAGGAAACCCGGAAATCCCCTTGGCACCTACAAAACGGATGTATATGCAGGAGAATGTATGCGCAACATCTTTCTTCCATTGTTTAACCATGGCTGGGATCGAACTTAAAAGACGAGGGAAATCCAACAATTAAGCCATGGGAAGATCTTTCACCATTTGAAAACAACCCCAAGCAGCGAAATAGAAACATGTGTCTAAAAGCTTACTGAACTTAAAGTTAACTTAAAGTTCTTAAAGTTACTTTTATGAGTAAATGACACGACTGACATCATTTCCAAGAGAGGAGGATCATCACTTTTCTCGTTAATTTCGGAAACTGCATGACTTATGATCTGTTCATGTGATCCCAAAGTTTACTCTGTGTTCCTCACGTTTACCAGACTATAGAAGGGCACTTTGGATTAGTTACCTAGGGAACTGCTGTATACCACGTCCCTTGAATTTAAAATGCTTATGACTTTGTAGGAAAATCGACCGACACACCAGACTAGTGACTAACCCATCGTGTGAGATACACGATTTCCTAACATATGTAAAATTTAAGACGATGCTACAATGGTTCCTGTTGTGAATATTAGCAGAGAGTGTGAATACTACCATGTGAAATATTAGCAGAGAGTGTAAATACTACCATGTGAAATATTAGCAGAGAGTGTGAATACTACCATGTGAAATATTAGCAGAGAGTGTGAATACTACCATGTGAAATATTAGCAGAGAGTGTGAATACTACCATGTGAAATATTAGCAGAGAGTGTGAATACTACCATGTGAAATATTAGCAGAGAGTGTGAATACTACCATGTGAAATATTATCAGAGAGTGTGAATACTACCATGTGAAATATTAGCAGAGAGTGTGAATACTACCATGTGAAATATTAGCAGAGAGTGTGAATACTACCATGTGAAATATTAGCAGAGAGTGTGAATACTACCATGTGAAATATTAGCAGAGAGTGTTAATACTACCATGTGAAATATTAGCAGAGAGGCTGATACTGTTAATTTGGAGCATAAATTCATCGATGATAGATATAATATTTGTAATCATTATAAAAAAATCGGAAGACATATGTCATCTTATCTGAATCTGTGATAATTTCAAATTGAACTGCAAAGTCCAAAGTTTAGTAGAAAAATAGTTGCATGCTACATATATATTAGAAGCAACCTCCGATATCTCAGTGACATCACGCCGCTTCCCATTGAGTTCAGCAAAGTGAAGCATCATTTGCTGCGGGCAGTGATTGGGAATGACATCACATCCAAAGCTTTCATTGATGCGGAGTGGAAGGTACTAGCCCAGGTGTGATCTGACTATGGTTCAGAATTGTGAAGCGCTTGGTGATAAGAGAGAATTCCAAACCCGTTAAACTTAAGGTACAATCCGGGACCCAACTGCATGTATGTATAAAGCTATATGCATAAACATAGGAAACCGAAGCAGATATTAGTCTAGAAAGAGTATCATGATTAGTATTATTTTATAATAATAGTTAAATATCCTCATTTTTAGCTTATAAGAGAAGATGTGGTCATGCATCCAGCATTACAGTCTTTCATGTTCAGCTGAAGTTAAAGTCAGTTTGTCATATGTATTACTAATTATCCCTTTCATTTGACACTCGAAAAAATTCACCACCTTAATGGGCTGATCTATCATCATGCAAAGAGGTCCACATCTGAGGGGATGTTATCTGTCTACCATAAGAAAGTTCTCACAAATTTGAGTATGCCCGTTTGTTTATATGGTAACAAGATGCATTCCACTTTCGATTAGAGGAGCCAGAAGCAAGGTTCCAGCTTCTACTTACTGAAAGCTGTGAGATGCTGCATGAAATAGAACCAACATATGACAACTTGAAACTTTCTTGAAATCCGTAATTTTGTTACTATAGAAATCGCCACTCACTAGGATGCTTGATGCTAGGATTTCTTGCCGTGGATAGACAGTAGTTTTCTTTTCTCAGCAGTGACTATGACAGTGAACATTTCGAACTTTTTAAGTTGCATAGACATTATCAGCTCGACACCTTCGGATGTATTAAGCAATGAATGAGCTACCTCCTAGTCACAAGAGCAATATCTTTTCTTATCAACCTGTTTAATAACTGATGTTTCTATCTAAATTTGATGCTGCAATCTTACCGCTTAATTCCGTAATATTTAGTGGTTCATTCTTTATTTTTAACCATAAAGTGGTTGTTTGTTTCGTTCCAATTGAGATCAGGACTACGTCACTTTATTGCAATTTTCATTGATTTAAATACTCTTGACGTCTGAGAAAGTTTCATCTACGCCACACATAATTAATTACGATGTCGTGTTGAGATGGCGTCGGAAATCCGAATTGTTGACGAATTTGTTTCCTGCCTTTAAATTGCAAAGTTCATCATCGAATGTCTGAAAATAATGTCGAAGTTCATTCTGTCAAAAGGAAGATGTCTTATATGAGAACCAAAACTGCTTTCTATTGATTCACAGTTTAGCAATTGAACCGAAGAAAATGCAAAAAGAAAAAGTTAAGACAAAGCACCTACTTTATGCTTAACTACTACAATAAGCAAGGATGATTTCCATTTTCTTATTCTTTTTTTTCCAAATGCATACAAACTTCAATTTAAATATATTATTTATATTATTAAATTAATAATAAGAATATAAAAATACAAATAAATTATGCAATAATTGATACTTTTATAAGATATTAACACCTATTTAATTGTAGTCAACACGTATTTTAAAAGACAGAATACATTTTAGTGACATTACTCAACAGAACTGAGTAGTTTATGATTCATATTCTAAAAATAGAATCTAAATATTTGAGATTTCTTGTGTTATTTTGTTATTAATGCATTTCCATAGTGCAAATGAAATCAGCCCCCAATTAAATAATGTTAATGAAATCTGAAGGTACTAAATGCGTTTCAGTAACGTAAGTAATCAAAATTAATGATTGTTAATGAAATTTTAGGTCCCTAAAGCGCGTTTTAATAGCATAAGCAACCACAATTAATTTAAGTTAATGAAATTTGAAGCTGCTAATGCGCATGAGTAGTATAAGTAATTCCACTTAATATTAATGAGGCCTAAAGCTGCTATATATCGATAAAAGAATTCAAAACAATCCATAAAAGGGTTTGAAATATATTTTCAGCGAGAATGAATTAAAATTTGGAATCTTTAAGCTTATGTTTATTGAAGAGTTTGTTTATACTATTGTAAATGATGGCATATGAAAAAGTAATAAAAATACATGAAAAGTATTCCTTTTTAATAGTAAAGTCATTAATTATTAATGAAAAATTATATATTTGGAAAAGGAAACTGAATTATGCAAGTGTAAAAGAGAGATTACATTTGAACATATTTCCATCCACTTGAATAATTTTCGATTTTATTGTTGAAGAGAAATTAAGCTAACAGGTTTGGCTCCATGTGAATAATGTCATCTGCATGCCATTTAAATTAAATTTGTACCTATGTCAATCGCTATTTGGTATAAAATAATATTGTTAGTACACTTATTATTCTTGTCCTTTCATGTTCCATTAAAAGTTTTCTATATTTCAATATACCCTTCTCAAAAGAATAGCTGAATCCGAAATCACTGTCATACTGAATCACCAATCACACCAAGTCGTGTTACGTGCTCCCAAGCACCATGTTTTATCCTCGAGCTGGGTAAGGTGGACTCAGCCATTCATCGCTTCAGTGGGTCGATAAACTGAGTACCAACCATATTTGGGAACTTAACACTCACTGCTTTGTGTTAGGCTGCCCATCTAGCCGGTAGATATGCTCCTCGAACTGGGGAACTTCAATCAAGAAAACAACAGATGCGGTTACTGTAGGCGTTAGGCTGTATCATCACATTTTTCATTGAATTAATTGATAATTTTTTCTAATTTATTTCGTTCAAAAATTTACATATTTTGTTTGCTATTTCTATTTTGATTTTTATATAAAATCAAAATAGAAATAGTGAAAATCAAATTAGAAATGGTGAACTTTGGAAAAAAAGAATTTCACTTAATGTTTACTGCTTCTCACTAAGATTTTTTAAACTATGAATATGATAGATCTAGACCCACATTCTAGATTCAGTTTCTGCAGATCTTTTCTTAAAATATACGAAAAAATGTAAACTATCTTATTTTGCACTTTAAAAAGAGATTTTTACTAACAAATAATTCAAATAAATTTAACGTAATTTTTTTGCTAAAAAAATTATGTATTATATTAAAGACATAGAATATCGCTTAATATAGCTGTAAATTTTGACTCACTCCAGGATTTGGTTCTTTTTTATTATCGTTAGCAATTCATGATCGTTAGCTTGAAAGCCAGTCCTTGTTTTTAGAGGCAGTGGAATTAAAGGGTGATAATACAGACATGTGTTGAACTTTATTATAACTGTATTTATGCTTTATAATACCATACTTGCTTTATAATATTGCGTAAAAAATAGAAAGTAACATTTGTGCACGTGAAATTTACTTAAAGTTTCACATATTTTAATAATTAACTAAAATATAACAAATATATAATTACATAATATTATAAGGATGGAATAACATATTGTGATATATAATATTCTATTATTGATGTTTATTTATGAAATAGTTTATTAGTTTTAACAAATAATCGTTCAAGCATTTTAACTGTAGTATACTTTAAGTACAAGATGGCAGCACTATTTAGATTAAATTAAAGAACTTAAAAAAATTGTTAGAGTAATACATTTGTAACATATAAATTAATATGAATATTAGATAAATATACCATATTTTTAACATTAAATCATAATTTCCATCGCCTTTTTTTTCATCCAGCAATCTATGAATTTGTATATATTATTAAAAAATAAATAAGTCATTTGATTACTCACATTATTGTAATACTTGATCAATTTTAGTTTACATAGAAGATTATAGATGGCAGCATCAAACTGGAAAAAAGAACACTGGAAAAAATTCCTTAAAAGAAATTGATGTTATTTATAAAATTTAGGTGGGCGTTAACAATTATATATATTTTTTAATATCTAGTATTAAAATTCTTGTAATTGCTGGAGTTAATGATCTATTAAATAATCTGCTATAAAAGAAAGGTGAAATTATTTTAAATTATTATTTTAGCATTTTAATATTATTTTCCGTTTATTCTATATTGTTAATAGATGGCAGCACTATAGAAATATACGCATAAGATGTATGTTTTATCAGTGAATTTCAATGAGTTTTAGACAACATGTTTTTATTTATTACATCAAACCATGAATTCTGCAGTGTAATTAACATAAAAATATTTCCTTACGAATTACATTGGTGAGTTTTGAAGAAAATTTTTAAAATAAAGATACCATTAAGCAACTAGAAATGGAATTTTAGAATATGTTATTGATATATGAACGGTGAACACACTTTATCCGGTATATACAGGAATCTTATCCCTTTCAAGATGAATTTGCGAAGAGCGTTCGTAAATATACTTTTTATTGAACTAGTGTAATTTTTTTTTTACACGTTTATACACAATACCCTTACATTTAACCTATATTAAAATATCAGTAGAGATTTTAGATGATCCCAGGAAGCAAACCACCTAAAAATACTTTGTATCTGAGCTTCAGTTTCTCCAGAATTCAAGTGATTGAAAAATTATTTGTATTTACATGCAGCAAAA
Source organism: Latrodectus elegans (assembly GCA_030067965.1). Lineage (NCBI taxonomy): Eukaryota > Metazoa > Arthropoda > Arachnida > Araneae > Theridiidae > Latrodectus > Latrodectus elegans. The sequence goes on along the minus strand of CM057819.1, from coordinate 5,007,824 downwards.
TATTAGTTCCTTAAAATTTGAATAACTGGAAAACATGCTTCTAAAATTCAATCGAATGTAGCTGTAAAATGCATACCATTGATATGGAAGTGAAACAAGCGACCGTTTTTGAATAAAATCGCAAACAACCTTTCCCCTTTTCTTTGTACACATTAAAACTTGGTAAATTGGCCTCGCATGACCATTTAAGTGTTCTTTTATATCTCTCTCCCTTTAAATACCACCAGGAAGGTTGACGACTATATAGATTCTGAACACGAGGATTTCTGATTAGATTAGTGGAGATCAAACGAAATCCTATCCTATACTAATAGGTTTTTTATAGTCCTAAGCCACGATTACTGTAAGGGAGTAGGCGGTGTTCCTCTGAAAAGCAGATACGGTGGACCTTAAATTTAATGTTCTGAGAATATATCGAACCAAATCACTCTAACTTTAAGTTTCGATCCTCTTTAATAAAATTTTTTTTGTCCCATTTCATGACAGATGCATCTATTCTTTCTAAGCTAGTACCTAAAGTAAAAGAATGACGAAATTTTCTGAACTTAAAGACATATTTTTTATAGTATCCACCTTCCCATTATAATAGTTTCGAGAAAAAGAAATAAATTATTTTTAATGTAGTGATCGATATCTAATGAAGCATCGATACAAGAATTTCATGCGTATACTCGGAAAGATGACATTTCGCACTAAAAAATTCTTATGACATTTTTTGTTCTGTCCACTCATTTATGAGTTACAGGGTATGAAGGAAAAATTCAATACATTTTACTGTTCTTCTTTGATAAAGATGAAATACAAATCAGGCGGTATAAATTGTGGTCCCGATACTGTAACAGCCAACTGCGTGAAATTTTGGTTCTCTAGATTCTTACAAATAGTTTTGATATTACAGATACAACTCGCACAGGTGGACTCGTCATCGAAAATGTTGATAAAATCACAGAAATTACCTAAACAGATGGTATGCTAGCTATCGTACGAGGGTTGTCTTTTAATTTCCTCAAAAAGTAGGAAGAATTTTTTGAGAACAAACTATTTTACTGCTTTTCAAAATATTTACCTTTAGATTTATACACTTTTCCATCCGTTCAAACCAATTCTTAAAACAGTTTTTCCACTCTGAAGTTGATATCTCAGGAACAGGGTTTTGGAAAGCTTCAACAGCTTTTTGAGAGGATGAAAATCGCTGCCCACACATTTATTGTTTGACATAAAGAAACAAGATGTCATTAGACGACAAATCAATGGAATATGGGCAATGAGACATTAATTCGATATTTTTATTTTCAGATAATCAGTTGCTTGATGTGCTGAGTGGCAGCTGGCGTTGTCGTGATGAAGAATGATGCAGCGGTTTTTGTTGTTTTTCCTGATTTTGTTGATTTTTGGCAAACAATTTTCTGTATACTTTAGCGTTAACAATTTTTCGATCCGCTAAAGGAATGGTTGCGATATGTGCCGTAAGTCTGAAGAAACAAGCAATCATTTTCTTGGAAGTGCTTCGCTAACGAACAACTTTCGTAGGACTCGGTTCATTTTGAAACACCCAAACAGTGGATTGTTGTTTAGTTTCAGGCATATACGAATATATCAAAGTTTTGTCACCTGTAACGATGTTGTATACGGATTTTGCTGTTCCCAATTTGAATTTTTTTTTTATCATTTCTTTACACCAATTTACACGAATCTCTTTTTGATCTTTTTTCAAATTGTGCGAAATCTATCTGGAACAAAACTTTTTAACAGTTAAATGTTCATGCAAAATCGAGTGTATTGCAGTTTGTGATATACGAAAAAAGAATCTTTTATCTCACGACATGCCGAACTTCTTCAATCATCTTGCGCACAGCATCGATGTTGCTTGGAATCACTTCCTATTTTGGTCATCCTTCACGAGATTCATCACTGACGGACGCGCGACGAGTCTTTCCTGGTCAATTACCAAAAACTACGCGATTCTATGCATTCTTGTCGATTGAGACATTTTTTAAAATAATAAAAAATCATCCAACGGAAACCTTCATGAATTATTTCCATTTATAGAACTTACTTGCTTCTTTAGAACACACACTGTAAACAAACTACGCACACGATTTCTAAAATGCCACTGATTCCAAGAGAAAAAAATATGATGTTTACAAATATCCTGAAAACCAATTTCAGTAGCACTCTCTAATGTTCGTTTGTAAGAACATAACACTCAACCCTCGTACCATCACCCAGAAGCTAAAGATCAGGCTCGCAAATTTATATGATAAAACGAACCAAAAACATTTAAAATAAAGTTTTGAAGTTCATGAAAAAATAATGGATTTCTTTTTTCCCAACCATTACCTCTTGACAAAGAGACAGCCATTATTTTTCAGAGAACGATCATATCACTTGTATATGAATTTTTTTTATCTAAAGCTATGTAAATTGCAATTTTACAACTAATATGTTTTTGCAGTATTATGTTTTTTTATTTAAAATATAAATAATTATTATAAATATAAGAATATAATAGCTTTAAAATCGCACGATGTGGGCACGACAGCAGCGATCCTTTCCGCCAATAACGAAAATCGCCGAGAAAATGGAATTTTGTACTACACGGAAGAGTTCATAGATAAGTTTGTGTTTTTAATAAGTTTTAATTAGTTAATAAGTTTTCTGTAACTGTTTTAAGATATTTAAAATATTATTATAGATTTTAGCGTGAAGTTTTTGCTTTCTTCTTTAACCAGTTACAATATAAAATTAAATCTGTATATTAAGTGAACCAAATTTAACATGTAATAATTTAATAAATTTAAAAATTTATTTGCATTGCTTCAACTTAAAAATTTACACAGAAATTCAGTAATTTATATTTTAATTTTATTTAAAATAATATAAATTACTATAAAGTACTTCCTAACCAACTAAAACTTCAATTAAATTGAAACATTATTAAACCTAAAGTTAACTAAACTTTAATTGAAATATAAAATTATTTCTTACTGAATTAAATAAATTATAAATAATTTTTATAGTAATAAAACTTAAATAAAATATTGATACCAGATTATGAAAATATAATTTGAGCCGAAACAAGCTAAAGTTTTTTAAAAGACAGAATCAGGCTAATTTTATGAAAAAAAAACTGCTCTAGTAATTTTAGCTGTGTCAAAAATTAAATTAATTTCTATATCAATTTGATATTATTTTTTAATTTTTAGCACAGCCCAAAATACAGCAACATTTTTTTCTTAAAAGAATTTTGACTTTATCCCTTTTAAATAATTTGAGATTATTTTTGACTATGTTTCCATTAATAAAATAACAATTTATTAAAGTACATATGAACCGTATTTAAAGACATAATTTCATATTTTGTGGATTTATAATTATTTCATATTTTCTTTAATTTAAAAAAAAACATAAAAAATTATAAAATAATTTTTCAGTAAATTCAATTTAATTTAAATTATAATAACAACTTTTTTTTAAATATTTAAGAAATAATTTCTCTTTACTTAACTGAAGTTATATACTTTTATTAAACTTAATTTAGGAAGCAAAAATTTCTGAACCAGCTATTTATAAGATTTAAATAAAAAAAAATTATATTTTTGTAAATTTTTTCATAATGATTATTTTTATGTCGCCAAAAACGAAAGAAGTTGCTTCGTCACTAGATGACACCCCCCCTGCATTTAGTGATTTTCATGAAGTTTATTTGATTTATGATATTCATTAGACGGAAATATACATGAGGATTTCTAGAGGTGATTTTATCTTCAAAGTAAATTAAGTAAATTACATATTAATCTCTATAACACGAATATTTTTTCTTCAAATTCCTCCGTTGCTCGAAAAAAAATTCCGTTTCAAAAATACTCGCACACATTCTTCATTAACAATTGCAGTACTTGGATAGTTGAAAATCTCTTTATTTATAAAATGTTTAAATTTCTCCTGAATATCAAGATATTGAATCTTTTTTTATATAATTATTATATGTTTTTATTTTTTAATATGTCTGCATATTTTGAAGTAATTTAAATATTTGTGACATGGAAAATAATTAATTATAACTATTTTTATACATGTTAAGTGTTTACTTTAACTTTGTGCAAACTCATAATCGCTAAAGTAATTTTTACTTTAAAATTTAAAAAAATTTCATAATATTTTTTTTATATCTTATAAAGATTTTTACTGTCATGTATGTCGATCTCTAAGTTATAATTTTTTTTTATGAATCATATCGATAAAAAGCGGTGTGGATGATTCCCATCTGAAATACTCGCCTATTACCTTACACCGCGTCTTTATGGTGTGTGGTGACAGGTAACACCTGAGCTGGCACCCTTCTCTCCACAGCCACACCACACTAGCGGAAGGACTTTGGATGTCATGTATTAATACGCCCACAACCCATGAAGATGCAGCAGTTCAGCAGGAGAGAGCGAGGTCACTCTTTCAGTAAGTGATGCTTCACTTTGTTGGTCTTACGGGAAGCCGCATGGTTTTTATAGAAGTTGCCACACCCAAGAGCAAGTTACTTATTAGAAAATGGTAATTTCTTGTAATACTTGAATATATTGTCTGTTAATTGTTCACATGCATTAACATCCTAAAAAGCTGCCAACTATAAATGCATTTGATAACTGAATATGTAAAATCAAATCTGTGATATTTTAGAACAAAAAAGCTTGGTATCGTAATTAGTTTCTTCTTCTTCTTTGAAAATTTAACCCAACTAAAAGTTTCTATTTAATAGGCGATACTAAGTATTGTGACAGCTCAGGTATCGACCTCGACTGTTGACCGGGAATCGGAATTTCAACAATCTAAGAAAGGAACATGTCATTTTTGGTATTATTTTGGTCCAAGTTCTTACTTCATCAGCAGGATTGTAAAAAGAGGTAAGAAAAATATAGCCAAACTGACAGAGATTAGTGACAAGTTTAATGTATTTCGGACTGTGGTGATAAGTGTGGTGACATTTACTCAAATTTATTTTTGAATGTATAGATTGGTTAAAAGGAAAACCAAGTGAAAACAATAAAGGAGAACGAATATCAGCGTCGAGTCCATTTATTGGATTCCAGAAATACACTAACAGAGCTTATTTTCAAGTTCAAATCTCATCGAGAAAAGGAATAAATAAAAATACAAGTTAAGAAGCACCGAATGTGATTGATCTCAAAACATGTGTCATCAGAGATCTCAAGATAAAGCTCGAATTATGCTTATGGAGGAAAAAAAAAAAAAACTGTTTCCTTACCGATCTGTTTGACCAAGCGTTGACGGACAAATTAATGCATTTAAACATACACCGTATGAAAAGTATATTCTGGGAGATATTCTTATTGGTAATTCTTATTTATTTCTAGTTATATTAATAATTTGTTTATATATATTTCTGGGAGATATAAATACACTACTCAGGGGCTATAGGCCGTATTTATATGTAGCAAGAGAGGGTACTTAGAAATCTCCCAAGCACGCACTCTGATTGATGCAATGACAATAAAGCTTCTCATCCTACTACCAGATCTATTGATTCTATCTGTGATTGGTCACTATTTCAAGATTTAACATCTCTAACTGATTATTGTTCAAATAACATTTTGCTGTACGATTTTCTTCCTTTCATTTATTCATTTCCTTTTGCCCGAGAGATATTCCTTTCTCAAATGCCTGTTACAGGACGAATATTTGAAGGGAAGACCAGAACACTCTATCAAGCTTTGTATCTTTAGTATAGACAGGCATACATTCCTACATAGACATCATGGCTGCCAATTCTGCTGATGTTATCGGGAAACTTCATTCTCCCGATAATCTACTAATTTTTGGCAATTTCACTGAAAAATTTAGCAAGAGTCGAACTTTTGCCAAAAAAAAAAATCTATAGAATTGATATATATATATATATATATATATATATATATATATATATATATATATATATATATATATATATATATATATATATATATATAATTATTATTATCATTTAAATATATTACTCTGAGTTTCGAGTCCGCCATGGATGTAACCACTAGGCTGCCAATACCTTCACGAGTTGGCAGTCATAAAATTAATATTCAGAGTTGACATCAGGTGCCTGTTTACATAAGCAGTTCATTTAAGAGAAATATTTCTACTTATTATTAATTTGATTTGAAAACTATTTACGTCAAACAAAGTATTTGTCACTGAATTATGAAATTTATTTATTTTTGTTTTTATGATTTTATATAATTTTATAATTTTAATACTTAAAAATTGTGCTCTAGTGTAGTAAAAGTTATAAAAGCCGTATAAAAATAAAAGCCGTATACATATAAAAGCCGTATACATATAAAAGCCGTATACATATAAAAGCCGTATAAAAATAAAAGCCGTATAAAAATAAAAGCCGTATAAAAATAAAAGCCGTATACATATAAAAGCCGTATAAAAATAAAAGCCGTATAAAAATAAAAGCTGTATACATATAAAAGCCGTATAAAAGTAAAAGCCGTATAAAAATAAAAGTCGTATACATATAAAAGCCGTATAAAAATAAAAGCCGTATAAAAATAAAAGCCGTATACATATAAAAGCCGTATACATATAAAAGCCGTATACATATAAAAGCCGTATAAAAATAAAAGCCGTATACATATAAAAGCCGTATAAAAATAAAAGCCGTATAAAAATAAAAGCTGTATACATATAAAAGCCGTATAAAAGTAAAAAATATATAAAATAAAGTCATTATACATATAAAGCCGTATAAAAATAAAAATCAGTATAAAAATAAAGCTGTATACATATAAAAGTATAAATAAAAGTAAAATAAGGTATATAAAATAAAAGCTGTATACATATAAAGCCTGTATAAAAAAAAGCCGTATAAAATAAAGCTGTATGCATATAAAAAAGTATAAAGTAAAAAGGTATAAGAATAAAGTGTCATACATATAAAGCTGGGTATAAAAATAGTGTAGATAAAGCCGCATAAAGTGGTATGGTAAAGCTGTATAAAAGTGGGTATAAAATAGTGTGTGCATATAAAGTGGTGTATAAAAAAGCTGTGCATATAAAAAGTATAGTGTGGGTATGAGAAAAGAGGTAGGTGTGCATATAGTAGGTGTAAAAGTAGGTATAGAGCTGTATAAAGTGGTGTAAAATAGTGGGTATAAAACAGTGTGCAGTATAGTAATAATGTGGTATAAAAATAAAAGTGCGTATACATATAAAAAAGCCAGGTATAAAATAAAGCTCGTATACATATAAAAGCTGTACATAAAATATAAAGATAATAAAATGTATAAATATATAAAAGTATAAAAAGCTGGGTATAAAAGCCGTATACATATAAAAGCCGTATAAAAATAAAAGCTGTATACATATAAAAGCCGTATAAAAGTAAAAGCCGTATAAAAATAAAAGTCGTATACATATAAAAGCCGTATAAAAATAAAAGCCGTATAAAAATAAAAGCTGTATACATATAAAAACCATATAAAAGTAAAAGCCGTATAAAAATAAAAGCCGTATACATATAAAAGCCGTATAAAAATAAAAGCCGTATAAAAATAAAAGCTGTATACATATAAAAGCCGTATAAAAGTAAAAGCCGTATAAAAATAAAAGCCGTATACATATAAAAGCCGTATAAAAATAAAAGCCGTATAAAAATAAAAGCTGTATACATATAAAAGCCGTATAAAAGTAAAAGCCGTATAAAAATAAAAGTCGTATACATATAAAAGCTATATAAAATAAACATTGGGACATAAAAGTTGATGTTTATTTTTTACATGTAGCATATATTCTTTTATCTTTCATAGTTCCTTTAAAAGATTATATATATATATAATGAATATTTTATTAAAATTTAAACGCAAAATATTTCAAACATAAATCAACCTCAGAATATATAATCCAAACAATAAAATTGTCTTTTTGGAATACTGCAGGTTTTCTGTTTCAAGCAAAAATATCGCTAGTAGTTGTGTCCTGATTTTTTCCCTTAAAATCAGTAGAATCTACTGATTTTCTTTCCTTCAAGAGGTTGGCAGGTATGCATATAAAATATTCTATGGATTTCTTTCAGTAAATTATACTCAGTTTATTAAGCGTTATTGTGTAATAATGTTCTCTCATTTCTACTGTGAATTAGTTATGGTATCTATATTACAAATATATATTCGTTTTAGTATAAAGATATAAAATGATAAGACAATATGAAGTGTAGCTGTAGCAACTGTTTTAAAAGGTTAGGTAATTGTCTCTGTAATACAAATTCCCTTTAATGCAATCCTCATTTATCTTGAATCTGTTGCTATCTTCAGTAAGCCTTTAAGCTCTCAGCTGTAATTGGCACATCGCAGCGGCGGTCAAATTCTGAAGGTCAATTTATATGCACAATACCTTCTCCAGGGAAGTAATATTCAAAATGATGCCCTTTGTCTTGTGCAACAGAGAATAGATTCGTTGTATCTAAGACTGAAACTAAAAATATATTTTTTAACTTAAGATGTCACTACAATGGAAAATGAGTAATCTAGTTTTCACTAAAAAAAAGGCCATATGGAACATCACTAAGCTCTAAAATGGTGTTATCCTTCACGAAATGAGGTTTTTCATATGGATCAACTTTTTTAAAAAATACATTAATGATGTGTGTGACACAGAAAAATTTTCATAACGTTACCACACACAAGTTATTGAATATTAAGATCAGAATCATTTCATTGGCATTTCCGATTACTCGCAACGGGAACAACCGCAAACTGTTTCAAAATGACAAAATTTAATCAAAATGGAAACAAGTAGTAAATATAGTTGTTTCTTTGAAAAAACCACATGATTGCTTTCCACCTTATTGAAGGAATGCAGATACGATACCATAAATATTTTTCTCTGACTTCAATGATTCCACCCACTTGATGGTTTAAAAAAAAGGGGAAGAGCCTCACTCCTCCGTTCCAGAAGCGAGTAGAGAATCAATACCGTGTGCATTCGTGGGACAATTTAAATGAATTAATACTTCAAATGAGTTAAAATCTATTACAACTGATGATGATAATGACCTAGTGAGACACAGTGTATGTTTTTATTTTACTAGATTAACGACCTGATCTATGTTTCATTTTCTATGTTGAAGCAATTTTCAATTCAAACTCAGACAAAATATTCAGCGAAACAACAGAATAAGAATTGTATTTAGGTTAAAATTTATTGTCAATTTTGTAATAGATTTTTAAGTTTGAATGTTGTACACTATATATATGAATCGCGTTAATTTTTTTTTTGTAGTTGATTGATTTTTCATTGTAGTTAGCTCTGACTTCTTATGTTGTTTATTAGAAGCTTGGAGTAAACATCCGAATAAAGATTTTCGGGGAAATAATAAGCTAGTTAATTAAAAATCAGCCAAATTTCAGAGCCGCTGATGTTTCTCCAGGTGTAACGTTTCCCTATAATTCAGGTTTAATACTCTTTTATGTAACATCTTGCTTGTGAAATTAATTTTCTAAGAGGTTTACTTTATTCTCTATTAAAGGTTATAATTATTATTAGAAACCTGTTAAAACACAGCGCAACTTTCTTCTAAGTGAAACTTTTAGTTTCTCAAAGAAATTATTAAATTGAAAATTAAATTTCACGTAAAGATAAAATTCTTCCTAAAAATACTTTTATAACGAGATACAGTCAAAAGGGTTAACTTCAGTTTCCTGAGGTAAGCGGATTTGTCAACTCATATAAAATGCGCAGACTCGCTTAAAATGTGCTTCAGAACTCTTTTATCATTATATTTAATTCAGTTAATGCATTAAACACACTTCTTTTTGGCGCAGTATAATGATGTTATTAATTTACTTAATAAATTTAATAAAATTTGAACTGTTTGCTTCCATATTTAAGAATTTATGAGAAAATACTTAAAATTCGAATGGTTATTAAAAAATGGTGGGAAAAATAATATTCTATTTCGTTGTAAATAGTTGAATTTACCTTTTTTTTTGTTATTTTTAAAAGAGTAATAGGATTAAGTATTCTTTAAAAATTAAAATTAAAAAAACATTTGAATTGTGAAGTTTTTATCTAAATGCAATATTGGAATGATATGAATTTCATAGAATGCGATAAATTTCCGAAAATTTGGGCAAAATTTGGGGAGTGACTTTATTAAAATTATTAATTGAAAAACTGGTTTCATTTTCAGAAATGTGTCTCATCAACTTTCAATTCAGAATCTTTGCATTTTTCATCCAGAAAAATGTTAAAAATCACTCGCATTTCTTTTTAACACTGAAAATTTTATCTAAAGGAAATATTTTCACCGAGTCCATAGTTTTAAATTTCCTTTGAGGAAATAAATTTTTAAGGAATCTGAATTAAGGTAGGAAAGAATATTTTTAAGCTGTTAGTCAAATAAGTTTATTTTGTAATTATAATTCTCTTCTTATCTAATCAATCTTCCCTTTCGAGTTAGATAAATTCTAAGGAAGTGAGTTTCCAATTCGTCGGAATAACGCTAATTGTTTTATATGAAAGTTCAAAACATACCATTCTATCCTCATCATAGATAAGAATTGTCTACTCAAAATGTGTGTTGAAAACAATTAAATACCCCATTTCACTTAAAGAAAACATTTTTTTCTCAATCAAGACAACAAATGTAATTTAAATCACAATAAAAAGTAAACATATTTTATGAATTAAAATTTTTTATTTAAACATTACACACACGTACACATGTGTATGTGTGTTATGTAATATTTCATAACTTTTATAATTTTTTACATCTATGTATACACAATTTTATATCTACTTATATACATTCACATATACATATCAATATATACACACGCCCAATTGTGTATGTATTGATATATATATGTGAATGCATATAAGTAGATATAAAATTGTGCATACATAGATGTAAAAGGATATGAAAAGTTTCATGTGAAAAGAACATATTTCATTAAAGTTAGATTATAAATATCATTTTCCTTGATTAAAAGTAACACACACACACACACACACACACACACACACACACACACACACACACACACACACACACACACACACACACACACACACACACACACACACACACACACACACACACACACACACACACACACACACACATTTTTGCCACTAGAATGTTATCCTATTTCTTCGCTTATTTAAAAGGGAAATATTCAGAAACAGTGGGTCAGTGACCTATTATTTTATTTACTAGTGCATTTGGAAAAAATAATCATATAAAAGTAAATATAAATATTCATTATAGACAATTTGAAATAAACCAGAACTTCTTTCATTGCAGTTGTTGAAAACATCTTTAACGTAATACATTACTTCCATAAAGAGTAGCAAAGAGAAAAACGGTATTTAAAATATACGTTAAGTCAGAGAAAAATGAATAATAAATGATTTGAGTTATAAATAACAGAGGGTAAAAGTGTTTATTATTAAAATAGCACTTTATTTTTTTTTGAAGAAAAAGAGACCCTAATGTCGTGTAAGACAATACTTGTTAAATTCTATGAGGGTAACTTTTTGTTTTTCGAGAAATTAACATTTATTTGCGTAGAGTTGTTTAGGTTTTTATTTCCCTTTTGTGTTTTAATAATTACTTATGTAAGCAGATTGGATTAAATTATTTAGCCTACGGACGTCTTTTTTATAATTAAAAACACAAGTCTGGTAGCTTCACGAAGCTTCCCGCTAAGATCAGCAAAGGGAAGAATCTTTTGCCGCGGGGCAGTGGTTGGAAAGGTGACTCTCTCTTATTGAGTTGCTGGAACACCACGAGTTCACGTTCATCTGGGACGTCTAAAGTACAAAGATGTAGCGAGGATAAAGAGAGTGCCAGTTCAGGGGGGACCTCGTCATGTGACGGTGGCTCAAAATGGCGAAGTGCTTCGTGATGGACAATTATTCCAAACCCTATAATTATACTCTATGTTAAGGTCCATAGCGGGCGTCGCATACACAGCTATGTGTGTATAATTAAAAACAGACCGTGTTTCTTGAATTACATATAATTAAAAATTATTTAAGATATTTCAATATACATCACAATAATTAATAAAATAATAAAAATAAGAGAAATCACTAAAATTTCATAATTTGAGTATTGGTTTTCTTTAAATTCATGTCCATTTTTTATATTCCTAATAGCACAGGATGATCTTTTTTAAAGTGACAGTGTTTGGAGCGTCCTGTAGCACGATCTAAGAGCCGAAATGGCACCACACTTGACTAATCAAAACACAAGAAAAAGGATTGCGTAAAAAGTTTTAGTTCCAAAAATCGCCGCTAAGGCATTTTGTGGCGTTTTGAAATGTATAAATATTAGAAAAGAAAAATACTAACACACACAATCGTAAAGTTAAATTATTAATGTGTTTATTTATTACATTAACTTCCCCGGTAAGGAATTAGACCACATTCAATGTGAGCCCCGTTCTGAGAAATAACACCGTGCGTTCTGTGCACAACGCTCTCCGCAGCCGAACTTAACATATCACAAGGAATATTTCGCAATGTCTTTGTTATGTTGTCCTTTAGAATAGACACATTTGATACTCCAACATAAACACATGTTCCGGTAAGGTAAGAGGCATGACTTCTGGAGCTCGTTTATTTCAGCTGAGATTATTTGTCGGAGCTGCCTACAATAGTTGCTTATATAACCCCTATTAATGGCAGAGCAATTGCACAACATTTGAACCACGAAATGTCCTAGCGGCAATTTTTGTAACTAAATTTCTTTTACGGAACTCTTTTGTTTACGTTTTGATTAGTATTTGAATACCAAGTTTGGGGTCATTTTAGCAATTACTACAGGATGCTGCAAGCACTTTAAAAAAGATCTCCCTGTGTGTGCCAACAAAGAGATGCAGCATTAAATTATGATTCTCTATTTTTGGAAGGTTGCTCTTCCGTTAATTGTATAACTGCCGCAATATTATCCAAGAAATGAGATTTCGCTTTGGGTGAGTAACTTTTGTTTTCATAAAAATCTTGGAATTTTAATCCTAGTGAATTTTTATGAATGCCACATTTGGTAACCATATTATGTTTTTCAAAAATTTAAAGGGTCTTTCAAATAAATCAATTTCAACTACTTTTAAATTTTACTGAAATTAAAGGCTCAAAGATGTTATTTGATCTATGGTGATGTGGCACTTGTAATTTGACGTTAGTTGGATATATTCCTCGTAGTAAAAACGAAAATATATTTTTCCCGTTTTTACTAAAAAGTTTACGATTTCTTCGTGAGATCATTTGGCAGCCTTGATTTTTAAGTGCTTTAAGTATCCTAGAGCCCATTTTACAGCGGTCTATTTTGACATCCCTGCAGATCAGTTCACTTAGATGTATATATTTAATGAATTTAAATGATATTTTAGGTAAAAAAAATATTTGACAAAATTTTACGAGATAAAAACTTTGAGTTAAATCAAAATGAGTTCATAATTTAGAAGCAGGGACGAAGCAGAAGACCCAACAATACTTGACTTGCCTTTTTCAGAGTTCACATGGAAGAAAATAATTTATTTAACGTGCCTCAACACACCTTTCGAGAACACAGAGGATATTCGGGATTTAAGATGACTATTTTTCAGTAATGAGAATGATGCCCTAACTAACCAGACCACCCATGCTTTTCAATCACGATAATTTAGGGTTATCACTATAAAAACTATTCAGATACACGTCATCCAGTCACAATAAGAGTATTGAAATTGCTTTATCCTAATCCGCTGTAATGATGATTGTAACTGTTTAGAAAATTTCCATCTCACTCACAATAACAGAATGGTGTTATTAGTGGGATGATTAAGCAAATCTTCAATTCGTTAAGAGAAACATAGTTAATATTATGACTAGTGATACTTAATCTAATTACAAGGGCTGAATTGTTATTATTTAGTTTCATACTCCTTCCAATCACAACCGCAGGACGGTCAGTATTAGAAAAATTTAAAGATAGTTCAGCTCTTTACAGTATTAAATAGTCACTATTGTGAGCATTTGGTACTCTTCCACCCAGTTACAATAGTAGCAAAACTACTACTGCAACTATTTAGAAAAAGCTTAAGCCAATCATGATAGTAAGAAGATCACGTGTGCGCGACTATTTATGAGTATTTCAATCAGTGAAAAATATATTTGCCAATGTTACGAATGCTTAGAGCAAAACGTAATTCAGTAACAATATGACATTAATTTGACCATTTAAATTAATTATTGTGACCATTTAGTAATAATTTACTGTAGTAAGATGGCAACTATTATAACTGCTCACAGCATATTTGATGAACACAGGATTCAACGAAATATCGTCGCTTTGAATGTATCGGTATATTATCTACCTTTAGTATAACAGAAAAATGTGTTCCCATAGCATAAAATTGTAAGTTATTTTACCATTTCAGAAATCTTCACTACATTATGTTGTCGTGTGCCAGGGCATTATGGGGTGCGCTTCTCCATTTTCCCAACTGAACCATATTTTGGTGTGAAGTCCGACTTTCCCAGTACACACATGCCATAGGTACCCGTTTATAGGGTAGGTAACCATTCACAACCCATTCATACAAGGAAAGGGCAAACACAGAATAGATAGAGAGAGAGAAAGAACTTCCATACCCGAACCGGGTTTCAAACTTAGAACCTCCCTATCCGCTGTCAGGCACTAGAAAAGTTGGGTGGCATCATAACTTAATGGAAAGGATTCTGTACCAATGATTCCCTGTAGTAATTTATTGTGCAGTTCTGTTACTTAGAAAAATCACCAATAATAATTCCAGATGCAGCTCTACAATGACGTAAGTATGCAAATTACTTATAAGAACTGTAAGCCAAAAGGGCACTTATTGATATTGACAAAATGATTCATTTTTAAAGCTCATATTTTTAGTAATAAATATATAATGAATTGCAAATTTCTTTTTTGTAGTTTGCCTTCAAATCACTTATATATTATTTTCAAAATAAATTTTAATTAGGAAAATACGAAATTATATAAATTGGTGTGTTTAATATCTCATAAATGAGAAACATTTTTGCCAATTTAAAATCTAATATAATTAATATGTAGGTAGAATTTAAGTATGGTCGTTATCCTACAATTTCTTAGAAACATGTTCATTTTATTAGAAAAAAACATAAAAATTAATTTGCAGCAATGCTAAAATTAAAATTAAAAAAATATATACAAAAATATTCAATCACAAAATGAAATTTTCACAATTATTTTGTACAAGTTTATTACAGCTACCATGTTCAAACAAGAAATGAAAAATACCGATGAATACTTCCCGAAAGTTTCATTTCCGTAATTTCACAGGGAGAATTTCATTTTTATCCGATTTCATAAAATTTGAAATACGAGTGTCGAAAATTATTCCTCCAGAACCGCATAAAACGTCACAAAGTCAACAACATTTCATCCGTCTCTTTGTTTATGGGATGTATTCTTCGAGTTTAGTTTTGTCTTTCATCCCGGTGCATTGCATTACGCATTTACTTTTCGGAATGACTTCTCCTTTATTTCCGCCGGCCTGCATGCATTCGTTTGCATTAGTATGCATAAGTGCGGCCTTCTCAATCCAGCTCCTGCCTTGTGTTTTGTACTTGGAAATAACAAATTATTTTGAATATTACTTGCCGGCAACTAAACACTTCGTTTAGTTTAATGGAATGTTTCTTGACTTTTATGGATTGGCAACTAGGTTTAAGCAAATATTTAAATTTAAAAGGAAGTTTTTATGAAATTAATACACAGCTTTAAATCTTATAACATAAAATGTAAAATGTTGGTTTTGAATAAGTTCTATTTTTATGTAAAATATATTGAATTCGAATTTCATAATTCAAATTAGAATATACATAAAAATTTAACATCAAATATAAATTTAAAAAAATTCCTTCTTTTCAATCTTAATCTAAGTTTAAATGAAAGTTTAATGCAACTAAAGGACGTTTTAATTTTTATAAAATTAATAGAAAAATATGATATAATGATATTTTTAATTACACGTAAATTATAGGAAATATTGCATTGAAATGGGATGCTTCAGTTGCGGAAAGCTTCTATAATTTTAGTTCTTGAATAATTATAGAGGAAATTGTAGCTTGTAAATTTTATGAATTCTTTTTCCTTTATAAGTAATTCAGCTCCCATTATTAGAAAGAAATAACTAACAATAAATAAATGTAAATTGTATTGAACAAAAATTTAATATTATCTTTATGAAAATAAAAAGCAACTAATTTTATTAGTAAATGCTCTTTTAAACTTACGAAATGTTTTTTAAGAACTTACTTAATAGTTAGAATATTTACTTTTAGGATACATTGTAAAACATATTTAAAAACACATTTTACATGTAAATACGAAATCGTCTGACTTTCGGTTGTAATCATGTACATTACAATAACTGTGTTTATTATCTGAAAAGTTTATTTTTGACAAGTATTATAATATACTTAACCATATCAAAAAAATTAAGCCAAAAAAATAAATGTTCTTTTCATGAATAATTAAAACTTTTTAACACTCCAATAAAATTGTTTAATGATTATGATGCTAATTAATTTACTATTTAATTTTATTTAAATAATTGATTCAACTTAAAAATTACTTATTGTACTGAATTGTGCTAAATAATACATACTCTTATAAGGCACATATAATTATATACAAAACAAATATAGGAACAAATAGAATTTTTTGTGGTCTTTTTCAAAATACACTTATATATAAAATATGCTTTTCGAATCTTTCACACATCAAAAATTGCCAAATGTCGCGTCAAAAATAATCATCTATTTTTTTTCAATTAAGATAAAATAGGGACACTGAAAATTTTTATATCAATTTTTTAATATTTAATATATATCCTCTGCAACCTTCAAAATTTATCCTTCAAACATAATTCAGCACAAAAAAAATTATCTGTAATATTTTAAAAGTTTCTGTTTTATTAAGTTTATTTTAAATTTCTCAGTCGAATCTATAACGCAATATATTATCTGTATAATGTAATGCCTCTATACCAATCTATTTTACATATTAAGCAACTCTGTCAATTTCTTAATAATCATGAAATACTTCGGATCCAGTTTTTTTCCTTAAAAAACTGAACAGTTACTAATCTCGAAGCATTGTCTTAAATTTTTTATTCAAGGTAATAAATTTCTATGGTTACCGACACACACACACAATAGTTCTTAATCTTAATAACTACTTCAAATAGATGTCAAACATTCTCGTTTAAGAATTTACGTAGAGAGATGGTTATTACTTCATATCGATACCCAAATTCTTTTAGGTAGATTTTTAACAACTCTTTCGGTCTTTGTGCTGAAAAAATGAGCTTACATTGAAATAATTGAAGCAAATTGTGTGAATAATAAAACAATTTCTAATGTTGGCAACTAGCCACTTGTTCAATTAAAAATACTTTTCATCTGAATTTCTTATACTTTACATAATAGTTTTATAAATATTCCTGAAGGGCAATAATACACAAACATAGGCACACATGCCGTATTATACCGGGTGCCAAATTCTGAGTTTTGTGATATTTAGACGGATTTTCTTGTTTATCAAGCAATCATGTTTTTATTACGTCATAGAAATGGAGACCTATAAGATTAATGTAGAAAATTCTTGTTTGGCAACCCTAGTATTTACGTCATTGTGAGCCATCACAATACGTCATCTTGGGCAACATTTCTTCGTCGCCAAAAATATTCAGAATTTGGGATGCTGGATTATACGGCATGTGTACAAAATAGTATATATATATATATATATATATATATATATATATATATATATATATATATATATATATATATATATATATATATATATATATAGAAAAAGAAGGGATTCTCATCAATGTTATTACAATATTACTTATTAAAATTAAATTAATAATTAAAACTAAGTAAAAATTGAAGTTTATCTATAAATGTTTTTTAAAAATAAATGTATTTATATTGACTTAATCTTTTTATCAAAGTGAAAATTTGTCATTCATTTCTTTGGAATTTGTAATTTGCGAAGAAGAAAGGTAAAAAATTTCCTTGATGATGAAAAAGAAAGCGCATATGGAAGTTTTTTCTTCAACAGGAATGGAAGGGTAGGCTAGAAAGTTATAAAGCAAACAGTCCTATAGAGGTAGTAATTTTTCAAAATTGAAAAACAATTTATTATAAAAAAGAATAGGTTAATAAATGAATAGAATGGACAATTATGATGGAAAGTTTTATAATGCAATCTTATGGAATTTTCTTCAAGCAGAGAATTTATTCAGTCCACAAGTTTAAATGTTTTTCTCATATATAATAGCTATTTATAATAAAATAAAAGAAGAGCTGAAAATTACAATGCAGCCAAATGGCTTAATCTCATTTGCTGCAAACGCACAAATTAGGTAACTTGAACTTCAATTAAAATTATAAATAATTTTTGAAAGAAAAAAAGTGGAGTTAAGATAAATCAAATAGGTGGTTGAGACTTAAGAAAAGGAGAACACATATGGTCCAAGCTTCCATTAAGTGGGTGCTCTGTTATGATCCAAATATACTTTTCTTACAGTGATATGGGTTCTATTGCATCTATTTCTGGTTAACTAAATTAACAAAGACTCTAAATATCTTACCAAGTCAACAAATGTCTTTGTCGGAGAAAATTTGAAATATCAGCAAGGTGATACAACTACCTGTTTCAGTAATAATAACACTAATTGTTTTCATACTACGATCTTTATGAAGAATATACTCTGAGGAATACATTTCCCATTGTTGTAGCACTGTTGGCAATACTTCGATCTTTATGAAGAATATACTCTGAGGTATACATTTCCCATTGTTGCAGCATTGTTGTCAAAACGTGTTGGTCATTTCGTAAATCACTCTCACATATATATATTGGTTATAATCTTCTTTTTGTAATTTATTGCTTATTTTGTGAATTATTACCCACTTTCATAGCATCAGACGAAATTCATAGCATAGGTAATATCTCGATTATGTTGATGATTGTGCATTTTTATTAGGTACAGATGCCATATAATTCAGGAAGCAAATTTCTGAACATTTTTGATGATAAAGAAATGTTGACAAGATGATAACGTATTGTGACTTGCGCGATGACAGAAACGCTAAGTTTGCCAAAATTGAATTTTATGCATAATTCTTATAGGTTTCCATAGGACATAATAAAAACGAAATAGCCAGATACATCCTGGAATATACGGAATCTGTCCCTTTTATAATTTTATTGCTAATAGTTATCCAACTGGTAATGAAATAATTGCTTTTGTGCTTTATTTATTAATTTATGGGATACTTTAAATATTTAATTGGTAATACCGTTCACTTGATTATTAACGGTCTACTTTTGTACATTTTTGTAATAAACTTCCCTTTGTATTTACTACTACCAAATTTTTTTCTTATTTTAACGTCGAAATTATATACAACACTCACTTTCGCACTTTTATTTAGTAATATGCACACTTGATAGTTTTACTCTTTGATTTATTATACATTTTAATTTACTGATAACTTATGTATATCATACACATAGTTTTACGGTCTCCCTATTCTAAATTTTCCGAAAAAAAAACACGTTTTAAGGTTGGGCTGCTTACATTTTAGAAATTGTTTTTAATATAGTCTTAAAGGAAATTTGTTTTTCTAACATATTCCGTACATAAATTCAGCTAGATATGAAGGAAATTGGCGGCTTTCTTTTCTTGCTCCCCTTTGCGGATATTCAGAGTTTCTCAACGTAAGCTCGTATCATCAACAGTCACATGTGATCTACTGCTTGCTCTTTCAGGATCTTCAGTTTTATAAGCACGCCAACAATCTGGATATTTTGTGGATCAACTTATTGAACTACCTTTCCCTCTTCAATTTCGTGTTCGACTATCTTATTAGTGTTTCTCTATTTATGGCACCATCACCAGTTTCAGCTGAAGACCCACTAGAAGAAGAATAAAAAAAGCAACCAAAATACAAAAACTATTTGAAACTGCTCTTTGCTACAAGAATGATTTGGCGACTATCAGAGGAGATGATATATGGAGCAGGCAGCAGATTTTCATAAGTAATACGTTTTACTGGTTATTTTCTCTTTGAAATTGCTTAGCAATATGCACCTCAAAATTTTCAAATACTAGAATTTAAAACATCATAGAAATTTTAAATTTGAATTTTCGTGTACATTTTGTATTTATTTGCAACATACGAAATTAGTACCCGTTTCCGTATTTATTATCATTTTAGAGTTCCTATTCTCTGCCTACATAATATATCACATTGATGCATAAACAAAGCTGTTCAGAAGTGAACAAGCTATACTACAGACAATAAGTACGCTGGCGGCATTAGAGCGATAGCGTAAGCAACGAGACGAAATACCTTATTCCACGAGTGCTCACTTGACCGTTTGTGGAAAGATAATTGGCTTTGATTTCGAATATTTTTCATAGCTGACATCCATCATGTCAGTTTCTAATTTCGGAGAATTTTTGGGTGAAAATATTTTTTTTATATGTCAACTTGGATTTTTATTGTGTTATTGAGACCGAAAATATCAAGAATTAAGAAGAAAATTCTATTTTGGCAACACTAATATTTACGTCATTGCGAGGAATTCTAAAACAGCTTATTTCATTTTCAGATTTTATTAAGAGTTTTTGCGAAGGTAGTTCATCTGAATATTTTGAGTGTGTTCTACAGGTTTCCTGACCTTTTGGATGCTTAATTCCCAAATCATGTTGTTCTTTTTCATTATTTTAAATAATTCTTATTTTTACTCTGTATCAGTTGTATAAAGTTACTTTTTTAAATTGTGTAAACATATCCTTTTTATTTTGTGCATGGCAATTTTATGATAATTTTATAGTTTATATTTACATATATATATTTAAAAAATGTTGTCCCTATAGGTTCTATTTAAAATTAACAGGTAATATTTAAATTTTATTTTATTAATTTCCATACATATATATTTTTGCGAATGTTCCTATGTTTACATTAGAATTGATACCGCGATTTTCCTTAAAATTCCTATTCACATTGTCGAAATTATTGTTTCCATGTTTCTTTTATTTGTATTTACATTTACGAAATTAATGTTCTTATGCTTTTCTTTTTAAAAAGCTCGTATTTCAAAAAATATATTTAAGGTTTTTATTTATCACTTTTAGATTTATTATTTAGGTGCGTAAGCTTTTTCCATTAAAGAGTTTATTACGTCATAATTATATCATCTTCGCAATATTTAGCAAAAAAGCTCAAAAATAGGCTGGATGGATTATACGGCAAATAAGCCGAATGTTTTTAGTGTTCTGAGCATTTGAAATATACATTCTTCTAAGCACTTGAAAGTTTGAAGATGTAGGGTTTGATTTAATTTGCCAACCCACTTTTCCTCGAATGATGGTTAAATCTACAGATATTTGTAGGTTTCTGAATCCACAACAATAGACTAAAACTAGTAAGAGGTTAAAAAATCAAGTTTTGTACCACTTCTTTTGGGGCATTTTCAAAACATAAAATTATACTTGACTTTTACGTGGAAAACATAAATACAAAATTTGGGATAGAAATAACTGTTTCGTGCTTTATAAATAACAAAAATATAATTCCTTTTTCTCATGTGCGCATTGTTGACTATCCGTTCAGCCAATCACATGCGAGTATTTTACTCGTGTTTATTGACAGTGGAAAACATAAATACAAAATTTGGGATAGAAATAACTGTTTCATGCTTTATAAATAACAAAAATATAATTCCTTTTTCTCATGTGCGCATTGTTGACTATCCGTTCAGCCAATCACATGCGAGTATTTTACTCGTGTTTATTGACAGTGGAAAAAATATGTACAGCTTTGAAATGCAGACGCAGTATTTATACTAACATTACACAAGCTTTCTTCAGTACTATATTTACTGAAACAGATCAAAGTGATGATGACTTTAATGAATGCAAATGCACTTATAGGATGAATGGTACTCATCAATAGGTGTTTTTAACTTAAAAAATAATATACTATTTAACAAATAATAATTTAACATTTGAAAATAATAGATTAAAATAAGGAATTTTTATGTTCTTACTATTCTATTACACTCTATTTGTTTAAATATTTTTTACATAAATTTTGTTAAAGAAAGAAAATTTCAGAGCATTAATTTAGAGTCAACATATTATTCCTTCTTCAAAAATTAGGAGAAAAAAGTTGCGAAAATTTAAAAAATATTTTGATATAATAAATAGACATGACCCATGTCACATTGCAGTTGTATTATCGATCCTCATATATAATGCAAACTCTCTAATACAGTAAACACTATCTATAAATTATAAGAATTATATTAAAACAACTTCTACGAATACTTTTATCCAAATTGTGCACTCATTGCCTATTCGTTGCACGGGTTATTAAAAAAAGAACTTCATAATGAGTCTTTAGACGCAAGCGATTAAAGAAAATTTGAAGACAAGTAAATTGTTGTCAATATGTACGTTGCTGTAATCACTGCACTAAAGTAAATGAATGAGGGCTTCAATTGTTGCTTCGCTCCATTATGATGGAGCCGCTAATTATAGCTGCAGAAGGAACTATTCATAAACTTGGGAAGTATCCAAACTTCACAATGCTATCTCAAAGCCTTAAAAAACATCGAGACACTTGACACCTCATTAAGAAGAGACCAAGAGTTCTGCCCCAAAAACAAAAATGGAAAGAAGAGCATGAAAGTTTTCATTTCATTAAGTAATTTAAAATGAAATATTTAACAGATGTGAAAAATATATTTTAACACATAAATTATACTTAATTATATTACCTAATCATAGATTTGTAATATATATATATATATATATATATATATATATATATATATATATATATATATATATATATATATATATAGATAGATAGATAGATAGATGCACACGCACTAGTTACGTAGGATCCAATCTACTACAGCTGATATTCTGGAGTAACCGAAATGACAGCATCTACTAGTCACTTAGGCGTGGTTCAAAGTTGCAAAAAGATTAGTTGAGATTACAAGATTCCAATGGTAGGCATAGAAACCAAAAAATAAAATCCATCAATACATTTCTTCTTAAAGAGTGTACATACATCTTTATTTTTAAATTAAATGGCGTTATTAAAAATACATAATTTTACAGCATATACTTTTTAGCGGTAATATTTTGATTTGTATAATGTAACAAACATAGACAGTAATATGAAACAAAATAACATCACGAGCCGAAGTGAATCTGAATTGAAAATAAATATTTATATCTCTTTGTATGGGAACATTATTTAATTCGAGAGACTTTCAATAGAAGTGCCCGCATTTGCACAGAGTAGAGGAATGAACTTATGCAGCAGAACCCGTTACAATACTTGATTCCACGACAAAAAATTAGGCTTTTATAATAATTTCTGTATGCAATACACTGGCTCTCATTCTTATTGTTGTTTCTATTTTTATTATCATTCTTGTTGTTCTTATTATTGTGTGCTGTACAATAATATAGTCAAATTATTTTTTATTGAAGTATTTCTTATCTTTCATGTTATTTTTGTTATTATTATGTGCTGTACAGGAATTTTCATTCTTAGTCGAAGCTTTTTCTTAAAATTTTCTGAAAATTTTATTGGATTATAATCTTTATAATGATTATCACATATCACTGTTGTACACCTATTCTCTCATTATTAATCACAACAATTTTTCTACACAGAGTAACAATTTCAGTGACAACAAATTGAAAGCTGTAAAGCAAAACTTTTTACCTCTTCATTAAGGCATACAACATCTGTATCCATTAAAATACATTATTTTGCCTGAAAATTTATGTTATAGCAGATAAAATTTAACTTCGGAATTCAATCAATAACTTTATCAGTAGTTCATCCCTCCTGTACAAAAATTGATACGTCATCCTTTGATAACTTCTCTCTGAAGATTCCAATTGCACAGATGATTTTTTGCAGCGGAATTCAGTCGATAACTTTATCAGAAATTTTTTCACTACTATAAGAAAACTGATAACTTATATTTTGATATAACTTCACTCTGAAAGTTCCCTAGATACGAACAGATAATTTTTTACTGCGGAATTTAATCAATAACTTTATCAGTAGTTTATAACTCCTGTTCGAAAATTGATATGTCCTTTTTTAATAACTTCACTCTAAAAATTCCAGTTAAAATAGATGATTTTTTACAGCGGAATTCAGTGAATAACTTTAAAAGTAATTCTTCACTCCAGTACAAAAATTGATGTCTGACCTTTTCATAACTTTAGTAACAATATACAAAAAATACTACCAGATTTTTCAACCGGTTTTCAATAAATGTTCTTCTTTACAAAGACTTTACAATATTTTATTTAGGAGGCAAATTTTGGTTATAATGAGATAAAGCCGGAATTTATATCACCACTTTTATTGCCTTCTAAAATTTTCATTGAAATCGGACAAAAATAAAAGAAGATTTTTGATCTCTGAACAGTGGAGAATTAAATTCTAAATATTTTAATTCTATATTGGTCTTCACCCAAAATTCTTGGCAATGGAATTTAATCTGTATATGTGGCTTATCCTCTAAATGCCTGACGAAGTCCATCACACTTAGGAAATGTAGGAGCAGAATATATATCCTCTGGAAAGTCCAGGATGTGATTAGGATATCAGTTTTACATAATCAAAGTATTCTGCCATCGAATGTTCTGACTCGAATTTTTCATTGCTGTATAAGAATTTAACACCTCACTGCCTCTAACGGCCTAAGAATGTTATGTGTCATTTTAACTTCCACCACATAATTGCCCCTTGAGTCGACTTTTTGTAGAAAGTAGGCCTTATTCCCGTTTCGTAAGGGAGGAAACCTGGAAAGCTCTTAAGAACCGACGGACATGCACGCAAAAGACGAACATCCATCTTCCTTTCTTCAACAGGGACTGATCGAAACCTTTCCCACAGAACGGGGGAGTCCTGCCACCAGTGCATATTAAACATCTGTTGTATAAGAATGGCCATAGTTAACGACTGCTTCTATTGTCACCTGAAATGATATTTCGAAAGCAATTTAAAAAAGAGGCAAGATAACTTTATTCTACAGTCATCTGAAATGATTAAAGATAAAAATGGCAAGATAACAACTCCTTCTAGTCATCTGAAATGATTTTTTGAAAGCAAGATAAAAGAAAACAAGATAACAACTGTTTCTATAGTTATCTGAAATAATTCGAGATAAGAAAAAACAAGATAACTTCTGTTTGTAATCATCTGAAACAATGTTTTGAAAACAAGATTAAAAAAAAAAAAAAAAAAAAAAAAAAAAAAAAAAAAAAACAAGGTCAGGGGTAAATATTTTTTAACGCTGATCTTGGCTTAAACGTATATTGTAATACCCAAATTTCAATTTCGATATCTACATTTTCTACAAGGAAAACTTTCTATCCAATGCAGATTGATCACCACTTCATTATTTTAGGTAATACGTCGACACTGTGCTCAAGAAACCACCTGACAGTCGAAACCCATCGGAAGGAACGTCTGCCACTAATCACCTTCAGGGAAGACTTTTATCGATGCTATTAAAAAAGAAAGCAGGAAAACTCCCACTTCGACGTTTGCTCGCCTAAATGCAATATCTTCTCCTGAGATTTAACAGTGTTCCGGAATTAAATCCGTAACCTTTCACACCGAAGACCCTATCAAAAGATTTTGATATGTAACACCTTAGATACATACACACTTCCCTTATGAAATCACTCCTTTCAATATAAATTTTAATATTTTGGTTAGAATAGAGAAGGAAGAAAAACCAAACTCACACACACACACACACACAGTAATGGCTTTTATATCGAAATAATTTATACTTCTTTCTTCCATATTTCTTTACTTAAAAAAATTATTAATTTATAAAGGCATGCCACATACAGCTATCTGCTTCTATAATATATATAAATTAGTTTAACTCTTAACAAACTTTTCTTCTGTATTCTATTATTTTTATTCTGAGCACATGAAAAATAAATATACTTGTTTTTTATCTTTGACTTGTAGGAACTTGTATGTCCTAATAAAAAATGTCTACTTTCATTTTCTTGAAAAAATTCCTGATATTACGAATCTGTAAGGGATTTTATATCCAGCTTTGTAATTCATCATTATTGTAGTAGGTTATACTGTGTCGATATATATATATATATATATATATATATATATATATATATATATATATATATATATATATATATATATATATATATATATATATATATTATAAACATGTCATCTACCTTGATAATTTTATCGTAAGCAGTTAAATTATAATGATAGATTGAATTTCAATTTTCTTACCAAGGGATTCAAATGATTGTTACGCCGTATTTTATGCCTTAAAATATTGTCATATTTAATTTCTTTCATATTAAATATTTTCAAGAACAATAAAATAAAAAGAAAAACCTGACTATGTTATTTATTGAACTTCCTTCTTCATGCCCTTTTTTAAATATAATTTATTAATGTATATATAAAGAGATTCAATCAATATTTTTTCTACAATTTATATTGTTGTTTAATCCTTGTATTTCATAATAAATTCTGATAATATATTCTGATAATATATATAATAAAACAGATGAAAACTATATTAAACAATGTATACTTCATTTTCTATGTAAATTTTGGATATAAAGAACAGTTTATTGACAAAATTTAGTATGAATTTTAATACAGAGCTATAACCGCTCTGTATTCTTAATCAACTCTTTCAACGTATTCGCCGAGATGGAAGCAGAACGCTTAGCACTCTAGTTTTTGGTTCATGGGTTCCATTTTAACTTCGAGTTTCAATGTTTGTAGTACAGATGGGTGACCGCGTTGATTGACAAACGCGCAAGAAATAACGCAAGATGACCGCTTTGATTGACAAACGAATGAATAAAACCTTCAATATATTCTTATTTCATTGCTGCAGATGAAACGAATGTGTAAAATAGATTACATGGCTCCCAATATTTCATATCCCGTGATACTTTCACTTATAACAAACTTTATATTAATAAAAGAATTTGATTGATATCTTGCTTTGTAATTCATAACTGTTTTACTAGCGTTGTCATTTTTAATCACATTTTCAATTATATTCTGATCATTTCACTTTAAGCAAGAACCAAAGAAGAAAAAAAGTCCAATTCATATTTTATAATATTTATTTTCCCGTGATAGTTTTGAATACAATGAATTTGTATTAATAAAATAATTTCAGAGATATAACGAACTTTATTAAGAAAGTAACAATAGATATCGTCTTTCTTAATTATTTCTTTCAATATAATCTAATTGTTTTCTCATAAAGAATAAAAAAATAAAGAATAACTTATTGTATGATTCAAAATACCCTTTTTCGTGAAAATTTCGGAAATAACGAATTTCAATTAACAAATATATATATATATATAATTCAATAGCTATCTTGCTCTGTAATTACTCATTATCTTATAAGCGTTGTCTTCTGGACCTTCTTTTCCATTATCTTCTGATAACATTATCGTGATCTGTGAAAATAAAGAGGAAAAACCCATTTTTCGACCGCCGGCCAGTACGGTTTTCCAAAAGTCGCCATAACTGTCATTTGGCGACGGCCACACCATCCGGCAACCCTGCAAGAGAGCGATCGAGGAAGAGAGATCTCGCGCTCGCAATGGATGGCAGTGGTCCGCTCTGATGAATCTCTTCTTCCCACCTTGACCAGGGATGCCTGGCATCGTTGTCTTCAAGAGACGGTGGTCCGTGGGGTCTGACGACTTCGTGGTACCTGCTGTCATTCTCCTCCTCCTCCACACCTCCTGGTAAGTGCCACTTACTCTATCCTTTGGCTACTTTATTGATTAGCTTTTTTTCCCACTCCAGAACGCCATCCCAGGACAAGGGAAGGAAGATCCGGAGAGGGGTCTTTCTCGTCCCGGTCCACCCCCGCCAGGGCAGTCTTTTCCATCGACGAGTTTGTAACTCATTCCAGATTCCCCTTGTACATTGTCATCTATTTTTTATACAGAACGCATTCTTATACACCACAATACTCCAAAACGCTTCGATTTCCCCCTGTAAACATCTATTTTTAAGCAACCTCCTATTATCGTTTGATTCGGAGCAATTTAAACTATATTAGATTAAAGCTAGATTTGTTTAATCAAATCTAGATTTTGACGGAATTTAATATAATCTAAATCAAATCTAAATTAGATTTTATGTAAAATAACTTTAATCAGTTCAGGTACTATATCGTTGATATTGTAATGTCAATAAGTGAGTTTTTGTATTGTAACAGCATGTACAGGTATTTACTGTAAAGTCACAGTATGTACTGTGAGATTTATCTAACATGTGATTGTTTAAGATTAGATTGCATAAGTCACACAGAATATTATGAAGCTATAATTTGGGTTATAGAACTAAACATAGTGCATTATGAGAGCATGATTTTTTTTTAACAGATTAAAAAGATATTATTTATAGACCAAATGAATATAGTTATTTATTGTCTCAAGTATAATTACTTAAAATTTAAAATACTTTATTGAAAATGTTTAGAGTTGCTTTTTTAGCATTATAATTGCTAAAAAGGCAACTCTAAAATAAAATCTAGTGTATAAATTTGCCGCATTAAATGAAATAATTCAACAAATGTAAATATTGATTAATATTCTCGGGAATACCCTTTATTGGAAATTGTTATAGTTGATATTAGTTACCGTTTTATTATCTATAATAATATGGCATATTTTCAAATCAATGAAAACTAATTTAAAGTAGAACGTTCATTTTTCTTACATCTTTTGTTCCACCGGTAACCATGATTAGGTTTAAAATTTTATCTATCATATTTTTAATTGCTTACAATTTGATTGTTTATTTTTTGTATTTATAAATGTAAATTTAATAATTTAAATTTTGTATTAAAAAGTATTTTTAAATATTTTTATATAAGAACATTATGAAAGTATAAAGGTATTGCTGTTTATTTTATTTTTCTGTTAGCTTATGAGAACATTAGGAAAATATATTTTTATAATTGTTTGTAATTGGGATGAGAGAGTAATTGTACTAACAAAAAATAATCGAAATAATAAAATTTATAGATTCTTATTATGCTTATCACGACTGAATATCATATTTTATGTTTGATAATAAAAATTAAAAAAAACCAAGTTTTACTAATTTAAGATACAATTTTTTTTTATTTACTGAAGTATATTATAAAAGTATAAACGCTGAACCAAATCATTATAATTTCAGCACTGTTTTTACCAATTCATAAAAACTTTTATTCATTTTCTTAATTTCTATGAATTACCTTAATTATATTTATAAGCGAATGTTAAAAATATTGATACAACTCCTTTTAAAAATTGTATAATCACTATTGTGTTATTTTTTATGTTAACTAGCATAAATTTTTAAATTTAAGTTTTACTTATATTAAAAATGCGATTGTTTTTATTTATTTAAAGGTGTTATATACTGTGCCAGAGATCTTTGTAATTTAACAACTTTTAGTTTTTCTCCCTTTACTAAAATTCTATTCATTTTCGTCACTGTTATTCTGACGCTATGTAATGAGTAATAAAATGCAAAGATTTTAATTTATTTTCAGAGTTTTTGTAGTATGTGGAAAAAAATAACCATATTAAAACAAGTTTTTACTATTTGTTCAGCTTTCTATTTATAAATTGAAATCTTATCAATTTGCAATCAATGTTTTAGCAAATAATGATAATTTTTCTCTTAAAATTCCAAATGAAATACTTTAAACATGTAATTGCTTAGGTTATTTTTTAGAATTTGCCTGTAAATCGAGATTCGCTTTCAAGTTGAAAGTTCTCAAAGTCTTATATGAGAGTAAAAATTCTCATATCCTAATTTAGAAAGGAGCAGCTGCCATGAAGAATATTCAGATTTTTGGTTTTTTACTATTAACACTTAAATGTCATATTAATTTTTAGACAGGTAATTCACACTCGTAAACACTGAAAATTTTGCACAGAAAAAAAAAAAATCGGGAATTTCTTAATTTCTATGCATATTTGCAGAAAATATTTTTCTGTAAATTTAAGATTTTGAAAATTTAAATATAAAAAGTTTTAAATCCAAAAAACATAGGATATGTGAGTGTGTGTTTGAATCGATTTGCATTTCAGTGTCCTAATTAAGTAAATTATAATGTTAATACTTAAGTAAGTAACAGCTTAGTTAAATTTCGTCAACAAAATGTTTAAGAAGATTAAACACTTATAACAGTAACCGTAAATTTAGCTATATTTCACACAGCTTATAAATAAATTAGAATTTACGCTTAGAGACATTTATAATAAATATGCTCTTGTTATAAAAATCAAACAATATCTTATAAAAATAAATAATACTGAAGTCATTTTCTCACCTATATCTTGAAATTAAAATACCATGGACATTATATATAAATCCTGATCTAATCGGTTAAAATGCGCGAAAAACAATTTTTGACACCAACGATATTATTTGAATCAATAGCATGAATACGCTCGCATAATTTGATTTATATTTTATGGTTAACTAGACCAACATGAGAGAGAATGATCTATTAGATTGATCTAAATATATCAATAGATGGAAAAAGTCAAACTAGGATAGATCAAGCTAGTATATGAATTATTTAATAAAGCCTTAATTAGCAAACTATTGTGACGGTCGCCATATTTTTGAAATTTTCAAAACAACTATATTTTATATGTCTAAATTTATGCACAGTTTAAAGCTTTCATTTTTAACTAGAAAACCTATTCTTGACTGACAATTCTTTATGGACTCCTGAAAAGAGAATGGATATATTCAGTTTTATTTATAGCCTATAAATATATGAGCCCAGAGAGTTTTACCACTTCGTGTTTTTTTTCCATCAAGATGATTCCATTACCTTTGAGATAACTTCAAAAGTAATAAAGCTGTCACTCGATACCATTTATCCCAATTGAAATGTTTAGAGTATTTGAATTATTTTTCACCTTTGAAATATTTTTCTTTGAGAGTCTTGTGGGGATTTATAAGATAAATTGCATTTCTTAATGCTTAAGATAGAGCCTTATTGTAACATTGATTTTTATTTGTTATTACAATTAGACTATTAAGGTAGTAGGCTTCAAAATTCGTATTTTATTCAGCTCAATAATCATAATGTGTAAACTTTAAATTTATAACCTCTACTTTTTGCTTTTCATATTTCTGACTGCACATTGGGATTACTTAATAATTCCCAAAAGGTAATGTACACCTTACCCTTTTGTGATGTACAATACCCCTTTTGTAGTAATGTACATCTTAACACTAAGCAAGCTGATAATCGAACGTTCAACATTCCGGCCTGAGGTTGAATATGACAAAATTCTGGTTCCGTTCAGAAAGGATTTGATTCCCAAATTCAATGATAATTAAGTGATACTCACCATGGGTGGAAACTCCCTTTACATTGATGGAAGCGTATCTAATTTACCATCGAGATAAAAAGAATACGATGGAGTGACAAGTTAAATCTTACAATCCACGCAACTCATTTAAAATAGACATTTCTAGTGTTCAGTTCTGCTATTCAGAGCTCACGCCATAAGTTTTCGGTGTCATCAGCAAAAGACTATGAGGAAGAAATCAACCAACTTAATGCGAAGGTTGTTCTCCCCTAAATTGCTAGACGAGATAGATTAATAATTAGCACTCGTGAAAAAAATTAACCTTAGAAATTTAACCAAATCAATGCATAAAATCTTATGTTCATGGAGGAAAAAAATTTTTTATTTGGTAAATTAACAAATGATCATTTGTTTCCAGCGCTATTTCGTCTTTTCAGTGTCTAATATAAATCATTTATTTGCATTATTTATCTATGACCTAAATTTTTTTCACTATTAAATTTACATAGTGTGACTTACCGGTAATTGATAATTTCTATAATCCATGTTTTTTGCCGAGGTAACTGCTGAATAGTTATGGCTTTCAATTTACTAGTTCATGGGGTTGAATCCAGTTTAGAGTGTGGGTGTTTGTAGACGTACAGATAGCTGTTTAAACTGTAGTTTCGGTTTGAATAAGTTCTTGCAAACAAAACGGGATAGAAGGTTTTAAAACAAGCCATACTAATTTCCATGCTTTTCGCTAAATTGGTATCCAAAGTTTCAGTGTTATTGCTTTCGGTTAAAGAGTTCATGGATTCAATTCACCCTGAATGAATGTTTTCAGTAGTTCGGAATCTGCTTGAAGTAGTCTAACTTACCCTCATATTGCAAAAGATGACCGTTTATCTAAAACAAATAGTCATACCATGGTTTTTTTTATGCAGCATTATTTTACAATACCTATTTTTTTTAGTATCTACGATTCTATAGAAATATTTTTCTGCATCAATTTTATCCAACAGTTTTTTGAGGGAATGCTTAGCGTAATTACTCCGATTAACAAGGAATTTTTGATGTTTAGTCTATAACATTAAAAACAGACAAGCTTTTATAAATATTTAATAGTATAAATCCTTTCCATGACATTCACCAGTAATGTTAGAATCATCCCTATGTAGTCCTATAACATTCTTTAAATAATATAAAATAATCATCCCTATAACACTCATCTGAGTATTATCTGGTGTTTATTAAACACATTTTTTTTAATAAATGACATATGATTAAGATAAAAATAATTTTTTCAGCTTTCAAATTTTTCTTAGAATGTTAAATTGTGAAGTTAGCCTATGATGTTAAATTCTCATTCTGATTTAAATATGATTACTTAAAAATAGTCTTTCAACAATATCAGGTGACGAATCTCTGAAGGAAAATGAACCGAAATGGCAGTGCAATGGTTAGCACTCAGGCCATCAATTCAATGATTTGTGAGTTCAATTCTCCTTTTGAGGATTATTGTTCGTAATAGATACAAATCCGTTTTAAACTGTAGACCTCATGTATGAAAAGACTAAAAAGACTATTGAACGATAAGCAAACCAAATCAAAGCGAGTTAATTATATTTTAAATTTGATACCAATTAGAGAAAATGATTTCATTTTCTTTACGCATACTTCTAGTAGGATTTGGCATCAATTTTTTCTTGGCATTGTATGTTATGATTATAGCTGCAGATCACCGAACTGGAAGTAAAATGGTTGGAGCCCTGGGCTTCCATTCATCAATTCGTGGGATCGATTCCCACCTCAGATGTTGATATTTATGATGGTTGGGAAAATATTTTAGGGTCCAACACTTGTAGGTTTCAGTTCAATTTGTCCTTGTGTGCTAAAAATGTCTGTTCAGCACACAATAAATACTGCTAAATCATAGTTAAGTTAAAAAAAAAGCATTCTGATCAAAGAGAAATAAAATAACCAAACTTTCATTAAATTAGAAATATTGTAATTCACACATCCTATAAACGTTTTATTTTACTAAACCTAAAATTTTTTTTGATAATGTAATTAATAAATTGATGAAGATTCTCAATCAAGAATACAATTTTTTTCCTAAAATTTAAAGATTTTTGTGTGTTAAATACAGTAAATTTTTTTTGTATTAATTATTTTTTTATTTTGACATTAAGCTTCTAATTATGTAATGATAATATAAAATATCAGGGGATCACGTGAGAGATTTTCAACTATGGTAACATTTAACCCGTTGAAACGTGTTAGCCCTGAAATTAATCTTTGCAAACGCAATTTGAAATCTATTTTTCAATTATTTATATTCATTTTTTCTCCAATACCTATCCGTCATAATCAGTGTTCTTCTAAGGTTAACTGCCAGTATTTTATATGTAAAATAAGCAATGATTCACAAACGCAAATGTCGTCAGGGGAAATATAATGCACTTCCTCATTTTTGTTGCTTCTATGCAACAGAACCCCCGTGAAAAATTCCAAACGATAAAGTAACAACATTGTAAAAATATTGATAAGCTTGAGAGACACTCCAAACGATAAAGCAATTGCATTTACAAATATTGGCAATTTATGTTAAACTGATAGTTTAATGGTTATCACTTCAAACTTCAATTGAACAGATAAAGGGTTTGACAAGAAAACGTGGGTACTTACTGTGGTTTGGCATCAACTTTATAAGTCAATTTTAGAAATCTTTATTATTCAGTTAGTTTCATGTGTCCTAAATAAAAATTGTCAATAAATTGAAATATAAAAATACTAAAAATTGTCAATAACCGTAGCAACAGCCATTTTGTCGCCAAATATGATGACCCTGTTTAATGTTTGTCATTCTAGTTACAATACACCATGGAAATTTATATCAGGGACTTACAATTTCAAACTGAACTCCGAATCATTACAATCATCCATATCTTAGGTATAAGATGAACTTACAGACTGTTGAGTTGAAAGCCACAGCAATGACCTTCCAGCGACCACTTTATTTATGGAAATAGTAGAGTGGATAAACTAGAAATGATAAAACCGAAATAGCTTAATTTCTATTAATAATGGTAAAATACTCTACCAAAATTATGAATTTTAATTGGACATTTTCAATATTCAGCTAATCATATAATGAAAGAAACGAAATTTCTAACAGGTTTCATATTGTGTAAGGATATAAATGTGTTAAAGTAAATCTTGTTTCGGTATTTCCTTTTGCTTCTTAATTATTTCTGCTAGCACATAGTGTAATTCCATCAAATGTGATCCATTTTATATTTTCGCTTTATTATGTTTTGTCTAGTTGGTGGAATAGTCAATATGATTTGATTTTTCATAATTTAATGGGAGATGAATATGCAACTCTTACGTTTTGCCTTGTGTCTTTCGACTGTGCTGTTCGGTGATTCACTCATTTCCTGGAATGTGCATCTTGATAAGAGTTTGAAATGTGTACTTCAAATTATAAGATCTTGTCGAATGAAAATATGAATGATCTTGTCGAATGAGGTATAATAATTTATATTAAAATGGCAAACCAACTGACCAATCAGACCCCATTTTTGATATTGGGCATGTGAAATATTTATTGTTCTACTAGAACAGTGTAGGGAATTATATTGTCATATCAGATTTTCATATAATCATCAATGCAGGCCCAAAATGATAATGCAGTTGAAAAGTAAATAAATAACTGGTAAACTGAGGTAAATGCCAAAATATTTTGTTGCTTGTTGATATGCTAGATTCCATGAAAGGTAGAACTCTATATATGAAGGATAAAATGTATATTAAAATGTGTGGTCACAAATTGATATAACTGGAAACAGGGTTGTGGTGGTCTGGTTGGTTAGGTACTGTAATTCTCACACTCACAAGATAGTGAATTCGAATCCCAGCCTAATCGTCCGTCAAGTTCACTAATGGCGGTTGAGGCACATTAAAACTTGGCGTTGTCACAATGTCCTCCAAGAGAAACGATACCTTCGGGGGTGCCAGGCCAAGTATTGAGGGTTTTCTGTTCGTTCCTGCTTCAAAAATCACGAAAACTCCACCTGGCAGCTTTTATCTAACTGGTAGATCCTAACTCAGGGCTAGATATATAGGGAAGCATGCTGGTGCAACATCTCTAAACATAAAAATTATCGATATATCGCAACTTTCGTGATTTGTTTTGATTGCATTTAGATGATATACGATTGAAAAATATGTAAAAACATGTTTTTAGATTAAAGGTATTTTAATATCGATCATGGTGGCATTTCTCTTCGTAACCCGAAAAGGTTGATGGAAATTTCATTCTTTGATGTATTCTTGTTTTCTAAAGAATGTGAGTATTTCACTTCAGTTACAACCAGGGGCTGAAATAATGGCTTCGGAAAAAAAGTATTAGATTTAATAAAACACAATTTACTAATTAAATAAATGTTATTTTCCTGAAAGCTTTTAGCCATTGAGGTCATTTTATCACTCCCAGTCTCAACAAATGAATTTACAGAAAATTTCTAATTATGTTTCTGTTTTCATCAACGAGTATGAGTCACTTTTAACATGGACTTCATTAATGGAATTGCTGATCTGAAAATATTTTATATCTAACTGAATATTATAACTTTTTGTCTCTCTCCCTTTCTCTGTATATATATATACACACACACTCTCTCTCTCTCACACAAACATACATGTGCATATACTTTAAATTTTTCCTATATTAGATAACTGAATTAATAGTATGTTTTATTAATTATTTGCTTTCTTTCAAAAATATAATTAAAGTTATTACCAAAGTAGATTAAAATATTTGATATTATCATTGATTCTTGATGGGGAAATATAACCAAACAAAATTAAAATTCTTACCCTTATCCATGGGGATTTTTGAAATTGATAAGTAACATGTCATTTGTACTAAACAAAAAAGATAAGTATGCATTTCTAATATTCGAGTTTTAAATATTTAAACATTGTTTTTATTAAAATATTTTAGAAGGAAGAGGGCATTAAATTTTTTTCTTCAAATTAACTCAACTGTTTAAGCATTTCAACCCATTTCATTGATAGAAATTTAATTAATGGAAAAATATGTTATTAAATGCAATTAAATCAATGATTAATAAAATGTTACATCAAACTAAAAGCACTCGCTAACAAATATATATTATTTATTCTTAAAGGTAAAATACATATATTGATGCATGCCTTACCGTAGTTGATAACTTATCAAATGTAATTCATCATTCAGTCATTAATTTACAATTTTCTCTTTAGATTGTTTATTTAATTCACAAATTTATATAAATAATATTTTTTGGTAATGTATTTATGCATTCATAAAATAGAACAGTTGTGCTCAAAAATATAAGTAAATAAGATAAAATTACTTAAAAATATTAAAAAAAATTGCTTCCAAGAATATTGTCGTATTTTGGAAGTAATTGCTATTACTTTGTTACTGTATGCTGTTATTTTTCTCATGCATAAAATTAAATATAGAAAACATTTCCTACATAATTTTGATATTAGATTCATCAAAAATGTTAAGCTCTTAAAAAAATTAATTTGATACCAATAACTGCTTAATCAGAAATGTGTAATTTTATATAAACTATAGTAAAAATAATTTTTAAGGAATTCATTTTCTTTGATGTTAATTCTTTCATGCAATTTTTACAAATCATTCCCTAACCTATTACAAAAATTATTTACATAGAAATTTACTACATTAGAAAAATTGTTCAATTTTCAAAAAATACAAGAATTTTCTGCTTAAGGTGTTTTTTAAATGTTAACTTTAGATTTACTATCAACTTTTAAGAAAGTTCTGTTATAAAAATTAATCCACCAATATTGTAAGCCTCTCAAAAGTACTACGAAACTATGATCTGTTTGACACGCAGTTTGTTTGAATATAATATCAAAATATAGTCACTTGAGCAAATATATATGTATGTGAGAAAGAGAGAGTTTTTTAGATGTCATCGAAGGAGTTACTTCTAAAATGTGTGTATTTCTTAGTTGACAGTTGAAAGATGTTCTTAAAATTTCAAACTAAAAAACCTTTGCATTATTTTAAGGAAAAACATTCTTTTCCTCTTCAGAATGGAACTATAATGGAAAGTAATGATGCTTACATATAGGACGCAGAATACTGCAATTATTAAAATAAGAGCAAAAAATTTACAAATTTTAAAAATTCAAACCGAAATATCCCATGTTGCAAGAACAATACACTAGATTTTTCTAAAATGTGTTTTTTTAATCTATACGTTTTCTAAATAAAATATATATATATCATCTCTGTTACAAACTGTTTTATTACAAATATTAGAATAAATGTATTTGAGTTCAGCTAAAACTCGTTTAGTTCATCCAAATCACGCTTTAATTGAATGCTTGCTTATTTATTTCTAAATGGGAATCCAAATACTTTTTATTCATTGAATTTATATGAACGGCAAACTTTCTCTTTCAAAGCATTATTTTTGCTGTTTTCTATTTATTTATTTTCTGCCTTAATTCTTACTCTGAAACAAAGAAGATGGGCAACTATATTCATTCAATATTTTAGGGACCAAGAAAACAATATATGTATAGAATTAGAATTTACGTGCTACGTGGCTTGAGCCAAACTGATATCTGAGTGAATAGTGTTCTCGTTATTTATCCAATAGATCTTGAGTTCGATACCCCTCACTCCGTAGACGTTTGAAATTAGATTAAACGATAGTTCTCATTCAATCTAATTTTCATGCGTAAAAGAAAATGCAGAGTTGAAAAAAATCATGAATTCAATTATGACATTTGGACATGGAAATGTGTAGTGATTAGAAATTACTTTTAAGCTGGTAGCCGAATGGTTTGCACTCTTATCTTCGGTGCAACAGCTCATGGGTTCAAATTCGACCTCTGGTTCGAATGATTATTGTGGTTCCATCTTGAATCGTAAGTCCCGTTGTCATTAGCCCTCATATGCAAGAAATGATTACTGAGCGCAAGCCATCCTTTTAAGGCATAGGTTTCTTTCTTACTTGTAAAGTGACTTCAGAGAAACAAGTCTAATACTATTTTTGAGATTTGGTTTTTGGACAAAATTTCTAGTTTTGAGAGGAATCTATTCAATGTTCCAGCTGAAGCAAAAAAAAAAAAAAAAAAAAAAAAAAAAAAAAAAAATAGTTAATTGAGATATTTAACCTTTTATGAAACTAGTTATTTTATTTATATTTTAATACACCACTTTTCTATTTCAAACCTTTCGAAATTGTATCCTGCTTGTTTTTAGTTTAAACAAACATTCGACGTGACAATTTTTTTCCTTTGAGCTAATTAAAAGACATAGGATCTTAAGATATATAAATCAATCATAATATAAATATTAATAAAAGGGGGGGATGCAGAAATTTATCGTAAAAATGTTTATTTTCCAAAAAAAAAAAAAAAAATTAATTAATTAAATAAAAAAAATGGCAATTTTTGAAGATTAAAAAATTAAATCAAAATACTGTTTTCTAAAAAATTTCAAAAAATAAAATATTTCCTATCATTGTTCTAGCAGAAATTACTGTTCAAGATTTTGTTTTAAAACATTGTAGACAAAATTAAGGAGTAAAAATTTAAAAATTGGGAACATATATATTAGAGTTTTAAGTTATGTTAGTTTAAGTTTAGAAAAATTAATTTAAATGAACTCTCATTATCAATACATTTTAACAAATAATCTTCTATAAAATATCTTAAAATATCTTAGACTTTGCTCATTATGAAAAAAAGTAGATTTTATTTGATTTATATTATATTATTTATTTTTTATCAATGCAGTACTAATTTAAAAACAGACTATCTTGTCCAACTGCCTAAATTTTAATTACTATTGTTCAAACACTTTTATTATTCTAATACCTGGAAATGCTTTTACATTTTACATTGTATCATTGCTTACTTTTTGTTTAAGTGTTCTTATTGTAGATTTTTAAACTCATTTGAAATTCGTGAAACATTTTTATGAATATTTTACTACTCAAAACTTTGGTGAGTTTTGCCATCATTTAAATGACATGATTACAAAATATCCGCTGAAGAATTTCATAGAGATTTTTGATTTCGGACAAAACAAGGGGAACGAAATCTAGCATTTCATTTAAAAAACTTTCAGATTGATAGAAGAGTATGTTTGCCAGATTTAACTCGACGTTGCCAATGTGGTGATATTTTGAGAGGAATTTTGATTTCTTAGAAATACCGTGGAATATTTATCAGAAATCGGAAGTTTTTGCCGGTGCATGTTTCTAAATTTTTCGGGAATTTCTCAGAATGTAGATAAAATGTATGAATAACGATATAATCAACTATAAATAAAAAAAAATGCAATCTGGAAAGCTAAATTGTACATTGCCTTTCTGTAAATCCGAGCTGACTGTTGTCGCAAAAAAGTTAACAATTTCTGACTTTACTAGGGAATTTGATCTACTTTTTCACGTAGAGAAGTGCTTGTTTTACTAAAAGTATATCTGAATTATCTTTTCTTGTCTACTTGCTACGAGACTTTATTTTGAATTTGCTAAGATAACAATTGAAAGGTTTGCAGTGTGGTTTTATCTTCAACCGCGTGTCAGAATTCGATTGCTTCTACGAGCTAAGATATCTGATGGGAGTCTGCTTTAAAACAGGGGGTCTCGATATGATTTGCTCTTGTGTTTGCAGAATTAATTGCATACATACATGGCGAGCCTCGTACTGTACCAATAGGGTAACGGGTTTAGTATACTCGCCCATCATCTCGTCATCAGGTGACGAGGTCACATCTAAGCTGGCACTTTCCTCTCCCCATCCACGCCACACTAGCAGAAGGACGTCACATATTAACGCGGATACATCCAGCAACCCAGTGAAGGAGTGCATGGTCACCCTCCCAACCATTGTCCGCCGCGATAACTTTGCCGAAATCACGGCCTCAATCTATGGAGCAGCAGAGCGATTACAACAGGCAGCTTCGATAAAGAATTCCACCGCCTAATAACAGGGTTTCATTTTGATATATATATATATATAATCTGTTTTGAAAGTCCGTTGGTGTCGCGCTTCAAAGGCGCGGGTAAGGAAATGTTGACTCAGCATTTCATTCCTATAGAGGGTCGATAAAAGTAAGTACCAAGCATGCTTGGGAACTAAACATTGGGGGGTTTCATGATAGGCTGATCATCTAATCGGAACATATGCTTTGCACTCAAGGGCACTTGATTTTTTTAAACAGATATGGGCGCTGTAGGTCTTGGACTCCATATGTACTGTCATGCCATTGAGTTCATTCATATATTTTTATTGGCTAGTATACTTCTGAGTACCTAATCCAAAGTTGGATTTACCAGATTTTTTGCAATTTAGATACAAGGACCAAGCAGAAGATCCCCAGTGCTTATCTCGCCACCCACAGAGGTAGGACATTGCACCTATGCAACCACGACCTATTGAACGTACCCCGCCCATATATAGCAAACACAACGGGTCTTCGGTTAAGCCTAGATTCGAACTCATTACTTTTTGATGAGAACGACTCGCTCACCAACCAAATTACTGCCGTCTCCCAAATATATATAATTTTTACATAATTTGCTGCAAACTTTACTGGCTTTTTTCTTGAATTCATTAATTAGAATACATTTTTAACTTATTTAAATGTATTGTTTTTGGCTTTTAATAGGTAATCAATAGTTTATTTTCTTTTACTCACAATGCTGGGATTATTTTTTCAAAGAAATAAAAAAATGAATACTCCAATTAAAATTTAAATAAAAAACCTTATTTTATAAAAATTAATAAACAGATCTTAACTGTCAATAAATATGGTTAAACTATTTTGCCAGCTTATGCGAAATATCAGATTATACAATATCACTCTTTTAATAACAACAATTAAAAAATGTGAGTGGGCCGACTGTCACAGAATAATATAAATATAACTGCTCATTGAGGAGAAACCTGAATATATTTTCCTCATTACATTTTAATGCAGCGATGAAATGTTTCGTTTTCGTGTTTATTCAGGGGAGAAATTTCGGTTAATGAGCGCCTGTCATTCCCTGAGTGTCACGGTGGATGCTTTATTCATTAAAATCGTAATTCATTTGCAATGAGATTTTCCTATCTGGAAAAAGGAGGAGCTTTGTCCTCAAATAGTCTTTATTGTAAGTTTTAAATGTTTATATTAGCAGAATTTTCCTTATTATGACCGATTTTCTTAGTTAAAACTGTTACAAATTACTAAAATTACAAGGATTTCCTGTGTTCTTCTGTTGAAGTTGTGGTTTCTATGAATATTAATCATAATAGTGATAAGTCATGGATAATGAAAGCTGCCCTTTCTTTTTGCTTACAACCGTACTTCAGATTTTAGAAAACAGTGAGTTTCGTTTTTAAGAAAGAGAATCGGTCCCATTCTTGTTTTGCAGCGTACGAAACAAAGAATGCAACAAAAAATAAATCAATGAATATTCGCTGACATCCTAGGATTCACCGCCGACGGGTCGAATTCCATTTTAGTTCGGATGTTTGCAACGATCCATTTTAAACTGTAGGTTCTGTTACTAATGAGCTCAAAGAATGACATTTGAGAGAAAAATCAAGTCCTCGTGTTTCACGTTGGCCCAGTATTAGAAATAGGTTCATCGGAGTTCCGCAGATTATATCCCAGG
The DNA here is from genome assembly GCA_030067965.1 of Latrodectus elegans. Lineage (NCBI taxonomy): Eukaryota > Metazoa > Arthropoda > Arachnida > Araneae > Theridiidae > Latrodectus > Latrodectus elegans. Next base: position 4,965,616 of record CM057819.1, on the reverse strand, counting down.
CACAGATGTGCTTCAGTTTTCTGTGTGCGGTGGCAGCGTAAGAGTTTTTGCATTGTAAATTTATGTCCTTATCGATAGGAAATTCCATTTCAAGGAAGAGAAAGTGGCTGACGTTCAAATTCCTTCCAGAAGCATCTGCTTACTTCGGTTGTCGATTAGGAGCTGCCATTGGTTTTCTGTGAGGAGTGAGCAAACCCAAAGACTTTCAAGATTCTTCCATAGAACTGCACACGAAGCAAATCATGCTTAAAAATGTTACAATGCTTCTTCTTAACCATTTGCAGTGAAAGGTGGAAAGTTCACTGATCCCCCGCTATTTCCAAAGACCATGAAACTGTTGCACAATTCCGTTTTTTGACATGTCACGGCTGATTGAGAGAAATCTCCATCGTTTTGGGACCCACCAAACCCTACCCTTTGTAGTTTGAATGACCCCATGAATCGAGCCGACCTACATCGTTGCTTGTGATTGCAATCTGAGACAGCGTTGCATGGGAAGCCGGAGAGATTTTAAGACAATAACGTTTTTCGGTCAAATTTTGTACTTTAAGTCATCAGTAGCTTCTTACCATAAGGTGGTTGTTTCTTTCATTCCCCCGTTGAGATCATGATTACGACACTTTAATACAATTACTCATTGGTTTGAAGTATCCGTGGCATCAATTTACGTCAAATCGAATTGCTACGGCGTTGTAAATCCGGCTGCCGACGGATTGCTGCCAGTTTCTAAACCGCCTTCTTCGAGCGACAGCAAAAAAAGCGAATGTCTGAGTATAGTGCCGAGGTTCATTTCGTTGATAAAGCGATTTTCTATATAAGATGAAAGATAATTTATATAAAGATGTTTCTTATACAAAGCATGTGCTTAAGAAGTAGATTTCCTTTCATTCAAGACATTAATACGTTGACAATAGAACAGAAGAAAAAACAAAATGAAAAAGACAAAACATTCACTTAATGGTTAGTTTAAATCGGCAAGGAAGGTTTTTTAAAAATTTTATTAATTAATAGAATTCTAAATTAATAATTGCAATATTTTTAAGCAATCTCTTTTAAATCTTAATACCTTTCTTATGCAAACATTAAATTATTTTGTTTGTATACCTTTCTTTTGAATAGTTTGCTATTAAAAACAAAAATAAAAACAAATTATATTTTTATTCTACACTTCTTACCTCAACAATGTAATTTTATAAATATTTTATTAAATTATAATATTTCTTACATTTTTATGCACATTGTTTTCGCTGTCAATTATTATCTGTTATAAATAATAGCTTAAATTTAAAATGGAACCGAATGGCTGTTTTTGAAATGACAAAATATTAAATATATATAAAGGCCACATATAATTACATTAGTTATAGATAAAACAAACATTTCTTTTAGTAAAAAAATACTATATTATAACTACGCTTTGATTTTCCATGTAGAAGTTAAGTAGTATTTTACACTTTTAAAGTTCTCTTGAAGATAAATTAATAAAAGGAATCTGGAAAAGTATCCATTGCTTTTTATATTTTCCAATACCTTAATACGTTTTAGTGTTTAATTGCAACAATTAAAGTGCATTTATTATTTCACTATTGCAGTTGAATCCAATTGAGAATGAGAGTGAGGAATATAATCGATCATTTCTTTCACGGGGGCAGTCTTAAAAAGTACGGGATCCGGCCGTCAACATGCATTAAAGTAGATGCCACCTGCTTTATAAAGATATTTTTCGATATTGTCAGAGAAAAAAAATTTTTAAGTGATTTTTGGAATTTTTAAATTTAATTTAGCATTTAAATTAAATTTAACTTAACAAATTAAAGTTGCGTATTCCTAGTTATAAATAAATATAAAAAATATTAAACTATACTACATGATTTTATTTAATAAACGTCAAACTGCAAAAGAGCGATAAACAAAGCAAATTTAAATCATCAAACTTCATTTGACAGTTGAATGATGAGGGATCTGTTCTTCCTTTCAGAAGGTTTAGAGTTCAATTCTTACCTTGGCTTTAGATGTTTGTAGTTGTTGATAATTAATATTAATCCATAAGTTACTTCTTGAAGTAATTATTACATTCAAAATTTAAGCCAAAACTGATAAAACCAAATGTGGAGCATAAATTTGGCAGGGAAAATGGTTAAACACGAAATGGGAACTTTTGGTTCTTGTTTTTCGTAACTTAATTTTATAAGAATAAAAAAGGAATTTCACAATTTTCTGTCTAGTCTAATATCTAATGGATCGAAGGAAAAATTAATAGTTCGTTTTATTTATAGATCTATATATAGTACAGTTTTTAATTTCTCTCAATGTATTAGTTTATTGCAAAAAACTAAAATTTTTAAGTATAATTTCTTTTGTTGTTGTTGTTCTCGTGTGCTAGCTAAGCTGGCAAATTGAGGTGCGCGGCTCCACTTTTTCAACTGAACCGTATTTGGTGTGGAGTCCGACTTTTCAGTTCACATACATGCCATATGGACCCGTCTATAGGATAGGCAACCATTCACACACAAGGAAAGGACAAAGACAGGATAGATAGAGAGAGAAAGCACATCCATGTCTGAACCGGGATTCGAACCCAGGACCTCCCTATCCGTTGTCAGGCATGCTTACCACTAGACAAGTTGGCCGGCTATAATTTATTTTAAAACATTATATATTTTTGCATTAGAACTTTATGTGAAACAAAACAGTTCAGTACATAAAATAATTTGCTTTCGCAGTATGAGAAAAATTATAAAATAAAGCTAAATATTTATTCACAGTGTCTGTAGTGCATTTATTTACTTCATTTGATAGAATTAAATTGATAAATATCTTAATTATAAATTTCATTAAATCTTAATTATTAAGATGTTATGGAAACATATGTTAATAATTGTTAATTTATATAGTAAAAAATGCATTAATTTTATTTTTATTATATTGAAAGGAAAAATTTACTAGAAAAAAAAAATCTACAGATAAAATTTAACTTATACATAAGAAAAAATAGGGATTTTGGGATAAAAGTGTGCATTATACCCAAAAGAGACTCTACGAAATCGAGATTTGTTATTAAAAGAAACACCACTGTTTAAATATGCAGTTATTTCCAAATTTAGTGGCTATCGTAAGGATTCAGTCCTTAAGAAATTACTGCGTTTCATTTCAATTTTTAATTTACATATTTGTTTTATTCCTGTTTTTTACTTTTTAGCGATATTTTTTTTATCTCCGCCTTTTAAATTTAAGAAATTCAAGAACCAATAAATTAATCCTCCTCCAAATGGGCATCATTTTACTCTCCCCGAGTTCGATTCCCTGTTCGTAATTCCATTGGGAGGTCGAAGAAACATTGTCATAATGAGTGTGCGAGACAGGGTTGCCGGTGCGGTAATGACTTTTACCGAAAGCCCAGTGACTTAATGCCCTTTCTTTTCGATTAGAAAATAAATAAATCGATTCGTTATAGGATGATAAAAATCGTTATCTAATTGTGTATCGATATGGAACACTTTTCCTTTCAAAGAAACCGTGTAAAAAGGAAATCGACTTTTGATTGTTTCAGCAAGCTGTCTGATGGAGAATGATTTAGGATTGATGATGTAAGGAGGAAAGAGAGAAAATATTTAATCCTCCAACTATTATAGGTTTTCGCTTTATGAGGAAGAGTTGGAAAAAAGCCAATAAATAAAAATTGTGTTTCGGTTATCAAATTTTTCTTTTCTATTATTTCTTTTCATCAAATATTTACATTAATATTCTTCAGTTAGTAGTTTTCATGTCAATAGTTCATGGGTTTGAATTACCCGAGCTGGCGGTTGGACGGTTAACTCGGTGGTTGCTCAACAGATCGCGGGTTCGAATTCCACCTTTGCGAGGGCTCTCTGAATTTGGAAGCGGATTTCATTGTAAGCTGAAGGCCCCAGTCTAATTAGCCCTTGCGTACGAAATGTGACCGTTGAGCGATGAATCATCTTGAACCTCAAAGGGATTTAGAGTTCATTTAAATTAGCGTTAAAATAGGTGCCCAGGTGTACACAGGTCTCAATAGTTAAGTATATATTAGAAAAGATTTGTGTGTTTTAAAATCTCTAATCTGCTGATTGTTTTTTATATTTTTGTTACTCTCTAGTCTTATAGAAAACCAATCGGGGAGTTAAAGATTTGATTCATATTAACGTATTCGATTCATACTATATTCGAGACATTAGATTCGATTCAGATAATTTCATACTGCGCTTAGTGTGTATTGTAACCACTAAATATGGTTGAAGACTTTTTTTCGACGTTTACTGCATGTTGTTTTGTAGAAGGACTTTTCCTAGATAATGGGTTGCATTTCCGTATCGTAAAAAAAATAAAAAGACTTGGAAAATTCCCAAGCACTCACCAAGAGAAAAATTCTAGCAGAATGCTCATCATGTTCCATTCAGTTAATCAGTGGGCTTGAATCTTGGATTTTGAATAGTTCACTTCAATCACAATGCAACAGTGGGCATGAATTAAGCGCATTTGGAATTAAAGAAATATATTAGTTTTTCTATATACTCTTTAAACTGCAGATTATGGTCTCAGATCTTCATGTAGAATAAAGAGTCAGAGATAACTCTTACGCGTGAAACAATGTGGTAGCATTCAAATTGTAGAATTCGTAGTCCATATCAGAGTTCTGGTTTTTATTTAATTCAGCTTCAAACTTTGTTTTGTATCTGTTTATGTATAGATTTATGCAATTTATGACAGAATGAAAATACGAGGGTTACTCTGAAATTTTTGAGATACAACTAGGTTTTTAAAGTTATACTTACAAAATTTTAGGTGTGTTCAAAGTAGTCTCCTCCAGCATCAATGAAACTTTTGTAGACGAATTTTCCCCAGATTAAATGCCTCGAGCCAGTCATTTCTTGGAATCGATGTCATTTATAGCCACATCAATCTCTTCTTCTGAATGAAAACGTCCACGTAAGTTCTTTTTTAGATTAAAGAATAACCAAAAGTCGCACATAGTTAGATTAGGTGAATACGGCGGATGTTCGATCACTTTAATTTGTTTTTGTTTAAGAAACTCAACTGTTAATCCGGGTGTATGGGAAGATGCATTATCATTGTGAAGCATTACTCCCCTAACATTTAGTTCTTGTAGAATTTCTGAAGAC